>VXBA01002787.1:145643-191989 GCA_013399895.1 Serilophus lunatus | reverse complement strand
TTTTTTTTTTTTTACCTTTTATTCACCTAAATTTTTTGGACCATAATTGTATGGCCTGATATCACTCAGAATGCAATAAACTGATGGATTATGTGTCTATGCCACCATGTTTAAAAGGATACTGTATTGAGAGTTGTTTACATATTCACATAATTCCTTAGATTTTCCTGGAGAGATTTAAATCAATTGTCTGTACTGGTGAATGTTCAAGTCAGCATTGTAAAGGTCTGCATTTTGTTCCTTTCTTTTCATTAACTATGCCTTGTTTGAAATCCGTTATTAGCTTGCCCTCTTTTTTTTCCTTTTGAGATAAACTGGTCACTACAAAACCTGCTCCTTGTAGCAGGCAATTAATTACTCCCCAAAAATAGTAATTTCTAACAATGGTTAATCCAAGATGACTTGAAAAATTTTAGCCCTCGGATTTCAAACTACTTCAGTTTAAGACTGCGATAGTATATCTGTGTCCATCCATGACTTTGAAGTTCAGATTGCTTCTCAAATTCCTTTCAGGAATTTTCTGCACTTAAACACACACATTCCTTTGTTTTCACACTAAAGTTCCACAGAAACTCATTCTGTACTATGTTAAAGAGAATTTCAATGTCCTAGATTCCTAACTGAGTTGTAAAAGACAAAACACTGCTCAGTATTTTCTGGAATTAAGGTCAGCTGTACCGGGGGGGAAAAAAGAAAATATCCTTCTTCCAACTCTATAGTAGTTGCCTTTTGTTAAATATATTTAAAGTAGCGTTCATATAATAAAAGTCAGGTGCTCAGATGCTATGAACCAAGTTTGCTCTTTTCCAGGTTCCATCAAATGAGAATGTCCCAAAGTGAATTAGGCAAAACATTGCCAGCCAATTGAGAGAGGGGATTGTACCACTCTACTGTGCACTGGTGTAGCCTCACCTTAAATATAGAGGAAGTTTTGGGCACCACAATATAAAATTTATTAAGCTATTAGAGAGAGTCCAAAGGAGGGCAATGAAGATGGTGAAGGGCCTTGAGAGGAAGACGTATGAAGAGTGGCTGAGGTCACTCGGTCTTTTCATCCTGGAGAAGAGGATACTGAGTGGAGACCTCATTGCAGTTACAATTTCCTTGTGAGAGGAAGAGAAGGTATATACATTGATCTTTCCTCTGTGTTGTACAGTGACAGAACCTGAGGGAATAACCTGAAGTTGTGTCAGGGAAGGATTAGGTTGGAAATTAGAAAAAGGTTCTTCACTTAGAGGACGGTTGATCACTGGAACAGACCCTCCAGGGAAGTAGTCACGGCATCAAGACTGATGGACTTTAAAAAGTGTTTGAATGATACTCTCTTGGGGATAGTCCTGTGCAATGCTAAGGGTTGGACTCGATGATCCTTGTGTGTCCCTTCCAACTCAGCATATTTTATTCTGTGCATTACAGAAACGATCATATCAGGTTTATGCTATGGTAGCAGTTTACTGGGTTAGGCAGTCATTTTACGTGAGAAAATAAACTGTGAGATGAACTAGTAATCTAGCAAAAGGATACTTTACCACTTTTGCAGTCCACTTTTTAAATAATTTCCTTCTTGGCATTGTGCTGATACAATAGTACTTGACCATGGTCATCACTTAACATGATGTTTTTAAGGACCTAGTTAATTGTTTTAATACATGGCTGTGTCGCTTATCAGCCAAGATGTGGAGGGCTGAGTTGATGGGAAAGCAGATTCATCCCACAAAAAAATTATCTGTAAAACATAAGATTCAGGCCTAGAAACAAAGGAAAACTAAACGCGATTAATATTCTTTGTCACTGAGGATAGTATCAAATAGTTTTGAAGGAGAGATATGCATGTCTGAAAACTCGAAAATTGGCCAAAAAAATAAACAAAACAAACAAAACAAACATCATATACAGAATCTGTATGCATTTAAGAACATCAAAAGCCAAGAGCTCTACTCCTAGAAGACAAAAAAAACCAAAAACCTAAAAACAAAAACCATAAACCAAGAAAACATCTCATATACTATTTTTCACATTCTTTTTTCATTCCTCTATCTTTCTTATGATGTTATTTCCTTGATCTTTTCTTTCATAATATCCTTTCTTCAAGGAACAGCCTTTGCTGATCTGCTGGGATTTGGATAAGGAAAGCACAGAGAGGAAGCAAGCAGAACTTCTAACAAATTAGTAAAACCTGTTTTGTTGCTAAATATATGAGATTAACATTCTCACAAACTTTCTACCAATCCCTACTAGCACCAGCAGAAATAAATGTATGAATGACAGACTGCTCCATAAAATACTGTAACTAAGCTTACAATCTCTGGCACCAACCATAAATTCGAAGTGTCAAATGGGATTAGTTCATTCCCAGTGAATTAATGTCTGTGTTAATAGAGTTCTAAATATATAATCATATAAATGCCAGTAAGAAAAATCATAAACAGGCTGTCACTGTGCAGTTATTTTCAATGTATACCTGGGAAACCAGCCAGGTATATCGCCTTTGGGAGCAATGCTTCATATTTCTCCACAGTTGGACTATTTTATCTAATATTCTATAAAGAAAAGCAGGAAGGTCATGGGTTTTATCAGGCTTTGTCAGATCTCTAAAGCATCATCATTCCTTAATTTTTTTGCTTCCTCTTGGTTTTTTGTATAGTGTAGTGTAGCTGTCAAAAAGAGGTTCTTCAGAGGGTGTTTGATTTGGACCCCAGCCAGGTTCTCTATCTTGGTAGGACAATATCTCATCTAGAGAGAGATACAGTTCTCTAAAGGTAGGGAAAACAAGCTTCGACATTCTTGATTCATTGAACTGGAGCCAGATCTGTCTGTGAATATCTTGCTCAGCAGAGTGGAGTTTTATATAAACAGTAGACTTTAGAAAATCACAGGCTTTGACTCATATGGGTTTTCTTGTGTTAAGGAAGACTCAAAACCACTGTTGGCGCTTGAAAGAGTTTTCGAGGCCTTAGGTTGTCAGTCTGTGAGGAAGTCAGATGAGATCTTCTGAGCTGATTTCAATGCTAATGTACATTGCACTTTGAAATGCTGGGTTCCAAAATTGTTACGTATCTGATTTCAGCCCTGAAATGCACCATAATTCAGACAGGGCTAACGTTTTCTACACACCTTCCTCCTTTTTGTTACATAGTATCTCATAAATATATATATATATACAGGGTTTGATTATAAGTATTAAAGGTCAATCAGATTCTAAGCATTTACAGAAACATACTGCATACATTTTTTACCTAGCTATCCAGGCTAAAATTAATTGATAACTACTTAAAAAAGTCATTATTTCTGTCCTATAACTGAAAAGGGTGTCTAGCATGCATAGTTCAGGTACTGAAATCAACATGACATGGTCTAAATTTAGGTGACATCAGCAAATCTAATTCTTTACCTGGTTTCAAAATCAAGGATAGATTTACCAGTTTAAGCACATTTTGGATAAATGCTTCTTTTATCAGCACAGTCTTACGATGTCTGGATTTGATCCTTCTATATTTTAATTTAAGGTATGAGGCATAATGCCACCAATAAAATAAAAATTAACCTATATAATAAGTTTTTACTGAGAAAATATTGAATGTTTTCTATGAAATATGAATTTGCCCTTTTTAATTCTTTTACAATAAGGTTATCATCATTATACATTTTCATCCTTTTTGGAAAAATTAAGAGAAAAAATTGCTTTCCAGTCATGGAAAGACCAGCAGTCTACACCAGTCATTCTAGCAGACATGAAAAAAACAAAAATTCAGAAGCAATTACAACAAAATAATTACATTTTTCATGTGAAATTCCAAGTCTCAATCTGTTCTAGAAAGCACATATTTTAATGAACATTTAATTTCACGTTTGTCAATAGAATAATCTTTAATTATTCTGAATTCCACTATTAATCAAAACATTAAATATCAGCATTTGCTTTTTCACATATTAATTATATTTTTAATACTATATTGTGATTTTCACAAATATAATTATATTCATACAACTCCAAAGATATATCAGATTTCAGAAACCAGATCAAGAGGAAGAAGCTGCAAAACTGCTGAAGAATGAAAAAATAGAAATGGAGAATAAAATGATAGAATCATATAGTCATATAGAATCATATAGAATCATAGAAAAAGGTATATAAATTAAACAGTTCATTATACACTAACATAACCATGATCAATTACTGTAATATTAGATGACTTTCAGTGGCTTCTCTTGCTTTAAAGACCTGCATTAACTGTGTAGCTATTGCTTTCAAGAAATATTTGAAAGTATACAATATTCCCTTTAGAGATAAGGAAAGAAAAACAAGGATAAATTGACATAAAAAATACTCGATATGGCCCAAGGGAAACCCATTACATTGTAAGCAGATCAATTCCATTTGTTTTCCTTTCCACTAATGCATTTTTAATGGAGGTGTACTGCATTGTTACAGGTATTAAGTGATGGAGAGCATTCAATGCTACATTTAGCTATGAAAGAAGTCAGATGTTTCAAATGAAACCAGTGAGCCAGGAGTCTGAGTGGCAGAGGGCACAGACACAAGACATGCTATTAGAAATTAAAAAAGAAATCATAAATGCCTTTCCATATATTTTGTCATTTACTTAAATAGGATCAGAGTTCCCCCCCAGTGAGCTTAAGAGGTTTAGAAATGATTGAGAGAGACCATCCTGTTGAAGAGATGCACTAATTCGCAAAAAAATATAGATGCGAAAAGACGAAGAATAGAAAGTGTGATATACAGAGCTATGGAGGAAGGAAAATATTCTTCCTCAGGCGATGCATAATAAAGAGAATAAAAGCTGTAGAGGATACAGAAATTAACAGAAAAAGGAAAGAAAATGATGACACGTATGGAACAACACACGATGTATGGAGAATATCACAGATCAGAAAAAGCAAGACTGATTCATAAATTGATTTGATATTATTGGTTTGCTATTAATACTATACCCATGTAGAGATCAAAATCTTAACCTGGCATAAATCAATAACAATTGATTTTGGTGCAGGTATCTCCAATTTGAACTAGCAGAGATTTGAATCCAAGGTTTTGGAAGAGAATTAAGGATTTGAAAATACATAGAGATGCAGCTAATTTGGATTGGTTGTTGCAGCCATCATTTGTCAAAAGTGATACATTTGCATTGTCCATGACTTTTAATGTGGAAAATAAATAAATAGATAAATAAATTGAAATCTGTAGTTCCAGTTTTGAAAAAGACAAAATTAATACCTGAAAAGAGAGGACAGAAGGCATAGCCCTCAAGGACAGACTTCTTTAAAGTGATTTTAGTGACTTCTGATGTAAGTGTGGGAATCACTGAAGACTTGTCTGCCTTTAATTTTTACTCTGCTAGTTATCTGAAATACATATTAAAGGGAAGCATTCTCTGACTGTCCAAAACTGGTGATGTTTATGCTCACTGAAAGGGTAACTCTAACTGTAGCTGCTCTGTAACTTCACTTATATCACCTAAAGTAGCATTATCGAAAACAAATCTATTACGCTACTGCATGACAGTCAGTTACAGAACACAGAGGTAAAAAAGAACTATTGAGAGTGAAGGACCAACTCATAAGGCAGGTTTCCTGATGTTTTGTTCAGCCCACGTTTTTGGTTGTTTGTGGGTTTTTTAAGGGTTTGGGGTTTTGTTTTGTTTTGTTTTGTTTTTCAAGCAGTGGTTCTTGCTGCCTCTTTTGAGAAAGCTGCTCTTCAATCCCTCAAGTCTCACCAGAGTACTTTGGCACAGAGGGTTAGTATGGAAAAGTTAAGCATACAGTGTTTCACCCACTCATAACTGCAACTTCACATTTGCTTACTTGTAGTCTTTCAGTGCAGCACTGCGGAGTTTTGTCAGGAGTACCCAACAACCACACAAACTGTTGCACTGCAAACTCAGTGCAGTCTACTCCGTAACAGCTCTGCCACATACAGTCTGAAGATTCTTTTACCCAGCAACTTCCCAGGAAATTTAATAGCACCAAAGCTCTTTACAGTATGAAAACACTGAATCATATTATTATCAGAGCTCTTCCTAACCTATTTTCTCAGACTGACTTTTAGAAAGATGTTAATTCTGATCGACAGTAAGTCACTGGCTTTTTAATCAAAGATGGATGGAACACACAATATCTGCAAATAGATAGCCAGGTATTTTACAGCAAGGTTATTAAAAGAAAAATCAAAAGATTATTAATTTAAAAAAATTTATATCTCATTTATCCTGAAATCATGTCTTATCCCACAGTCAACAGTTTAGTGCTCCAAAACAGGAAACGGGCTAATTAGAAAGTTCAGCCAACAAAACTTCCAGTGACGTGAAATCATATGCTAAAAGTGGTATATAATTTTTCTCCATGCTGAATGCAATATTTCTTCCTTGAAATATTGTAGCCGTTTGAAAAGGGCTTTGGAGGGGGGGAAGAGTGTAAGAAAACTTTACTTACTTGTTTGTTAAATTCAGTTTCCCTTAAAAAAAAGTTGGGGGCGGGGGGAAGCTGAGATCGGGAATGGAGCCGGGACGGTCCTTGCTCCTGTCGTTCCCCAGGGCCGATAAAAAGTGGTCTTAAATCACCACAAATATTTAAGTCTTAGTGAATGTCATAATGGACATAGAATCTTTAAATGGGAAATAAGTATTTCTTTATCCAATTGTTCTTTTTCCTTAGGTGGAAAAAATATAATTGACAATGAAGAATTGCACAACACCTCCACATCCACACCACACAGTAAATCCTTTTTTATACCTTATGCGTATTTATTCCAAATATTACATTAACAATTCAAAAATTACTTCCATCTTGGGCCACCTAGCAACAAGAGAATAAATTTTATCAAAGAAATGTTTCTTAATCAAGTCCAGTCTTCTCTTTCAACAAGCATGATCATCTCTCCATGAGAATTTTTTTCCTTTTAATCTTGTTTTAAACTCCCAGATATTTCAATGAAACAGTTATTTGAATGACTAACTGTTACATATTGCCAATTAGGAATTAAATCAAATCTAAAAAGACAAAACTCATTGCATTGATTAAAACATAGGGTTAAATCATTGTGCCTCAAGGTCTTCGTTTGTCAATCTGCGGAACACTGTCTTTATCTGAGTGCTGTGGAGGTCAGTTAGTACAGGACAGGAATATTTTGGTGATCAATTCACATAATTCAAGCCCCTTTATCTCCCTAGTAGTGAAGCTCAGAGCACAATGCCAGCTAAGAGTGAAAGCAGTGATATAAAGCTTTTGTGGGCACTGATAAAGTGACAATTTATTCAGTTACAGCATGCAAATATTATTTAACAATTCACTGCTATCTTACAATTGGAACATTTTAGGTTGGGTGAGGGAGAACTTTGCAAATATACGCACATGTTTTGTCTTTTTTTTTTTTTTCCTGCTACTTCGTTTCTTCATCCTGCTTGAATTCATCAACTGAGGAAAGATATCACTATCTTTCTGGTTTTTTACTATTTAGAAAAAGTTTTAAAGCCCAATAAGATCAATTGCACACAAGACAACATAGAAGTAATAACATATGGGTATTCAAGCTTCATTAAGTAAGAGAATTTTTTATAGACCCTTTCCATGACCAATTTTGGTGCGTCTTTCCTTACTCTTCATAATATATTCATTTTGTAATGTTTTAGCATCTTTCATCTTGTCCACATAATTCAATAAGATTCAACTGATTATCTTATACATACCATTTGAGTTCAAATTCTGGAAACAATTCATGTCCTTAGTATGATACTCACAGTTTGTTTTGGAGTTTGGGTTTTTTGGTGGGTTTTTTTTGTTTGGTTGGTTGATCTTGAGGTTTTGTGACATTCAAAGAGACAATGGAAGACAGAGGAAGTCTAGAGAAAGAACTGAATTTAAAATCAAGTCCAAACGGTTGGTACCAGGGTTCATTGCTATGTTTTGTTTAAATACTTTACCTTTACAATGTTCTAGTGTATTTGCTTGCTTTTTTTCTATCACAAAGAAAATCAGTGGGCATCACAGTGAAATATTATCCTGAAGCAGTTTGACATAAAATATTCTTGTGGTGTGCAATCAGATGCTTCTATAAATAGGTACAACTACAATACATGAAATGACACCATACCAATTAAAATTCAGCACATGCAAAATCTGTTCCCCCCCACTGAAGTTTACTTGGTTCAGAGTGTTTCTAAAGCAGATGCAGTACTAGATGATTAATACATCAACCTCACAGTATGAGAGTTGTTTTAGTTATGAAATACATGAAAATTATACAAATGTTTCTGCCTTAACCTCTTCATTTAACATTTCTCCATATGGCAGATGAGCCACAAAATCTGGAGCAAAGATTCTGAATTATTGATGTATTCCATTCCACAAATGGAATTTGTAGCAGGTGTGCTTGAAAGTCAAAGAAGCATGAGGAAAGCAGATTAAATCTGTACTCTGTGTACCATATAACTCCAGTTTCCTGGAGCACTTATTCTGGAGCAAATTTCATCATCTTGTGCAAAAAGAATATTGAAAAAGAAAGGGAAAAGAAGGTATTTCATAAATTCTTTGTGAAGAAATCCAAATGGAGGGAAAAAAAAAAAAATCAACCAAAACAAAAGACACCAGAGAACATTCAATTAATATAGCATCAGATGATTTTTACAAAAAGCTGAAAGATCTCTCCTATAGCAGGAAAAAAATCTGAATAGTCTAAAGCTCTATTCTTTTTTTAATACTGTTCTCAAAATTGTGCTGAGACAAGATAGGATGGATGCATCTCTGAACAACACGGTCTAATGAAATGTGTCCCTGCCTATGTCAGGGGAGTTGGAACTAGGTGCTCTTTAAGGTCCCTTGCAACCTAAATCACTCTATTATTTTATAGTTCTTTGTTTGTGGTACCTTTGTTCCGCAGAACAAAATATGAACCTTCAAACTATTACAATCACATAAGATATTGAAATAGCTATCACAACGTTGATTTACAACTCTTTTATTATTGACATCACACGCTAGAATCAGTCTTAACAGCTTTTAGATGACATATTCATGGTGCCCCAGTTAGATTCTTGCTGTGATTTGTCCTCATGAGCAAACTTTTTTCTGATTATCCACGTAGTCTTCAAAAACTAGCCAAGCCTTGAGCTCCCAGCTGATATTTTAAGCCTGCAGTACTTATAATTCCAGCACCCAAAGATAAATTTGAGTGAGAAAGCAAGTCAGTATTCATAGCTTCATTATCACTACAGAAGTTTGTCACCTTCAAATCTAGTTTCACACAAATAAAAATATACATTAACCTCACATATGAATTGTGATTGCCAAAACGTGTTTTTAGAGTGAAATGTAAGACTCAACATGGGTAGAAGCTTCCTGCTGAAATAATTCTTTTTCATATATTGTAGCTGGAGTCAGCTTTGCTTGAGAAGGCAAGATGATTGTGTGGCAATCAGTCCCGAAAAAAAGTAGACATCTGTGCCTGTCAGTTGGTATATAAGAGTCAAAAAACAGCACAACAGAGTTGTGAGAACAGGGGAGCAAGTTATGAGAAAACTTTGTTTTCATTACATCGAACCCCCTGCTACCCCCCCAGTGTCCAGTCTGACCTCTGATAGCTGAAGTGATGTAGCTTTCACAGTCTCCCTCAGGAGTTTATCCATTTGGCCCATACAGTTCAAAATCTTTTCTTAGTGTCTAGCCTAAACATTTCCTTCCTTAGCCTCAGGTCACTGATCCTTGTCCCACATCTTCTGAGACTGTGAATAATTTCCAGCATTCAATTTCCACTGCTATATTGAAGGCATGAGACTGAGAACAAAAAAAAAGACAGAAAAAGAGAGGGAAAAAAGGTTTCTCTAGTCTTAAAAAAAACCTCCTCAGCTCTCCCAGTGACTGAGCTTCAATAGGATTATCAAGTTTAATGCTTCGTTTTATCAGAAAGTTATAAAGAAAACCAGCCTATTGTGCAGTATTATTAAAGCAACACTATCCAAGGTTAAACAAAAATAATCAATAGATGTGGCCCACCAAGCACTGACAAGGAGCCTTTTGGGTTTTTTTCTCTTTCTACTTACTGAAGAGGAGCCATCCAGCCCAATACACTCTAGTTTAAAAGAGTTTTTAATGAAAAATCTTTGCAATGTAAGTTTGAACACTGCTGTTTAGTCTAAAAAAGAAAAGATAAAGTACTTTGTCATAAATTTATGTGAGGCAATTAAAATGCATTTCCACATTGTATAAACAGATGACAAACTGGTTGTTTCAAAAAATAACACAGGGATGAATTGAACTACACATTTTAAAGAATTAACCATTTGCATCAGGGTGCCAAGGGCTGTGGAAGTCTGAGTCAGATCATAGAGGTAATGAACCACTGGGCAAAATTCATTATTCATAACAGTGGACACACAGTTGGGGAAATATTGTAAAACATAGATCACTAGTACCTGGAATTGTTATCTGCTCCCCTTCCCCTTCAAAACCAAAACCAAAATAAAAAAAAAAGTCCCACAAACAAAAAAAATCACACAAAATGAACTGCAATTAATGAATATTGGCTATTTATCCAGAATTTTACTTGAAAAGTTTAAGCTGATGCAAAACATAAAGTATTTGAAGCAAGAAAGAAACTAACTATATTGAACTGAAAATAAATCCCAAAACAACTGAGGAGCACATAAAAAGAAATTCTGCATATATTTCATATATGTTTCCTCACTTATCAGGATAGGTCTTCATAAGCAATTAAGTTTCTTATGTTTGTGTGATATTGCCTGAATCCTTCCCATGCAACAACAACGTATTAGAATGCAGATGTTTATATTAAAAAAAAAAAAAAGTGTTTTACTTTATTAGCATCGCTGTTTTCTGGGGTTGTGATACTAATATAAATTTATGATACATATATTTTGTGCTGATGTTCAACCAGTACAGCTGATCAGGGCATGACACATCACAAATTTTCATGAACTGCAGAAGAATTTATACTGCTTGCCCAGTGTTTAAGCTGATATGACAGATATAATTTTGGCAGACACAATTTTGTTCACACAGATCCTTTATATGGGATACAACTCAGAAATTTCAAGTAGATTTTTCTCACTCATCTCCATCAAATCCATAGCACAAATATACCTCATTCTATTCCTAAACTTGTCAGTGTTGATAGGATATGTGCAGAGATGTATTTTGAGAGAAAAATCCTATAAAATTCATTTGTTTTTTATGATTAGATAGTTGTTTAAAATTATTCATCTATGATTCTCTATTTTCATTCAGTTTAAAGAACAATGTTAACTAAAAAAAAAATCTAAACCTGCTCTCCCAGCAAACTTTAAGCCTGAATGAAGAGAACTTCACACTTAACTATGAAAAATCATTTTGAGTCTCTGCAGTATACTGTATCCTGCATTAAGACTCTGACAGGGTTTAATCTATAACTATTTAAGGGAAGCAGGAAAAAGCTAAACAGCAAACATATTAAAGCAAACTTATTCTGTCCTTGATGGAAAAAAGGGATTGAGGTATTTGAAGCACTGTCTCTATATTGAAGAAAATTTTGTCTTTTAGAGAATCTAGATTCCTCAGTTTAGTAGACTTGAAAGGCTTCCATGACATTTGACATCTTATCAGGAAGAAATGAATTTTAACAGGACTGCAGGACTGTTTAGGATCTTATAGAAAAGATTTCCCATTTTAATCCGGATCGTATCTGCCTCCATATATACTACTGATGCAAAAGAGAAAAACAACCTCTTACTAAGATGAATCTGGTAAATTAATAATATTGGAACTGCTTTTTGGTGGATTCTTAGTTGAGTAGTGAGTAGGATAGAGTTTGTAGTGCACAAATAAGTCTATATTTGGAGACTTTGATTTTTCTCTATATATTCAGAGGCATCTTTATATTGCTTTGCTTGTTGTTGCTTTTTTGTGAGTGTTTAAGTCCCCATTTGAAAAGATAAAACATTTTTAAAAAATCTACAGGTTATACTGAGTCTATGAAAACATCTGCATCTAGCTTTTCTCATGCATCTCTGCCTCAGACTAATAGTTGGTTTAAGAGACAGCTGGATGTAGTTCACTCTTTTCTGTAGTGAGAAAGGATGAAAGGAATATTAGTCAAAAATCAACTTTTTGCTGATATCTGAAAAGCAAAGAGAAAACCTTACACTACCATGTGATGTGAAAGCCTGATCACAACTGAAGTGTCCTCAGACATTTCCTTCCCTCATGTTACATCCAGTCAGTAATAGCTGATCACAATAACATCATCAGTGGTGGAATCTGATGAAGCAGTTAACATAACATTCGCTAAACCAGTTTAAACATTGAAGGATATCCCAAAGAATGTTTTATATTTGCTGCTCTGAGATCTGTTTTATCATACTTACAAGGGTGGCCTTTAAAATATTATATTTCCTATTAAAAAGAACCCCAAACAACAAAAAACAAACAAACAAACAAATCCCCAAAACTCCTCTATATAAACTGAATTTATTGCCTATAAAATCAGTTCCCAAAAAGAAGCCTAATTACAGTCAAACAACTCACCAAAATGAAACAGTTTACCTATGATCAATTTTGATGTTAGTAAAAACCCTAATTATTGGCAAAAACACATTCAGGGTTTGTGGTATTATCAGTAAAATCTGCATAGAAACTAACATTCAGTGATGAATAGCACATAGAGATAAATTAAAGGATTATTTACGAAACCAGAACTTTCCAATGCCTACTTTTTCTGAGAACAGTCATCTCTTGTGCAATAAAGCTTTGATTTGAGATACAATTAGTGTAATCTCAGTCCAGATATTCATGCAAGAACACCACCACAGACCTTAGAGATTTGTTCCAATAGAAGCTACACTAAATTGTACAATCAAATACAAATACAAATAGACACACAGAGCTTTAAAAGAAGAAGTGCTTGTAGAGGCAACCATATTTGCATTTATAGAAATTACAAAAATATATATAGAAACAACCAGCATCTGAGCTGCAGGGTAACCTGAAATAATGCTTCAGGGGCAGAGCAGCAGATTAAGGAAACTTAATCTACTCTCTTCCCTTCCTCATAAATATTAGCCCTTCCTATGTCTTCTATACATTTTCATATCCTTTCCAGAATGAAGTACAAAACCATTTTATCTTCTATCTGTTCCTTGACTGTATTTCTGGCAGATATTTCATTTCCTGTACTTTAATTTTTATTTTTTTCCCCACTGTTATCACTTTAGTCTGTCTAAACCTATATTATCTTACAAATAATTGAGGAGCTTTTGATAGCATTGATTTCATAACAGTGCAATACAAAAAGTGAAAAATTTTCCCTGAAATCTCCAACGTTGTTGTGAATTAAACTGTATTATACTATATCATCTGTTTTGGATTCTATTTGTGTTTGAGAAAGAGTGTCTCCAGATCTAACCTATGCCTTTTTCTTAATGGTAGGAATAGTGGTCACTGCGGTTTTATTTTTTTGCAGCAATTCCATCCTTACTGCCTTAAATACTATCCCTATCTTTCAGTAACATATGCAGCTTCTCCACTGTGTGATAAAATTACTTTTTGAAAGGGTAGCTTTACTTTATGAGACTAATAAATCCATTTTGTCTTGTTTGGCTTGCTTGTTTGTCTTCTTTTTTTTTTACCTCCACACTTCATTAGAAAATACAGAAAATGTCTTCAGGGCAGCTTAGCATAAATACATGAGAATTGGTCATCTGTACAGAAATCTTTTCTATGAGTGTATTGCTTTCTCTGTGGCCAGGTTTTGGTAGCAGTGGGGGGGGGGCTGAGGGAGAGGCTTCTTTGAGAAGCTACTGGAAGTTTCCCCCATGCCCAGGCTGGGCCCGCTGCTGACCAAGGCCGGGCCAATCAGTAGTTGACAGAACGCCTCTGTGAGAACATATTTAAGAAGGAAGAAAAAAAAAAAAAAGTTAGTAGGAGATGAAGATGGCTGCCGGAGAGGAGCAGGGTGAGAGCCTGTGAACAACAACACAGACACCAAGGTCAGTGCAGAAGGAGGGGGAGGAGATGCTCCTGGCGCCGGAGCTGAGATCCAGCTGCAGCCCATGGTGCAGACCATGGTGAAGCAGCTGTGCCCCTGCAGCCCATGGAGGACCACAGGAGTGCAGAGATCCACCTGTAGCCCGTGGAGGAGCCACGCCGGAGCAGGTGGATGCTGGGGAAGGCTGTAGCCCGTGGGAGACCCAAGGTGGAGCCGGGTCCTGACAGGAGACTGTAGCCTGTGGGGAGAGGAGCCCACTTGGAGTAGGATTCTCCTGTTAGGATGCGTGGCTCGTGGGGCCCACGCTGGAGCAGCCTGTGCCTGAGGGACTGCACCCTGTGGAATGTGAGCCATGTGGCAGCTGTGGGTGAAGGGCTGCTGCCCATGGGATGGACTCTCGCCGGAGCAGTTTGTGAGAGGAACTGTATCCTGTGAGGGATGGGACCCCATGGAATGCGGCTGGAAGGACTCCTCTCCCCAAGCAGTGGCTGAGAACAGCAGCTGACCATAACAACATTCCCCCCTTGACCGCTGAGGGAGAGCAGGTTGGATGTAAGAAGGAAGGGAGTGAGGGGTAAAAAGTGTCTCTTATTGTCTCTCACTCTTAGCTCTGATCTTGTTAGTAAAAAACTTGGCTATTATTCCCACATGGAATCTTGTTTTGACTGTGACCATGATTAAGAAAGAATCTGTTGTAGTCCTTATCATGAGTAATGAAACCTCTCGTTATATTCTTTCTTCCCTAGAGCTGGGCAAGGGGGAGTGAGAGAGTGTCTGTAGTGGGCCCCTGGCACTCAGCCCAGGTTAAACCACTACAATGAGTAATGAAGCCCCAAAATTAAGATTCTCCCATAATCCTCATGCAGCAGAGCTGAGAGCATCTAAATTCTAATTTTGACATTTCAATATGCTTGGAGGAACAGGCACAGTGAAACTGTGATGCTATTGACAGCACAGGACGTTCATGGATCCACAGCCTTCCCACTCCACACCAGCAATCTCAACAGAAAAGCTGGTGTTTCAGGAGATGGGGAAAAAAAAGAAAATGATCAAGAAGGAAGCTGCTGTTAGTCCAAAGAACTCAGGGAAGACTGGGGTCAACACTGGTTCTGAAATTGGCCACTTCTCCCTCTTTATTCCAATTGTGTAATGTAGCACCAGCATTCTGCCTCCCAATTACCAAGCTGTGAGCTGGCACAGGAGATACTTGGTCATGTTAGTGATGCTTAAATATAGATTTTACTACAAGATCTAAACTTCATTTAGGACTCTCCTAATTTATTAAGGCATGAATGAAATGAGTCATGTTTTGTACGGAGTTTAGTAGCTGCATTATTAAATTAGTTTCCATTACTGAGGTTAGACAAATTTACTTGTAACTTTGCCTCTTCCCTAGACTCTTAGAGCTTCTTTTGAATATTTGATTTCATCAAATGAACGATAAGGTAATCCAGTGGATAGAGAAACAATAGGCTGGTCTCGACTATGNGCAATAAAATGGCTGGAGAATTAGGATGTTTCGGTCTGAAAAAAAAAAAAAAGAAAAAAGAAAAAAAGAAAGCTGCATTCCAAAGCGTTTATATCTGTCATTCCTCAGGCCAGGTTTCCAAAGAGCATAGAACTTATTACAATTCAAAGCAATTGCCTGCCACTGTGGCAGCTCACTCTTCTTCCTACTCCCCCACACATGTCAAATAAATGTGATCTTTACGTTTTTTTGGTATTATGCTTCTAGAATGTTTTTATTGTTGATTACAGTACTGGGTACAGCCATGAGCAAGATTCTGGATTAGCACTTTATAAGACAAATTAATTATGATTAATAATAAGAGAAAGGAGATGTGTGGGGTAGTAAAGTGTACCTAGGGGACAATTGACTTGACTACATTTTGATCATGAAGTTGGGATTTATGAAGTGAATAGGTACATTTCTTGGGAAGTCAGCTAAAAATAAGTTAATCTTTATTTCACTGTGAAGGTGCATTTAAGAAAAAAAAACAAACAAACAAACACATGTTCTTATTTGAAGCTAACTCCCCTGCAATGAGACTCAGGGTGAGAAAAGAGCTTAATCACTAAGCAAGTGCAACCTTAAAGAATTCTGTTATGTATGTATTATTCACAGAAAGGTAGTCAGTGATTTCATAAGCAACCAGACAATTAAGGAATTCAACAAAAACTCAGTAGGGACTTTTAACAGAGTCAAAGATTGGATTTCTGAAAAGTTCTGAGTCCCACTTCTCCAGCTGGCTTCTTCATGGGAAAGAAAGACAGAAAGAGAGAAGTTGAGGGAAAGATTGGGAAGAGAACAAGACAGAGAGGGAGGAAGGGAAGGTTAAAAATATACATATGAAGCAAAATTTTCTTACTGGAAGATTTATATTATAGAAATAATAATAAAAAAGTCTTATTATGAGACAAGTTGTGATATTCTGCACCATTAGTTGTACAGAAGTTTGAACTAGAAAATTAAATATGTCAAATTTAAATGATTAGCTAGCCTCTCGGAAACAATTTATCAAAAAAAAAAAGGGGGAAGAAAAAAAAACACTTATCTTCTTACATTTACATGATATTGTCCTCTTTCTAAAGCAATAGACATCTGAAAGAAACTAATTCTAAGGGATGTCTTCCTTTCATTCTTCTTGATCTGACCAAAAAAACAAAGGTAGTCTGTGATTCACTGCTTGAAGATTGCTAATTTGTAACTGAAAGTGTCAGAGTTGAGGGCAGTAACTAGTTTTTTGACTTTTCAGGTTATTGATGACGTTACTTTGAATTTTAAGCAATGCAGCATAGTAGTCGTCCTCTTCCTGGAGATAACTCTAAAGTAATTGGAATTGGACCACGTGACCAGATGTTGCTAACACCAATTAGTGGGAACGAAGCCCTGTCTTATAAATTAGACCATCAGAGTTACAAATGAGACAGAAGAATCAAAATTACTTCTATGGAGAAGGAAAACATGATGAAAATCTGAAAAAAAAAAAAAAAAAGAAAGAAAAAAAAAGAAGACAAAAGATGCAGTTGCCCTTTACTAGGTACTCTGCAATATGTCTTTCCCTTCAGATCGGCAGTCCAGCACAACCTATGTAATACCCAATATGTGGGGGGAGGCTTTTTTGTTGTTTTGGAGTATTTTTTAAAATTTATTTTTAAATGCCTAATTTCAATGACATATTACCTTGACTGGCATGTCTTATTTTGAAGGGCAGACCTAGGGATTCCATGTGAACTCGTAGATAAGATTTGGACTTTTTTTTTGTTTGGTTTGGTTTGGGGTTTTTTTTGTTGTTGTTGTTTTTGTAATCTGTTATAAGGTCTGGTACCTTCAGAGACACAGAGGAGAGCACGAGTTATGGTAGGTCTACCGAACAGTGGAACTAACTCATGTTGCCCTCAATGCATGGCTGTGTTTCATAATTTGCCAAATGGTTATCATTAGTAATGGCAAGTGATTGCTGACACTCTTCTCAGAAAAGTCATACTGTGTTGTATTTTATTATCACTTAAGCACCAAGCTTGTGAAACCATTTGGTTAGGTACTGGGTTTGGTGCTCAGGCCTGTGCCAGTGTTTCACTGTAAATTTGTGAAGGTCAGTGATTTAAACTGACCAGCTGAGAAACTGCTGTTCTTAGAGCCATAGAAGCAAAGAACTCATCATAAATCAATTGTTTAAATATTTTCACAAGGACTTGGCTGGATTTAGCCCAGAGGTTGTTTAATGGTAATTTACAAATCACTGATCAAACTGATGTCTCTGTCATTCATTAACAGCCAAAATTCCAGACATCATATTCCTGCCCTATAATTCTAAAAAAGGTATGGCACTACAGGATCAAAAAAACAAATTAAAACTAAAGGTATATAAACAAGGCAAAAGGCAGAGAACTGAATGGATGTTTTGCTGAGGATTGTTATTCTGAAAGTTAAGAAAGTGCACTTCACAGCACTGACATTGTAGTTATCATTAGAGACGTTGCCTGTGGCTGAACTTAAATATAAGAAATTAATATGTAATGGCTGAGACCTGCTGCATTTATTACAAGTCTATTAGTAGCATGTTTTATTAAGTAAATTTAATATTTCTCTTTCTCTCCCAGTGCAGGGCATTTCACGTAGTTTGATGAAAAAACCGGTTATCCAGAGATTCTCCAAATGCATTTATAGAAACAACAACAATGGTATGATGCAGGGGACTATATTTTGGATGCGTAGAAAGGCTCGACTGCTGTACCTCCTGATAGAAAAACATTCTTAGCTCTCCTCTCTCCTGAGAAACATATGTATAGTCCTTTATACTATATTCCTCACTAAAATTGGCTTAAGTATTCAATATGAAAATATGATCAAGAAAATAAAAGTCAAAAACTGCTACACTTTGTGCAAGACATTTAATGAAAGTGTGGAAAGAGAAAAGCATTGGAAAACTTTTCTTCAGTGTTCATTCACAATGGATTTAATGTAGGGTTTGATATAACAGTCTCCTTACTGTTATTCCATGGCAGGTAATTACATCTTAGTAACCAAAAACATAGTAAAGAAAAATACCCATGGTACTACGTCTTGCAAGAAAACCTCTCTTGGCAAATTCAGAACTAGAGGAAAGTGTACCCCACAAGCAGGATTTCATCTTCTTTTGAGGTGTTTACTTACATCTCCTTCCAGACAAGGTGAATGGTTCACTTTCATTAATTCTTACGAATCAGAGAGATGAAAAGGAAAAAATAAATAGAAAAAAAAATCTGATAATGCCATAAAAATCTGGAACAGTCACCAAAACAGTCAACAGAGCTCTAAATAAACTACACAAAGCCACATAAAGTGCAAAGCAATGGAATAGCTCAGATTTATATTTGCTCAGTTCATTTTCTCTTATTAGGGCAGAATCTGTGAAGTGGTGACTTAATTCCTGGTATTGCCTTGTTAGCATACACGACTTTTGTTTTACCTATTAAATTGTCTTTACCTAAACCCAGGAATTTTCTTACTTTTACTCTTCTGATTGTCTTCCACATCCTGCTAGAGGAAATGAGTGAGCAGCTGTGTGCTGCTCAGTTGTCGGCTGGGGTTAAATCATAAATATTTTAAATATCTACCTTTTTTTAGAGTTGCAATTATTTTGTGAGTCATAAAATCTACATTTTAAGACTCTGTTTCAGTATGGTACTTCTCAATACTCCTATTTTTAAATATGTGAGAGGTTCTGTGACATTAACTTTTAAGGAAAATACTTGCTATATTTCTTATTTAAAGCAAGAGTAAGATATGTGATAACCAAATTATCAACTTTATATATACAGGCTTTCACCACAATTGTTGGACAATGAAAAAGTGAAATCAATGTATTCTTCAAGTAGTCAGATGTTACTCTTCATCTGAGCCTAGAGAAAACATTTCTGCCTCCAGCCTTTCAGAAAAACAATACAAAATTAGGAAGTAATATATTCAAATTGCAGAGTTCAGTCGCAAATTTTCAGAAAATTAGTGGGTTACAAAAAAGACTAAATTCTGATATGTACATAATTTTTTTAAAAAAAAAAAATTAAAATATTTCAACATCAAGGCTTCTAATATCAAAAATTCATCACATCATCCTTAAAGCAATGCTTAATACAATACTTTTGAAACAGTTACAGAATAAAAGGACTACATGTAATTAATCACATAGCAGAAAATATCACTGAAGAAAACGCCTCTTTTAGCAAATCATTTGATGTAAATTTTAACAATTTTAGTATTGGTGGTACTCTTGAATCAAATACAGGCAAAAAAAATTAATAAATTAGTATTTGGAGATTGTAAATTTCATAAGTATCAGCTTCTGATATTAAGGATAGAAGTGGGAAAGATGATGGGAACTAGGATTTCATCAGTTCATTTTTTTTATTATTTCAGTCCTCCAATTATTCTAGCTAGCTTTTCATTGGTTATAAGTTGTCCAAGAATATCTGCATCCCCATAAGACTCATAATTAACATTTCCTAGTAGGCTTTTTGAAGTAAATCCAATGAACATAAAAGACTAAGTGTGGTAGTTATGCTGTACTACAGAAAGATGGCAGAATTTCTCAAGGTCATCATTTGCCTGTCCACAGTAGTTAAGAGTTTGCCAAAATAAAAGAAAAAGAAGTATATTTGGATGGGATTAATATAGGGCAAAACACAAATGGTGATATAGTCTCTTTTTTTGTCATTAACATGAACATCCATAATAGTTGATATATCCACTAATATCATACGTTCAGTGATAATTAACAGAAATTTAATTCTAAAATTTACTCCAGAAGCACTTGAATCTTCAAGCATCTTTTCTCTGCTACCAAGCTTGAAAGACCTTTTCATTTTCAACTGATTACAAATCTACTAATTTTCAGTTCTAGCTTTGTACTTGAGTCTCTCATATACTTTGATTTGGTCAGATATCCATGCTATCTTTTACATTTAAATAGTTTTATTCATTCCTTCACATACCCTGAATGCATTAGTCAACATCAAATTCCTTCTGTCTTCTTTTTTCTAGCTTAGGGTAAAGAAACTGAGTTCTAAATCTATCTTGCTGACATAAATATTGCACTCCCCTAATTACCATAATAGCTGTTTCCTACACCTGCTCCTTTATTAGGGTCATCTTTCTAGAAAATAGGTGACAAGAATTGTATGTAGTATTCTGAACAAGTTCTTAATCAGTGCCTTGTAACATGAAATTAGTGTTAACTTGGCTCTGTTTAAAACACTGTTTAATATTTTTCAGCATGTCACAATCCTTTTTTAATATTTAAGCACCGAAGGCATTTGATTACTTGATAGTTTGAAAAAAAATCCTTTTGGCCTTAAATTTCTGTTTTATGTGTACTCACTCAATGTTCATTACATAGGAGGGGAATGTTTTGCTCAAAGAATTGTTAATCCACAATGTACATAGTATTTTTCTGGTTTATTCATAGGTTACTTGCCTATAAAATATAGAAATAAGAACTCTTACTCTGAAAAGATGCCAAGGAAATAGTGCTTTGAAGAAATTCTAGTCTACTTCTTGATCCTACCACATCACATTCATTCTCACAGATCAAGGTATTTTTTTCAGAAGAAATAGGGAGTAAGAAAAAAGTAATTTTCAAACCAATGGCCAAATAATAAACTATTAAATATGACATACAACTCCTAATACATTCCTAGGTTGCCCAGGGGAATCAGGAGGAAGTTGTTTTGGTAAAGCACTTTGTTAAGGCCTATGTTATTTTATAGAGAAAATGAAAGAAGCTGTAATGCATCACTTGTAGATAGTGTATGGACGCTTGTCTAGGGAAGACTGATGGTAAAATGTACTCTGTCATAAACTGGACCCTTCACAAGACGTGCCCATGATTCATTGAGATTAGAACAAACTGCAGAGTGAAGTGCCACTTCAGAGAAGGGCTCTAAATCCATCACAGAGAATATTTCTTCCAGAGTTTCACAGTGAACCTAGATTTTAGCAAAGCCTTTGACACTGTCTCCCATAGTAAACTTCTGGTGAAACTGGTGGATTGTGGCTTAAACAGGTTTACTCTGTCCTGGGTTAAGAATTGGCTGCATGGCCGAGCTCAGAGAGTGGTGGCAAACAGTGTCAAGTCCAGTTGGAGGCCGGTCACCAGTGGGGTCCCCCAGGGTTCAGTGCTGGGGCCAGCTTTGTTCTGTATCTTTATTGATGACACGGACGAGGGGATGGAATCCATTATTAGTAAGTTTGCAGATGAAACCAAGCTTGGAATGAGTGTTGATCTGTTAGAGGGAAGGAGGGCTCTGCAGAGAGACCTTGACAGGCTGCATAGATGGGCTGAGTCCAATAGCATGAAGTTTAATAAATCTAAGTGCTAGGTTGTACACTTTGGCCACAATAACCCCATGCAGAGTTATAGGCTGGGGACAGTGTGGCTGAGAATGGCCAGGTGGAGAGGGACTTGGGAGTGCTGGTTGCTAGGAAAATGAATATGAGCCAGCAGAGTGCCCAGGTGGCCAAGAAGGCCAATGGCATCCTGGTCTGCATCAAGAATAGTGTTGCCAGTAGGACTAGGGAAGTTATTCTTCCTTTGTACTTGGCACTGGTTAGGCTGCAGCTTAAGTACTGTGCCCAGTTCTGGGCCCCTCAGTTTAAGAAAGATGTTGAGTTGCTGGAATGTGTCCAGAGAAGGGCAATGAGGATGGGAAAGGGGCTGGAGCACAAGCCCTATGAGGAGCGGCTGAGGGAGCTGGGGTAATCGAGCCTAGAGAAGAGGAGGCTCAGGGGACTTATCACTGTCTATAACTACCTGAAAGGAGGTTGTAGTCAGGCGGGAGTTGGCCTCTTCTCTCAGGCTCCCAGTGACAGGATGAGAGGACACAGTCTTAGGCTGTGTCAGGGGAGGTTTAGATTGGATATCAGGAGAAACTTTTTCACAGAAAGAGCAATTTCCCATTGGAATGAGCTGCCCAGGGAGGTGGTGGAGTCACTGTCCCTGGATGTGTTTAAGGATAGGTTGGATGGTGAACTTAGTGACATGGTTTTGATGGTTTAGATGACGGACTGGTGTTGATTAGGTTGTTAAGTTAGGTAAAAGGTTGGACTTGATGATCTCCATGGTCTTTTCCAACCTTATTAATTCTGTGTGTAATTCTGTGTATATTCTGTCAAATGTCCTGCCTACCATGTCATAGTTCATACAAGGACAAGTCTCTTTCCCTGATGCTTTTATGAATGGGAAACAAACTTTTCCATGAAAATAAACATAGAAAAATATTTTTAAATTAAAAAGCACCAAAGAGCCCCATAGCATTTCCCATTGTTATCATTGTTGCCATTATTAAGCCTTTTATTTTATTTTATTTTCCCTGACAAATAGTTCATCTTCTGTAATAATAGTTCTTTATATTTTCAAAAATATATTCCCTTTTTGGGTCTAATTAAGTTGCCTTTTGAGACATCATAAGGTATCCAAACTGTCAGTACAGGACTACAAAAACTGTCAGTGGCTGAGATCCAGTCTCTCTTGGTTGGGTAGGTGCAGAGAGGAAAAGCAGAGAAACATAGGTTTTCTGTATTAAAGGAACATAATCAAGATTCAACTCTTTGGACCTTATTAATTTCTGCCAATAGCTACATATGCCATTCATGAGAGGAATAAAAATAAACTGGTTACAGATCTGAGACATGATGTAGTTCAGAATGACCTTAAAATGACTGCAAATATACTACTATTTTAGGTGAAATATGGATGACTTCACTGTCTAAAGGTCCTTAAAGCCTGTTAAAAGATGGTGACATTCATACAATGACCTTTCTTTCCAGAGATCATGAAAGACAGATGTATCTTGCTCTACAAGGGAAAGGAGTACAGAAGGGATACTGTAAAAACTTCTAACAAGAGTATCTGTCAACTTACTGCTCCATTGAAGAACTGGCATGACACTAATGAGCCAAAAGAAGCACATGATTCATTAAAGAACTGTGCACATTAAAGCATGGTAAGATTTGACATCAGAAAATAAACTGTTACAGAAAATTTCAAACTGGTAAAGAATGCTTTCCTTTTTCTTCTCTCAAGTTTTCTTTTTTCTTCTCTTAGCCAGCAGATTTTTTTTTCCTCCCTAAAAACAAATTGTATTGAAGTGAAGGACTTATAAATCACATACATTTGTTTCTCTCTTCTCTATCTACTCTTCCTCAGTGCTTTGAAAGATGCACATGCTTTTTATGATATATAGAGAACTCTACATGGGAGGTCTACGTGCCTTGTAGAACAAAAAGAAAAGCCACAGAGACAGCTGCTGGGCTACTATTATAGGTAATTGTTCTGGCACAGACTTGACTTAGAAATCAGCTGTTTTTTAACTCTGTAAGCCATGCTACAATACTGTAAGAACTTCATCCTTTCCTATTCACATTAAAAGTTTATGGCCTAGCTTTTTTCTCTTCTTTGGAGACTGATTCATACAAGACTGTGCTTTTTAGCTCATTTCCTACTTTTAACCTTTCTTCCAATGCAGGATGTATGGCCACAGTTTAAATATTAGAAAAATATCAGCCCGGTAGTTGTTTTCTCACTTCTTCCTTGTAGTCTGCTTCGTGCTTTCCCAAGTGGCATGTGGCTGCACTCACTAGAAATTCATCACACCATAATTCTAAGGGAAAAAAACAAACTCAGTCTTTTGACAGAAAATACAAGCACACTTGGGAGTAGCTGCAAGTGCAGTAGCTGCAGACTTTAACCATCCTTTTTCCTTTTACTTACTCTTTATGATGAAAAAGCAGGAGTCACATAAGTGTTGTGTTCCTGTCTGCTCCAGATAATCATGACCATCTTTCCAATGCCATCTTCCCAAACTGTTATCAAGGTCTAGGTTTGCACATTATTTCCCCACAACATTATTAACATGAATAACTGTATCTGATGTGATAAATATCTGAATAATAGATCCAAATATGTCTTACAATACAAAATAATGGCAATCTACTTGCAATCTATGTAAAGCTCAGGATGCCTCCAAGCTATTTCTTATTCCCTGTTACACCCAAGGGATATTTTCATTTCTCTGTTATTTTCATGAAACCTAATGATTTGTCATAATAGATAAGTGTGCATTGCTAACATCCACCTAAAGAATTTATGCTTATTCCTGGACTAAGATAAAAATCTGTTTGCCATTGTTGTTATTCAGCTCAAAATAAAATATAGCTGGCTTGAAATGTATTGGAGAACTTTCATTTATCCTGTGTCATTTGTAGTTCAACTATGTAAAATATTAATTCTCATAAAAAAGTTCAGGTTTTTAGGATGGAAAGAAGAAAAAAAATATTTAAACAGTCTTTCTTTCTTTCTTTCTTTCTTTCTTTCTTTCTTTCTTTCTTTCTTTCTTTCTTTCTTTCTTTCTTTCTTTCTTTCTTTCTTTCTTTCTTTCTTTCTTTCTTTCTTTCTTTCTTTCTTTCTTTCTTTCTTTCTTTCTTTCTTCTCTTTCTTCTCTTTCTTTCTTCTCTTTCCTTGTTGTTTCCTTGTATTATCACCATCTTTGTTACTGTCAGTAGGTAAGAAATGTCCATGCTTCTCTAAATAAAATTCTGAAGAGCTTGTACCGTTTTAAAGGGGTTTCTGTGAGGTGGGCCTCTAAAATAAGACACATATGCTCTAGAAATTCCGTGATAATGACAAAACCTCCCTGATTTCTAACTGAGTGTTTCAACACTACCTCTTTCCTCTCTCTGCACAGAAACAAGAATATCCCGTGTTCATTCTGCCAATGCCTAGTGAAGTTTGTTTCTGTATCAGTGCTCCAGATATCAATCTGCCTAAGAAAACTGATGCTTCAATATATTTAAAATTTGAGAGGGGATGGCAGGAGGGCTTGTGGTTCAGGTTCTGTAGTTCTTTGTCCATAATATACTGAATAAACACAAAGACATTTTTCATCTCATTTGCCAGTTATTCCACTGGGGTAAAATTTTGTTGTGCAATAAAGTGTCTTAACAATGTCACAATGCTAATATACAATGGCCATTAATCTGGTCTACTCCGTGACTAGCTGTAAAATGGCTTCAGAAAGTTACAGAACCGCAATTTTTTCACTCCACATTCGACTGCATTCCTGTGATAAGAAATCCTTCTATAGAAAGTTTGGTGCCACCCTTAAACGCAACTTTAAATATATTAACGCAGTACAACCACTAGGATTGGCATAGATTTTCTCCCAGAATACAAATTCTAACTCTAACTGCATTATAGCCATATTATTTCCCAATGTTTCCAGCATGGTTTTAGTAGCATACTTTTGCAAGTCATTAATTGTGCATTCTGCCACTCTAGCTGTAATGACATTGTAATTTATTCCAAGACTGTTAGAGAAATGAACAGTAAAGCACAGTTTTCATTAAATGACCTGAAAAAAGTAATAAACACAAATAAATTCTTACTTATTAACAGATTATTCATAACCATTTCAAAACACCAGAAAAATCTCTTGAGACAAAAACAAAAAGATAAAATGCAAATGGAAATGTGAAGTCCAAAATGGCATTTAAGAGTATAATAAATCATGATAAATCTTATCAAATATTTTAATCAAATTATTTTTCTCTTAAGCTATAGTCTATAAACTGTATTTCCATTGATTTTGAACTATTTCCTCATAGCCTGTTTGAATGCTTGACTGCTCTTTCAGCAAAGGAATTTTTCCTAATATTCAGTCTAAACACCCCCTGACAAAACTTGAGGCCATTTCCTGTTGTCCTCTGGTTTGTTACCCAGGAGAAGAGATTGACCATGTCACTACAACCTCCTTTCAGGTAAATGTAGGGAGTGATAAGCTTCTTTTTCTTCAGACTGAACCAGCCCAGCTGCCTCAGCTGCTCCATTGCCCTTCTCTGGACTCACTCCAGCACCTCAGTATCCTTCTTGTAGTGAGGGACCCAGAAAAAAATACAATATTCACTGTGGCTTTGCCACTGCCAAATACACTTCCCTTGTCCTGCTGCCCACATTATTTCTGATACAAACCATGATGCCTTCTGGCCACCTGGGCACACTGTCAACCAACAACCCTGTTCTTACAACAGTTTATTTCAAAGCAGATTTAATAGCATGTTTCTTGTGTAAGACTTCATTAGTGACATAATTTTGACACCATTATAATTTTTCACAAGAGACTTGATTGTAAAAACCTTCAAATAAAGTTGGAAAGGACATTTATTTCTTCCGAAGTGAAGTTTAAAATGCTATGCATCACCTTATATGACACATTTCCAACTTTACCTTTATTCCCAATTTAGTGTGAGGATTCTTTTTTTTTTTTTTCAAATGGCCTTCCAAAGCCCTCCTATGTGCAGCAGTAACATATTGTAAGGGTTTTTCATCTTCCAATGCACAATATCACATTATATTATATCTTTACTTTTATTTGATTTGTTCTTTTTCTGATTGTGTCTGAATCAGTTAGAAACACTCATCACTGAATAAACCTTATTGTTACCCTTTATTATTTTGTGATCCTTCACAAAGTCTTAGTTTTTGTTAACAGAGCACCTATCGAGCAATTGAGTCTCTTCCATCACTTGAGTGACTTCTTTACTCAGCAAAATTTCCAAATTCCTCAATACTTTCCTTTGTTCCATTTCCCTTGGCATTTTCCTATGTGTTCGGTTTTTTAGATAGTGAAACTGATTCACTTTTACATTTTTTTATCTATTATGACCAGTATTACCAACATCACTGTTCTTGCTACTTTTACATTTTAGGTATTCATCCTTTCTTTTTTTTTCTCCCACGCCTTTTGATAGTCTACGAATTCCTGCCACTCTGTTTGAGGCACCTATTTCTCACTGGAATGCAATTTATAAGAATTTTCTAAAAGAATGCATTATAAATAAAATACGACATTATTTATATTATTTTCCTTGCTTTGTGCAGGCACCAGCTGCTGTTCTCATGAATAGAGCTTTTAGGAAGTTACAAGTGTCAGATGCCAAAAAAAGGAAGAAATTTGAATAGGAAGATATTTTTAAATCATCCAAAAACCACAAAGCACCAAAAAACCCCACAAACTTAAACTGAAATATATTTCTAACTATTGTAAATAAAAATATTAAAGCCCCTTTAAATTTTTAGAATTTTGGAGAAGAATTAATTACTCAGAAGAAGTTTATATTTGATGAATTGTCAAATAATATGCTAAAAGAGTTTTTAGCAAGTAAAAGGAATAAAAAGAATTTTTAAAGCAGCTATTTTCTTACATCCTATCAATTCGGTTGCAGCTGACTCCCTCTTTTGTTCTATTCAAGTTCCAAGTTTTTCCTCTAATTTTTATGTTTATAGGGATGATTTTTGTTTTCAGGATTATTTTCTCATTTGTGAGAAGAAAACAGAGTATATCTAAGAATTTTCTGTTGATGCACAACACAGTAGTCTTTCCTTGTTTTATAGTTACTAATTGTTCTTCTAGAAAGTAAGCCATTACCAGATATTTCAGAGTTAAAAGATTATTTATGTTTTAAGTCATTGCCAAAATGCCTTTCAATCAAGTTTTGTCTTTGTAAAAAGCTGGCAGGTTTACTGAAAAATGAAGATTTCACAGCATTCATTGAAGTGCTTTTAAGAAGGATAATATCCTGAAGATATAAATCCAATTATTTTGTTTGCATGCAATTAGCACAGTTAGAGTTATTTTAATACCTAAGGGGATCCTTTTCTACATTTCTGAAAAAAAAGAAGAACATGATACTGTAAAACCTACAATAAAGCAGGAGGAAGGCAAATTTCAGATACTTGATTCCTGGGAAACCTTGTAGCCATAGCCAAAATCTCTGATAGTCTCAATTTGTAATAAGGATCAGACTGAATTTTTGATTTTTCTAAATCTGAAGTTAACTGCTTTTTCATAGGTAATTTTTACTTCCTTGAAACAAATTCATCAATGCACTGGAAAAAAGCAGACCTGATAGTATATGGTTCCAATGGAAATTTTTCTAGGAATTAGAGAAAACTCAACACTAGGACAAAGCAATCATAAGAGATAAAAATACTTGCTCTGATCTAAATAAACGCTCATTAATCTCTCCAAGATTCAACTGCATATCCAGACCAATCAAATTCTCTTTCATATAGGCTTTTTAATTCAGTGGTGTCTGGAAGGTCAGATATTGGGATTCTATTGAGAGGCATGTGACAAAGAAGATTCTGAAAGAAAAAAATGCTAAAAAAATTTCCAAACTTAACTGATATCTTACACATTTTTAACAAACATCAAAATTCAACACTTTTTTCAAATTAAGAAAAGACTATATAATATGGAATATTAGTAATTTCAGGTAGTTGAAGGGAGCAATGAGGCCCCACCCCTGAGTCTCCTTTTCTCTAGACTAAACAACCCCAATTCACTCAGTTGATCCTCATAAGATATGTAGACCCTTTACCAGTTTTGTTGTACTTCTTTGGACATGAGACTATATGAAAATTTTCACAGGAATGCAGAATGAAACCCAAAGATTCAGCTGGAAATCAAGAACTTAATCTATTTGAACAAAGATAAATAATAAGAACCAAAACCAATATACTTAATTTATGTATTACACATTGTGTGAGTTGACACAAGCAGGCAGCAAAAACAACCACAAAACCATATGCCTGAAAGGCAAAGAGTAAATTTATTTCATTACCTCACTTACCAGAGGATCTAGAATCAACTTCTGGGTGGAGATGCAAAGGTGGAAATGAAAGCACTGTTAGGCTCAGTCCATCCTAGTGAACAGTGGGCCTGCTGTTTGCACCAATCTCCCCTGTTTAGAAGACTGTTTCAAAACCTTACTTCACCAATAGCAGTAAGTTTCTAATTGGTTTTCACTCTGTACTAGTTTATGTGCAATCTATACACCTTTCCTACACGTGTGGACAAAATAAGTAGATGCTTTGGCCAGTAGTATTGGCTGAGACAATAAAAATTCAGACAGCTCTACCTATACCAAAACCCTAGAAAGTCTTTTCGTATTTGTCTTTTTGATGCTGAAAGAGATGCATATAGAAAAAATCATCAAGTTAGTATATACATTTCCAACTATACATTATTTTCATATCCATCTCTTAACCTTTGTTTAATTTACAAAGCCATTCACTAAAACAGTAAGCTATCTCTCTTTCTGAGAGAACATTAAGCAAAATAATGTGTCCATTTTCTAATAATAGTTGAATCTTGCTGCAAAAAATGTTACCAACATAGGAGACAATACATAAAGATTATTTTATCATATGATTTCCATATTCAGGAAGAAGAAAACAAACAAAAAAAGAAATAAAAAAAAAAGGAGGCACTTCATTATCATTCTGTCATTCATTTAGATGGGTAGTTCACTAACAATGTATCACAAATTATTATTGTCTGTGTGAAGCCTGATTTTGTAAAGTTAATTAATACAATATTATATTTGCTTTTATAGCACTGTTCTGCTTCTTTCTTTTATCTCAAAGAATGTTGTTTTGAAATTGAGTTTTTACAACCTCAAAGCACCTTGCTCCTCATTAAATCATTTTGAAAAATAATAAATCATTCCATGGTAATTGCTGTCTTTATAATTAGTGGAGGTTTTTTTCCCAAAATGGACAGCTCAAATGTATTTCAAAATACTGAGAGCGAGCCTCAGAACATGTTAACATTTAGCATGTTAACATTTAGCATATTAATATATAAATTATTCTGAAAGTGCTGCAGTTTAACCTTAACTAGAAATGGTTCATTACTGGGGTAGCAAATTAATCAGCCAAAACTTGATCAGTTAAAACAATCTTCCTTGAAGAAAGGGTGTCTAAAATATTAATCAATTGAATGTATGTTTGAAGTGAAGCTTAGAAGTAAGTACTATGGGTTTTACAACCTGCTAATTGCTTTGTCTTCCTAAATGCCAAAAACTGGTGGCAATAAGAATTACCGCTGTTCTGTGATAGATACAGTTTGGTAACATCGGTGTCAAATTAATATTAGACCACCTCCAAACCACTAATTCATAAGGATAAACCTCAGTCAAAATGTAGAGTTGGGTAGAAGTGGGAGTGTTTGAAGCACAAATTTCATACTGATCTGAAAGTTAGGCTGCAGATTACAGAAACAAAACAAAAAAGTATGTATTAAAAGGGGAATTTTTTTGTTGTTGTTCTTTTTCCTGCAACTCTGCCTTTCCAGAGGTGCACTGGTTTGTTACCTCCAAATCTTTCTCAGCATAGTGTAAGGAAACAAAGCAGGGAGCACTCTAGCTACTCCCAAAGAATGAAATCAGGCTTCAGAGGCAGCATATGCTCAAGTGGACAAATCAAATCAGAAAACTTGCCTGGAGTCAAGGAAAAAGAACAGAAATCTTAGTCAAATATTCTCCCTAAGGGAACAGAAGAGACATGTGCTCTGAAAACTGGTGAAAACAAAAAGAAAACAATAAATCTTTTAACTCTGAGTGGAGTTTAGGTTTAATAGGTTTGAAATACTAAAATCTGGTGATATTATAAAAGTGAAATATGACAAAAGTTTTCTTACTGAGCATACAGGCCAAAGTTAAATATATCAGTTCTCAAAGGTTACCTGAAGGTAAGCTCTAGACAATATATTGTGGTTTTGTTGTTGTTGTTGTTGTTGAGTAAAGAGAATAAGCAAAATCAAAATTTTTGGGGATGTGGAAGGCAAATGACATGGAGAAGTGCTCTAAAATTTTCACAGGCAGCACATTGAAGAAGAAAGAATTAATGTATATAGGTGAAACTTCTTGATAACAAAGCACAGGTTCCATCCTTGAACCTAAAGAAAATATTCTGGAATTATTCTCCTTGAAAGGAGGAATAGACAGTGAAAATGAGTCCTGATTCAATGCAATTGTGGAGAAGTCTGCCCAGCAGCTGGTGTATTGTAGTAGAACTATCTCCATTTGTTAGATACATCTAAAGCACGTGCACATTCAGTGTCATAAGAAAAAATTGATACAGACATTTTAACATTATATTTAATACACTAATAAAAATCAAATATTCTGCTTGAAATAACAGAAGTATATCATGGAATGCAAATTCCACTAAGATAGATGAGGAAGAAAACTTGCTCTAGACAAAAATTTTCAGGGGACTTGGAATAACCCTAGGGGGGAAAAAAAGAGAAAAGTAGCTTTTGAGAATGATTTAAAATGTAAGTTTGCTGATTCCTGCTAGGCTTCCTCAGTTTTAATTTCCAGAGAAGTTGATGTTGCTGGATGTTCTATTTTGGAACACAAGAACTCTTCCCTAAATAACTCATTTCTTTGGTCTTTTTTTATTTTGTCTAAGACTATTCTAGTGCATGGTTCTTGATCAATTAGAGGGCTCTTCAATAATCACTGACATGAGGTTCTTCACCCGCAGGGTGGTTGGGTACTGGAACAGTCTCCCCAGGAACGTAGGCATAGCATTAAGCCTGTCAGAGTTCAAGCAGTGTTTGGACAACACTCTCAGGCACATGGTATATGATTCTCCAAGCTATCCTGTGCAGGGCCAGGAGCTCAGAATAGGCAGGACCCCCAAGTCGCTTTCTTCAGCACTGCTTTCCATCATCTCATTCCCCAGTCTGTACATACATCCGCGACTGGCCCATCCCAGGTGCAGAATCCAGCACTTCTCTTTGTTAAAATTGATATGGCTGGACTTGATCTTTTTGAATTCCTTCCAATCCAGGATATTCTATGATTCTACAATTATATGATTCTTCAAAAGATTAATTAGCGCTTCAAAGAATCGCTGAAAGAGCCTCTTATTGCAAATACCAGAATTAATAAAATCGTTTGCCTTATAAATGAATTGTTAGTTTCAAAAGGACTTTCAATTTTGTGTGCTTTTCGACAGGAACTGACAGGTACTTTATTCCATACTTCAGTTCAGTTTCCAAAAGTGTAATAACAGGAATTTAAATAAAACATGACTGTGTATTTATTATGACAAATGCTTACCTTTCAGATGTCTAAGTTGGTTGATTTGTTTGTTTCGATTTAGGTTTTTTGTTGTTTTCAAATTGTACCTGGCTACTTATGATGCCATAAGGACCTCAGAAAAAAAATTGAGAAACACAGAGTGAAGGGGAGAAGCAGCTTTACTGGTCAAAGGCCAATGATCCAAAGAGGAAAATAGAAAAGAAAAGAAAAGAAGAAGAAAAACAAATTACTGCCTATTTTCCTTGTGTTGCAAAACCATCTTATTTCTGACCCTAAGCTTACACATTCATACCTGGAGTGTGAGAATTATATTGTTAGTTTTTTCTCTTTTTTTCTTTTTTCCTCTTACTGGCACATTTATTTAGCACTCAGTATACTGGACCCTCATAAAGGTATACAGAATTGCAACAGAAAAAATATCATTAACGTCAGCATTCTTACCAACTGTAACACGCAGCTCATTAATATCTGCAGTTATTGTTGTGTCCCATAGTGTTATCAGGACAAATCTATATGGACTATAATTCAAGACAACCTTCCTCCCATTATTCATAATCCTGAAGTAAATTAAATTTAAAGATAAAAATAAAAAGTATACCAGTATTTAAAAAAGATGCTGATTGCTGCTGTAGGGAGAAAATTCATGCGGCAAAAGCTCAACTGGAGTTAAAGCTGACCAGAAATGTGGGAGACAACAAAATGTTTTTTCAGATATATTAATGTGACCATGGTCACCTTGCAAACAGTGTCAGAGACAAGGCAGAAGTGTTTGATGCTTCTTTGCCTCTGTCTTCAACATGGATGATGGACCAAGGGGACCTCAGTGCCCTCAGCTGGAGGATCATGACTGAGAGAATTATCAACTCCCAGTCTTTCCTGAAATTGTGCAAGATCTGCTGCTCCAGCTGGATCCCTACAAATCTATATGGCCTGATGGAATTCATCCTAGAATCCTCAAAAATTTGGCTGATGTCGTTGCAAAACCTCATTCAATGATTTTTTAACCATCTAAGGAATCCAAAGAGATCCCAGCTGAGTGGAAGCTAGTGAACATTATCCCAATTTTCAAGAAGGGCAAGAAGGAGGACCCTGGAAACTACAGGCCCATCAGTCTCACTTCAGTGCCTGGCAAAGTTATGGAGAAGATTATTCTGAGAAGCATTGAAAAATACCTGAAAGATAACCCAATCACTGGTCACAGCCAGTGTGGCTTCATGAAAGGAAAGTCCTGCTTATCAAACCTGGTTTCCTTTTATGACAACATAACATGCCTAGTTGATCAAAGGAAGCCAGTAGATGTAATCTTTTTGGATTTCAGTAAAGCTTTCAATACTATCTCTCACAGGATCCTGCTGGACAAAATGTCCCAAATACAGCTGGATAAACACACCATATTGTGGGTAAGCAATTGGCTTACATATAAAGCACAGAGGGTAACAATGAATGGAGTCATATCAGACTGGTGACCTGCGCTCTTCAACGACTTCATAAATGACTTGGATGCAGGACTGGAAGGGACAGTAAGCAAGTTTGCAGATGACACAAAACTGGGAGGAGCTGTTGACTCCCTTGGAAGAAAGGGAGGCCGTGCAGAGGGACCTTGATAAATTAGAGAACTGGGCAATCAGCAACCATACAAAGTTCAGCAAGAGAAAGTGCTGAGTTAAGCTATTAGACAGTGTCCAAAGTAGGGCAATGAAGATGATGAAGGGCATTGAGGGGAAGTTGTACAAGTAGCAGCTGAGAGCACTTGGTCTGTTCAACCTGGAGAAAAGCAGACGGAGGGGAGACCTTGTAGCACTCCACAACTTATGAAGGAAAGAGGAGGGGCGGATACTGATCTATTCTCTGTGGTGATCAGTCACAGGACCTGAGGGAATGGCCTGAAGTTGAGTCAGAGTAGGAGTAGGCTGGACAAGAGAGAAAGGTTCTTTACCAGGAGGATAGTTGGGCACTGCAACAGTCTCCCCAGGGAAGTAGTCACAACACCAAGCCTGACACAGTTCAAAAAGTGTTTGAATGATACTCCCAGGTACATGATGTGACTCATGAGGATGGTCTTGTGTAGGGCTAAGGGCTGGACTCAGTGATTCTTGTGGATCCCTTCCATCTCAGCATAATCTATGATTCTGTGATTCTATTATTCTGTGAAAAAGTAATACCAATTTCTTTATTAGTGACCTGGTTACTTACAGAAATGATAGATACTCATGTGATCATAGTATTTTCATACTGTGAATGAGTATGCAAAAGTCCCATCAGAACAGTGCTTGAGTGCCTCTAAATATAATACTAATAATACTTTTCATAGGGGTGGGGAAAAAAAATCTTAGAAAATGCCCTTGGGGTTTGAGTTTTTGCAAATAAACACAAACGACCTCTCAGTATAGTTCAAACTGAAAGGCCAATTAGCTGTAGTGTAGAGAAGCTGTCAAGATGTTTTAATTTTTGCTAACTTTGTCGAATGCTCTTTCTGCAAAACAGCGTGATTGCAGTTCCCCCTAATGTTGATTTACATGTTTCCTTCAAAATATTTTCGGCAGAAACCTTTCATGATCATACATTTTTCTTGTGGATTTATCAATGTATCTAATAACTGATTAATCTTGAAGATTAACCACCTATAGTTGAGCATGAGAGCTTGCATTCAGAATCTTGTGTACCGAAACCAAAAGGGTCCATTTCAAAACTAAAAAGCCATATCATAAATAACTACTCTGATACCCCTTGTGATTTCTGGACATCGACATGAACTTTTGAGACACTGCTCTCTACAACTACCTGGAAGGAGATTTTAGTCAGGTGGGGATTTGTCTGTTCTCTCAGGCAACTGCTGACAGAACAAGAGGACACAGTCTCAAGCTCCATTGGTGGAGGTTTAGGTTCAATATTAGGAAAAAAAATTTCACTGAAAGGGTGATTTGGCATTGGAATGGGCTGTCTGGGAGGTGGTGGTGTCACTGTCCCTGGAGGTATTTAAGAGAAGACTGAATGAGGCACTTAGTGTTACAGTCTAGATGACAAGTTGGTGTTGGGCTACAGGTTGGACTCGATGATCTCAAAGGTCTTTTCCAACCTTGTTAATACTGTGATACTGTGACACCTGCAGTCTCTGCATCATTCTGTGTTTCTCTGTGAAAGAAGAGATCTTCTGGATCTCTGTGTTTGTCTGTGCCTGGTGCAGCTCGTCCCTTTTTATTTTCCATGTCAGAAGGCAAATTTTTTATCACATTGTTGTGTTTTGTAATATAGGCATTTATTTTGTACAATCTGTTCAGAAGATCTATGGCTGAAAAGATTTAAATCTAGTTGTTCCTGTATTTTATATGATTTGGCAACAGTAGGTTTGTTTCATAAATTCATGAAATAATTTTGCTCAGAATTGACCTCAAAGTGGAATTGATCCTTGTTTAGCTTTCCTCCCTTTGGCCTGTTACCAACGAGCTCCTTAGTCTCTCCTCATAAGTCATATACTCCAGGTCTCTGATCATCCTGGTGGCTATCCATTGGACTCATTCCTCTGTTAGTGCATGTCTTGTATTGTAGGATCCAAGAGTGGATTCGGTATTCCAGATGCAATTTCACAAGTACTGAATAGAAAGGAATAATAACTTACCTTGACCAGCTTGATGAACTCTCGCTACTACAACTTACTATGAAGTTACCATTATCTCTACAAGGGCACACTGAATATTCAACTTCTTGTCGACCAGGACACTTAGGTCCATTATGGAAAGTTACTTTCCTTCAAGTCTGCTACTGTGTGAAGTTCTTTGCATTTGTTTTGGCTTTTTTCAATACCTATCAACATATATCTCCAAGCTGCTGAGCTTCCTTTAATTGACAGCTCCTCCATGCTGCAGCATATTGACCGTTCACACCCAATTAGTTGTCGCCTGTGAACTTGCTGAACTTGCACTCTGGTTTGACAGCAGTTTAATAGTGAAAATATGAACAAGCATTGACCTCAGAAGAATGTCACTTATAACTGACTTCCAGGAACACCTTGGACTTTTGATCACAACATTGATTTTGTATTTATTTTAATATTTAAAAGGGAAAATTCTTGCATTTTCAGGGAAATACTGAAAAAGCTACTTTAACGTTCTCTTAAACATTTCTTCCAAAGAAACAGTTTGCAAAAAAAGAAATGCCAGATTTACTCCATTTAGATATAATATAAATACTGGACAGAAAACTTTCACAAATGGTATGCAAGGTCTGCTGACTAATTGATCAGCGTTTGTGTGGACCCCCTCACCACTGGGTGTTCTCTACTTTGTACAATAAAATGAAACATTCTAGATACTTGTTAGTTTATATGAGAAATATTAACAAAATCAACTTAGCTTCAGCATTACCTCCTTCCTTGAGAACATCCTCTTCTAAACTGTCTATCCATCTCAGTACACATTCTCTGATGAAGAAGACATGGGAAGAAAATACAAGAACTCTGCAGTAGGTATATATACAATAATCTACCCCATATACATTTTCTCTTGTTATGTGGTAGTAAGTAATGAATTTACAGTTTGAAGCATGAGGCCAATAGCTCAGCTTTATTACATTCTTGAACTCAGCTTTGGTGGTAGGAGTTCTGCAGTACAGCCACATGGTAAACAAAAAATAGTTTCTTCATCTGTGATTATTCGAAATTTCTCATTTAAGTTGAATATTCCTTTTTATATATGAAGGTATGAAATATATACTCCTGCAAAACATGTTCTCTGTACCTGTTAATCAAAATCATCTTATTTCTTTCTAGATGAGTATTTTAATATTTTGCTGTTCATTCACAGAAAATGGTTCTTTAAGTCACATTTTCTGAACTGTTGATACAATATTTTCATGAGATGCATAGGCCAGACTGCATGCTAAATTTTTAAGCATTAATTTACTCAAGATCATTATAAAACTTTGGGGATGATTCTTTATCATATTTCTTATGTAATCTAATATCCTCTTGTAGGAGCCTTTTCTTGTTATAGTCATATTAAGATTGACTTTTCTGTGGCTTATAGCAAAAATCATTTTTATTTTAATAACTCTGCCACCTAATAATGGAAAAAAAGGAAGTTCATAGTAGATAAAATATGAAGTTGATGACAGATTCCTTAATATTGATGTGGAAAAGAAATGAGTCATTAAAAAGTAGTGTTGCTTTTGACAACAAATAAAAATTGAATAAGAGAAGAAAATCATAACTGGAAATATGGTGGTAAGGATTCTGCAATGATAGCTATTCTACAATAGGAGTGAACTTTCTTCCTCACTTAGCCCATGTGCAGCAGGAGTGGATCTCTTTCAGAAGACAGGGAAAATTCCTTAGTTTTTCAGTTTTGAAGTTCAATGTGAGCTAAAATAAGGAAGGCAAAGCAGTGAATTCATGCTTCAGATAACTGCCTCAAGTTGGGGAGGACTAGGAGCAATTTAAGCAGATTTCTTAGAATGTAACTCTTTCAAGAACAGAGCCCCTCTCATTTCCAGAAATGTGGTTTAAGTTTTAGAGCAGTTTAAATGTTTTCTTTACTAATCACAAGCAGACAAGGCAGAACACTTTCAATCCTGTACTTGTTTTCCTCCCTGAGAATCTCTGTTGTCTTCCCTGGGTCCCAGTGCCTGTTTACTGGAATTATTGAAAGCTTAAGAATTACTGCTAATCAAATGGTTTTATTTTATCCAAAGAAGAGTTAAATTTAAGTAGAACGTTTGTCTATCATTACATAATTTACGTTTTTTGTTTCCCTCTTAAATAAATGATGGATCTAAGCTACATATTTGAAATTAAACTCTTTAACCTCTAAAATGAAATATATTTGTATTTGAAGAAGTATGTGAATAGTGTTGCAAAAGGCTCTTTACTGCCTGAAGCACAGTGATTAAACAAATAGTCAGATGGGGACATATGGATGAAAAAAATTATAACAACTAAAAAAAAAAGAGTGTTAGTGGAATGACTTTTATATAGGAAAAGAAAAAATAGGATCAGCACAGCTTTAATCAATTTGATTATAATGGCAAAAGCCCCAACAACAAAACAGGATATGGCCAAAGTCAAAGCAGTATATCTGCTATAAGGAAGAGAGTAAATGTAAACATGCCAAACAGATACAGAAAAAGACTATTATGTTTGTACAATATTTCATATGTGTGAAAGAGGCTTACTGGATGAAGATTATCCTGTAAATTACTATGTAAATTTGAAATAAAATGCTGCTATCCCTTAGAGATACACAGCAAAATCAGACCATATATTGTGAATTATCACGGGATACAAAATAAAGAATGCACAGAGAAAAACAATTTAACAAATGTGAGCATGCTAACAGTAGAATTAAGAGGCAACGGGACCCATGAAATAACAAGGCCCAGACACATAAAAAAAGGCTTTAATAGAATTCATAAAAATATATGTTCATTATTTATTCCTTTTGTATTTATTATATCATGAATTATGTAAGTTTTTTTTTTTTCACTTTGATAAAAAATAGCCATACAATACTTCATATAAAACTATATGACGCGTAATTTTCTCAAAGTTTTTGTGGATTTTTTATTTATTTGGTCAAAAATTGGTGGTTTTATGTTTCTAAATTTGAGACAAAAGGCTTTATATTTTCTTAGAATTACAGAATCTTAGAACATTGTGAATTGCGAAGCACCAGCAAGGATCATCAAAGTCCAAATCCTGGCCCTGCCCAGGACAGCCCAAAGAATCACAACATTCATGTACCTGAGAGTGTTTTCCAAACATCTCTTGCCTTCTAGTGGTCTTGGTGCTGTGATCACTTCCCTGAGGAGTCTGCTCCAGGGACAAATAGCTCTGAGTGAAAAAAACTTTTCCTATTATCTCACCTAAACCTCTTCTGACACATCTTCATGTCCCTTGAGTCCAGCCCCCACTCAATAGGGAAAAGAGATTAATGAGAAGATATCAGCCTTGCTGCTTCCCCTCATGAGGAAGTTGTAGACTGCAATGAGGTCTCCCCTCGGTCTCCTCTTCTCCAGGCTGAACAAGCCACATGACTTCAAACACTCCTCACACAGCTTCTCTTGTATACCCTTCACCCTCTTCACTGCCCTCCTTTGGATGCTCTCTAAATGGTGCCTTGAGGGGATTCGATATATTTTTGGGACATAATTTAACTTGTGTAGTTTGCAAAATTAAGGGCTCTCAGAGAACTGTGTTCAGATGTTAGCATTCTTCTGTATAGATAAGAAGAGTAGCAAGACAAAACATAGGCCTAGGCCTTCTGGATCTACTCGAAAAGTTGGAGCCAAGTCTTGCATGGTCACAGGGAATAATGGGAGTTCTTATTGGATACTTTAAGGATGTAGGGGTGAGACAAACTTTGTTTGGATGATATGGTAGCTAAGAAGGTTATAAATATAGAGAAATTGTTATTCTTTTCCTCTTTAGATCACAGGACTTCACCAGTAACATTGTTTTTCCCTTCACCCCTATTAAATCTGCATATTGCCTTAATTTCTTGTCTTGATTTTAGGCAACATAATAGCTTAATATCTTTATTTTGGTGCCCAAAGCTGCACACAGGACTTGAGGCCACATTGATGCAGAGCAGAGTGGGACAATCACCTTCTTTTATTGGCTGGCAATGACACTAGGACAGGGTTGGCCCTTCTGCCTGCCACATGGGTTCATGTAAGAATGAAAGCTTAGCCAGAGCCATACAAGGGGGCCATTGCTACCCTATCAAGTGGTTTGTGTGAAAGGAAGCATCTTTTTTTTCCTGTGGTGTAGCATAGTTAGGTAATTCTGTGCAAACTAAATACCGCAGATACAAAATAGACTAACACAGGAACCAGTAGACTTGGTGAAATCCCTTGGTGAATGACAACTATATGTAGTCCTTACTTTATGCACTATTTGACATTGATCGAGTCACTGTGAGCATTGTACCGCATTTGTTATCACAGTTATGCTTGCATGCGTGGCACTTTCTTCAAAAGAGAAGATGCAATACACGCCACAAATTAATGCCAAGTGTCAAAAAATCACCAAACCAGTTGACTGAAATCCACTCAGCGCATACCATGAAACTTCACAAACTTCATGAAGCTGCATGAAGCTTGCACAAACTTCAATTAACATAAACCATTTTTCGTGTAGATATGAAAGCAACAAAATGTGGGCAGACATCCACCAGCCTTTTGTGCACACTGGGGCCATGGGAGCTTGTTGCATAATTGTAGCAAATGCAGGTAAACAGTCAAACATTTGTGGGGAACCAACGTAAAAAGAAAAAGTAATCAAATTGCTCAGAAAAATTATGAAAAAAGCCCAAATAGATTCAAATACAGGAGAAAGAAACCTCCACTATGCAGAACATATTCTTCCCCAAAGAGACCTCAGGATACTTATAATTGACCGAAAATTCTGTTTCTGATCTCGTATTAGATTGAAACTGTTTACCTCAGGATGCAGAATAAGAGTGGGAAAAGCAGTATAATTTTAGAGAAAAAATATTCAGATTATACTGTGAAAATTAAATTAGACTAACAGTAAATCCTTAGTTCCATGCTAAAGATGTGATCTCTCTCCTCAGGACAAGATTCTGAGTTAAACGATTTCAGGATTAAAGTGTTTTGAACTGGCAAATAGTAAGCATTTCAGAATGTTTATTCTCACCACTCCCCACAAGAAAATGAAAGAAGGTATGATGACCTTTAAAATGCCTCTAATACTCAATTTAAATTCCTCCTAGATATTTTCGGGCAGTATTGATATATAATAAAATGGATGTAAATAATCCAGGAATAAAATTAAGGTGAAAACTGGGAAAAGATGTCAAGCTGTAACGCTCAAATCTGTAAGGTTTCTAAGTAAGGGGGTCAAATGAGCTAAAATGTTTGAAGATTATTCACAAAAAATTTGTCAAACTGATATTTTGTCAATTTGGAAATGATACTGTAGATAGTATTTTCAGCTTGTAATGCATACTGTTTGATTTTCCTTAATTCTGAAGGCATAATGAAAGAAGAGCTAAATTATGTCTATGTATCATGCTTTTATTTTACATTTCTCTTTTAAAATGTATGTTTCAGGGTCTCTCAAACTAACTCTCAGAGAAAATAAGGATTTCCTTCCCTGCCCACAGACACCTTCCCCCCTGCACATCTTGTGTGGGGAAAATATAAAAAGGAAAATTATCTTTTGAAGTGTTAGAGTTTTCTATAGCTAAAACCAAGAGAAATCGTGTTAATGATTCCTGTGGAATGACATTTCTCCTGTTGTTATTTAGGTGTACATTGTTATTTAGCTTTGAATGAGCAATACATTTTATTACAGTTCAAGTTTTCAAGAAAATAAGACATGTTTTCATTCTGTGATTTGCCTTTCTCTCTACAATGGAATGTACTCTCTGTAGTAATGAAGAACAAGGGAGATGTTTTTAATGCATTCCAGTCTTTTCTATAAAACTGGAATTTTCCCATAAAGAATGGAGGAAGTACTAGTTTGCCTCAGAGAGGAAATTCTCAAAGGACCTGGATGGAAAACACAAGCAATTTTAGAATTCCATGCTTTCTTTATGCATCATTTACAAATATAACTTCTGAAATAGCACACTGAGTAGGTGAAGCTACTTGTGTAAAGTAACGATAAGTGTCACATACGTGTTTGGCTCAGATCTGAATGCTTCAAAACATGGATATATGTCATTCCTAAGACTGCCTCCGCTATCCTTGTGTTTTGGAATAAGGGTTCACCTTTTCTGGGTCATTTGGAAGAAAGTATTATCCCACTATTTTAATACTGTTTAAACCGCTGGATGCAATAATGGTGGTTTTGTTTCTTCTTTGTTCTGTGATTTATCAACTAGAACCAAGTAGTAGCGGCAAGGTGATACAGTAGATGACCTTTTCTTCTCCCTCCATGTTCTTAGAAACACGTTTCATCAGAGGTATTTTTGTAGGGATTACTTACTCTTTCAGTCCAATGTGTACCAAAAACAGCACAGACATACATGTCTAAATGCCTGTTATTTTTCAAAATGTGCATCAAGAAGTTGCTTGGTTTTTTTAACAGCAATAAATTCTCTGAAGTGTTGAACTGTAACCCCAAAAATGAATACTATGATATTTGTTGGAAAATTTGCATTTAGGTATCAGTCCAAAGCTTCATTTATCAGCATTATTCTATTGCTTTTAAGTATCTACACTTCTCTCAGTTAATTTTAATTTACTCAAAAACAGTTGCTAAAATATCTAGCACCTATTCACACAAAGGGGTAGCCAGGGATCATTACAATGAAGACTTTTTCCAGTAGCATGCAGATACTTATGGAAAAGCTCATGTAACAATGGACAGCAAAAAACAGGCTGAGATGAATATAACTAATTGCACAGGGTTGTGAAGACTTACTGTGAATCCTTTTCTTTGTGCCAAATAACTACTAGAACTCCTGGATGCTGCTATTAATTATCTGCAAGCTGTTCTGGTAGTTTCCAAGTGTCCAAGCTATGTTTCAAATGGGCAGAATAAGGAAGTCCAATGAAATTGCTACTCTTTAAAACACCAAGTCTGAAAAAACAGAATCTTCTTTGCCCAGTATGTTATACCTCCATTTTACTACAAGCAGTATGGTTATGTAATTGTACTTTTTCCTATACTTCATTTTTTCACTTAAGGATTCTTTCGTGAGTCTTGAAAATCATTGATATTAACTCTCCTGTCTCAAAACTTCCACAATTTGAATTGTATCTTTCAAGTTCTCAGTTTTGTAGGTGTTTTCGTTTTTCTGTGCAGACTTTTACAATGATTTAGTCACAGAATCAAGTCCACTTTACATGTGTGGCAAGTGGTTTTACATGAGATTCACAAAAACTAAAGCTGGTAAAATAAGTCAAAACAACCCTCTTCACTAATATATCAATAAAATATTTTTTTTAATTTTAATTTGAATGGAATGATTTTATACCTATGTCTCTACTTTGTTGGTTTTTTTCAATCAATTTTTAGAATGATTCTGAAATGAACTTTTTTATAAGCTTTCTGTCTTGTATGGTTCTGCTTCCTGTGTGAGATGAAAAAGTTCTTGTGAAACAATTAATTTTTTAATGACTGAAAAATTGGAAAATAAGTATTCATGGGAGATTGCCTGTCATCAAAACTGTATTGATAATACGTTCTTACATTTATTCAAAAATCTCCGCAAGAGACCCAAGTTCTGAACCATGAACAATGAAACTATTTGTATTGATTTACGGTCTTAAGTTCAACTATTATCATTTTGATGATGTTTATTAGAAACAATCACATATGGGAAAACGTGAATCATGCTGAATCTAAAAATAAGGTTGTTTCCAATGAACAAATAATTTTTCATCTAGCCAACTTTTTCATTATTGTATCAATTCAGTGCAATATTCATTGTGAATTAACGGACTATTTTTTTTCAGATTCAATGCTAAATTGGGCAAAATTAATGGTTTAAATTAATCTCCCCAGTCAATTTATTATCTCTATATCCCATATAGTAGCACAGTGGCTGCAGAGGAAAATATCACACCAGACCCATTTCTTGATTTAAACTAAGAAAAGGAAAAGCCAATGAACAATCTGATGCTCAGGTCTTTTTTTCAGCTCTGGTATACTACCTTAGAAAAATAAAGATGTTTAGATAGTGATTGTCAAATAAATGTCTGCCATTTTTGAAATTAATAGAATAAACAGTTATCATTGAAACATTGACATGTTATAATGAATAAAAAACCCTAAATAATAGGTATAAATCCAAATTATATGGCCAGGACTCTTAAGATGAGGTACTCAAGCAGATCATCTTCATCTGGGACGTTTTTTTTATTTTAGTAATAGAAGATATATCACTGGATCTGTTTCATAAATCAAACTAACTCTCTACTTCTACTGAATAATCTTAGAGAACAAGAAATTATTTAAAAATTCATAAATTATTTAAATTTTAATCTAAAACTTAAACAAGTCACAAGCCAATTAGTCCAAACAGTCAATGAGAAACAAAAATCCTTACTTTAATATTTTTAACATTTGGATATTTTAGCAGTACAAAGTTCCAAGTAAACCAGCCAGTTATCATTAAAACGTCAGTCAAAACATGCAACAGCTGGAATTAATTTCACACTAACATTGCTCAGTTAGAAATTTTGCTTAAAGGAGTTTAGTAAACGCCCTAATGATAGAGGTATGGGCATATAGCAACTTAGGTCATGACTTGGGTGTTTATGTTTCTCCAGTGATTATAGAGGAAAACAAATAAGCAAAATAGCTTAGATGAGAAATTTAACTTTTGATAGTTAATCTTAAGTAAGATGAATCCTTTTTCCTTTATTTATTTTTTTTTTCAAAAGTTCCTTTCTAAGGTGCTTATTATATTTGCTATGATATTTTACTTTCTGTGTACACACTAGACATATTTGTAAATTATAAAGAAAAAAATAAAGCTGATTAAACACTTGCCTAAACAAAAAATTTTCATGGTCCAGCACCAAAACATCTTTCCAAGTAGCTGCATTCCAAACTCATCTTCCCAGACTTTAATTCAGGTTACTAATCTGAAAACAACAAAACAAAAATCAAACAAAATCAAAAACATCCTCTTGAGTGAATCTTTTAGATTCTATAGTAATAATAGCACAATGATAGTTTCTACTCCTATTCAGTGCTGTTTAAGAACTGAAAGCTAGCAAAATTTTTCTGTAACAAAGACGTATTTTTTTTCGGTTGAAGAAAAGACATTCACTACCTTTAAATGTGATGTCAACTCTCCAACTATGGCACAATGAAATACATCTGATAATCTGATAAAAAGGTTTAGATAATAGACTCTCCAACTCACACTTAGAGATTTACTGCTATTCAAGGCAACTTAGCCTTTCAGTAGATGATCTAGTTAGAATTGCATAATTCAGATGAAGATTTACAGATTTTTTGTAGAAATCCTCTCAAGTGCAGTTTCTCATTCCTTGTTTTCTCTTCCAAGCAAGTTGCACTCTGAGCACCAGTAGAGTAAATTACAATTTTCTTATAAGCTTTAAAACATGAAGTAGGCGAAAGCAGGTTTCACTTTGTTTCATTTTTGTTATCTAAGAGTGAGGCACCTATTCTGACTCTAAAAATACATCTCTCTGCAACCAGTGGAAGCCAATACACTTTTTCATGGGCTTAACTATGCTCTCCTGAGAAAGTCTCTGAAAGACTGACTTTCCTCTTATAAGTCCATGTCAAAATCTTAGCTCACTGTGCTTGAAGAATAAATTTATACTTGTGTTTCATCTTTATTTATCCTCAATTATGTTTCAGTAACCTCTGATACTTATTTGTGTTCCTGAATAAGAAATAGTACCTTCTTTAGGCAATATTTTATATTTTTTTCCAAAATAAATTTACATGGTGTACATAGATATAGCTTAACCACTGACAATTATTTCTGAAAACATTACACCTTCTTTATGCACCATAAAAAATGCATTGATGTTTATTTGCTTCATTAGAAATTAACAGGAATACAACGTTTTTCCTCTCTTCTGAAAACTGCTTGTAATATAATGTGGATTCTTTTACATATAATCTATTTCAGAGCAGGAACTTTAGGGTACACGGAAAACATGCTATTCCAGAAGGGCAGATGTCACGCTTTCACTAAACCTTCCTTATGACGACAACACTGAATAGTAGCTACGAGTTTTCATTAGTGGGTCAAACCACATAATTGAGGTCACTGTCTTCTCTGCGTTTGACCCAGAAATCACAGCACTGAAAAGAGAATTAATTTGACTAAGGCTAGTCTATTCAGGGACAGAATAAGTAAACATGTTTTCCCTGGATCTTATTCCAGGCCTCTGTAGTGGTTTAACCCGGGCTGAGTGCGTTCTGTCAACTACTGATTGGCCCGGCCTTGGCCAGCAGCGGGCCCAGCCTGG
>VXBA01002787.1:83013-140689 GCA_013399895.1 Serilophus lunatus | reverse complement strand
TGGTGTGTTATCAGTACCATTCCAGCTACCACTACACAGCACAGCACTGTGAGGGTTCCTGTATGGGGAAATGGACTTCATCACAGACAGACCCAATACACCTTCACAATAGGACCTTCTACAATATTGAGCTGAGTCCAATAGTATGAAGTTTAATAAATCCAAGTGCTGGGTTTTACACTTTGGCCGCAATAACCCCACGCAGAGTTATAGGCTGGGGTCGGTGTGGCTGGAGGATGCCCAGGCAGAGAGGGATTGGGGGTGCTGGTTGATAGGAAGCTGAATATGAGTCAGCAGCGTGCTCAGGTGGCCAAGAAGGCCAATGGCATCCTGGCCTGCATCAAGAATAGTGTTGCCAGTAGGACCATTAGAAAGATGTTTTTTAAAGAAAGAGTAATACAGTATTGGAATAGTCTGCCCGGGGAGATGGTGGAGTCGCCACCCCTGGATGTGTTTAAAAAAAGGCTGGACATGGCACTTGGTGACATGGTCTAGTCTAGTTGAGGTGTTAGGGCAAGGGTTGATTCTGTGATTCTGTGATTCTGTGACCAGGGAAGTTATCCTTCCCTTGTATTTGGCACTGGTTAGGCCACAGCTCGAGTACTGTGTCCACTTCTGGGCCCCTCAGTTTAAGAAGGATATTGAGTTGCTGCAGTGTGTCCAGAGAAGGGCAACGAGGATGGTGAAGGGGCTGGAGCACAAGCCCTGTGAGGAATGGCTGAGGGAGCTGGGGTTATCGAGCCTAGAGAAGAGGAGGCTCAGGGGTGACCTTATCACTGTCTATAACTACCTGAAAGGAGGTTGTAGTCAGGCAGGGGTCGGTCTCTTCTCTCAGGCTCCCAGTGACAGGACGAGAGGACACAGTCTTAGGCTGTGTCAGGGGAGGTTTAGATTGGATATCAGGAGGAACTTTTTCACAGTGAGAGTGATCTCCCACTGGAACGGGCTTCCCAGGGAGGTGATGGAGTCACTGTCCTTGGATGTGTTTAAGGATAGGTTAGATGATGAACTTAGTGGTATGGTTTAGATGGTTTAAATGGTTTAGATGGTATAGATGTTATACTGATGTAGGATAGGTTGTTAACCTAGGTAAAGGTTGGACTTGATGATCTCCATGGTCTTTTCCAACCTTATTAATTCTGTGTGTGTAATTCTGTGTGTGTAATTGTTAAATTCCTATTAGTATTTATATTTCTATCATGCACAAATGCCCTACACTTGGTCAAAAACACTGGGTACAATTTTTTATAAAAAGGAATCTACCTCTCTAAAACTTCTGCAGCTTCCTTTCAGTAGCAAAGACATTTTTGTCAATCACATTATTCCTAATATATTTGCTTCACCTAGAGTCACAACCAAAGTCAGTCCACTTGCAGTTTGATATTGCAAGTTTTGCATTAGGTTAGGAAATGTCCAATATGTGATGTGGAAAGAATTTTAAATCCTCCTACCAGAACACATAGAAGGAAAGGGCTACTTATGGAATATTATGAAGTTCTGTAAGACTAAAAAAATAGCAAAGGGCTCTTACAACTGCATCCAGGAAATTAAGACTATCATATTCACCTTTGAGCAACTCATTTGCATTAAAAATGTCAAGGAGATTTTTCTATTCTAGAAATCCCCTAACATTAGCAGTATTCATTTACTTTTAAAATGTGACAACTTCCAGGTGTTAAATGTTAACTGCAAAAATGAGAATGAGAACAACAACAACAGAAAAAAGTATATATTCCCTGTTCTAAGGAACAGTTTTAATTCTGCAACAGAAAGACTGAAAACTTGAAAGATTTTAAACTGAATGACATCAAGACTCAGTATGAAAATTTTCTTAATCACATGGAAACAGATACAAAGCCAGTGAGCTAAGACAAATACCTGCAATTTATGCAAGTACATTTCCTGAAAAGTTCTCTGAAGATCAGTAGGGCTTTTTTTAAAGTATTTCCTCTTGCTTGAAGAACTGCTGATATCTCATAGGAAATATTGAGGAAGGGGGTTGGAAGCCAAGTAGGAAGAAAGATTTTTAAGTAATCGTGTTTTGCATTTTATCCATAATTCTAAGACCTTTTTGCATTTTTTCTCATAAAGAACACATGCTTTCACAAAGTGGGGTTTTTTGGTTGGTTTTTTTTTTGGTTGTTTTGTTTTTGTGGGTGTTTTGTTTTTTTTTACTTAATAAACAGTGATATTTAGAGATTTTAGTCTGGCTTTCAGATTATTTCACATCCAAAGATTCGTAGCCTCATTCTTTCCAGACTATACTGGTATTATACCTCTGTATTTCTGGTCATTGAATGTTTAGAAGCACAGAATTAGTATTTGGATGGTATTCAAAAGGGCGGCCTTACATAGCCTTTTGCAAAGCTTTTTCTACAATTTTGTGGCCACCAACATATTCTATGTTTGATTATGAAGAAGGGGTTGAGTATACGTAAATGTCAGGAACAAATAAAAAAAAACCATAACAATGCACAGTCTATAATTGCAATGTGATGCAGACATTCCAGAAATTAAAGAAAATTACCAAGTTTCTTTTAAACCAGTAGGTCCTAATTTTGTGTGGTTAGCCATACAGCTCTAAAAAACCTTTCAGAAAGTATTTACTTAACATACAATTTCTTAAAAATTCTGGGGGCAAAATAACAAAAAAATAAATTCTGATTTGTGCTTCTTTAGGAAACTTTCAGCTGTGAGTTAGAGTCAAGGTTAAACAATAGACTTTCAATTCTTCAGCATTTCACCACTGGAAGACAGAGTGGTTACATGTGAGCCAATGGAAGAGTGTATTTCATGTGGATCAGTTCCACATACTGTGTTGATAAAAGATATTTTTATGTACAGTTCTCTTCCTTAGAAGAACCTTCCCCTGTGTTTAACCAAGGAATAGATGTGGTGTTTTCCCAGATCTTGCTAATGATTTAGTAAAAGTAAACTTCACATGTCTCCTGGGAACCCTCAAACTTCCTATATATCTCTTAGTGAATATCTGACAATGTTTCTGTTCTCACTGTGAGGATCTTAAGTTTAAATGTTTCTAATTATTTAATTGTTCCAAATTTTTTGAGGAATTAAGAAATTAAGGATGGTGGCCTATACAGATGATTTCTTAGAAAAATGAACCACAATTTGAGATAAAGGGTAATTTTCTAAACTGGTGACTTTTCTTGCAAAATGTTTTAGAAGTCTTATAAGTAACAGACATTCTTCTCAAAGAATCCCAAGAATCTCTTATGATTAAAGGTGTTTGGAAGCTAAATACAGTTCTCTCTTTCATTTGTTTCTAAAATAATTCCTTTCACCTCAAAGTACTTCACAAGCCTAGTATACCTCTCTCATCACAGAATAAGGATCTTTCAGTTTAAAAAAAATCAGCAGATATTTAAAACAGAACAGAAAGACCAGAAGACACTCGAAGACACTCAAAGACACAAGTTGAAACAACACCTGTTTAAAAAGACAGAAGAAAATCCTGGAATATTTTGCAACACATAAAATATACTCATTTGTAAAATCATAAGTGATGTGAAAAAAATATGTGTAGTCTCAGTATTTTTCAAATATTTCTTATAATCTAGAAAACAATTATAGATGTGGCATATATTCCCTGCCATTTATTATTTATTGAATATGTAGCATGATAACAAACCTGCTCTATGTCTACATTAACCGTATTATAACTATATCTGAACTAAAAGTTCTGCAGGTTTCAAGGATTTTCACCTCCTTCAACTGTGTATGAGGAAAGACAGTACTACTCTACTTCTAAAGTTCTAGAAAGGTAATATATCAGCTCTAAACTTTAATTTGCCATGTTAATATAAAATACATTCTATGTCTACCATTAAACTCAAGCTTTCAGGGTGGTATTTAATTGCACTGTAGTAGGTCAGCAAGTAGCAGGTATCTTTTAAATGAACTTTTGTTCAAAACTTCTAAGGTTTACAACCTTTATTAGCAAGGAGACTGCACCAATACTGCATACGTTTACTGTTAAGTTTCATACAGATTTTCATACCAAATTCTTTTTTTTGGTGTCTCCCATATGTATTCATACACAATGCTGTTTAGACAAATATCTAATATTATGAATTCTGAAAATTACCTGCTGAGCAAAACTGATTTGTTGTTCAAGATGTATCTAAGTGAAAAAATTAGTTCCTCACTAGAAAAGAATATCTGGTTTGGTTTGGTTTGGGTTTGGTTTTCTTAAGCCAATTGCACATATTTTTAATTTACAAAAAGTTCTATCATTATATACTTCAGTTCCTATGGAAACTCCATTGCATTTCTTTGTGTGTTGATTTTGGCTTTTGATTTTATGCAGTAACAGCTGGTGGTCATCCTGCAAGCTAAATTAAATAAAGAGTTCAATGATTCTGCTGCCCTTGTAGACTCTCAAACACTGACCTTCTCTTCATATACTGGTTAAGAAGCACACGACACTGAAGGACATCTGTGAATCTCGTATGTCTTCACTTGTGTTGTATGAACAAGACACATAAAGGTATGCTAAAATAATGGTGGGACCACGTGGAAATAAACTGAGCATTGAAAATGGTGTTATGTGAGGGACAAACTGGTACCTGAGCAAAAGACACGGACTTTGTGAATGGCAAGCATAAGTAAATCAGTTTGGGTACAACATGAACTCCAACAAACACTCAGAAAAAAATTATTTTACTCAAAATAATATTATAAACTAGTGTTTCAGTTGCCACAGGCAAAGTAGTCTTGATGCGATTGATGCCTAAAATAAGAGAAAAACTTTCCTGACAAGGATAAAGATCTAGTCTTTAATGAATCTTCCATGTCCACAATTTTCACAGATATGTCCTCACCATAACATTAGTACCTTTTTCAGTATGAATCAATTATCATATCTAATTGATAAATCGAATCCCAAATTCAGTCATTCTCCAGCCTATCCCCCAGGACTGCCACTTAGAACTTCTCCAGGGGGGTTTGGCCCCTCTATCTTGCTTTGTCTAACCTATATCTTGTTATGTCTCTCGTTTCATGTCCCAAACAGCATGCCCTTGCTAGAATTTGTTTTTTCCAAAAAGAACATTAAACATTTCATAGACCGTGAGAAAGAGGTCTTCTACTGTCCTGTGTGAGAAACCATGTAGCTATGCTAAAATCCAGAAGTATAAAGAATATACGAAATCTTAAGGCATCACCATGAGTACCACTTAATTTCATTTATTGCCAACTAATCTAAAGTTTAAGTTATGGTTACAGGTATTAAAAAGAAAAGATAATCAATCAGCTAAAAAGTGCTCCACCTTTTTTCCTCATCTCTCAGGTTTTGCTCCAGTCCAACATTTCTCCTTCCCTGCTTTTTAGTCTCAATTTCCCTTGCTTTTGCACTACAACACATGCAGTCCTTCCCACACCCTTTGGAAAGACAATGGGCAATGCAAGAGGTTGAGGTCAGTGCTCAGCCATTTCTGTTTGTTGCTCTTTGCACCTTACTTGTTTCCTCCACTTCTCTCATCTAAATTATTTCCTGTGCTCCAGTGTGGAGTATTCATGGGCTCCTATACACTTTCCTGGCAAGTGTCCCTTCATGGGACCTATTTTCTCTGGGGATGTCACTACCTGAGTTCTTCCACAGTCTACCTTCACTTTAGGTCTCTTCCCACCCCATTGTGGTTCATCTATGGGCCTCAGTCCCTCAGGGGTATCCCTGATCCAGAGTGGGTTGTCCATGGTGCCTTCTCTGCCACAGAGCAACTTCTTCCAAAAGCACACTTCCAGCATGTCTCTATCAATGTCTCCTTACAAATACATGCCTCTTTCTGCTGATAGGCCTCGTCACATTTCTCCTCACATTTTTGTGTCCTCCTGTGTCTTCTCTCACATCTCCTGCTTCCCCTTCAGTATGGTCTCATGTATATCCTGCACCATTGTCTACCACCCTTTCTTAAAAATATCTGAGCCAGTGTAGCATGTGACCTTCTGGCTGGCTGATATTTCTACATCCCCTGCAGCAACCTATGTCACCAGGACTCCCTTGGTTTCAAAATTAAATTCTAGTAACGTTGTCCCTTTTCAGATATTCTTTTAGAAATAAGAAACTCAACTGGCAAAACAGCTGAAGACATTGGGATTTACAAATCAACAGAAGTCTGGGGATCTCTAAATCTTAGCTATGCCAGACAAAATGAAACTCATGTCATGATTAAGACTTCTTTTTTTATATGTATGGTCAATAGGAGTTCCAGATACCTTCAACAATTCCCTGCTAAACCTCTTAAACGACAACTTGCAGTATTCCCTAGTCAACCTCCGCCCTCATCTTCTCCTCTCAACTCAAAGGTAGAACCAGAGTAGATAAAGCAGGCTGCAAAGATTAGGGATCCTTATTTAAATAATTATGAATTAATTTATTTGTGATCCAGACATTTTTTCTGTCATTTCTGAATGTCATGTGAAAGGAAACGTTTGCAGCCTGGTGCAACTGAAAAATAAGTGTTGTGCAATACCATTTTGGCAAGCGGGCATTTTGTATGTTTTCTTCCATGCAATAGAAATTTTTCTTTATGTAAATTTATATGCATTTTCATTTACTAATCCCCCACTGAATTTCTATCAATCACCAAAATAATTGTTCTTGTTCTAATTATGCTATTTTGATTCCCACTGTTAAGCGTTTCAGGCATAATTCAGCATAGCTTTTTCTCTTTCTTCCCCTACCCTTTTCTTCCCTGAAGAGCAACACCTAAGCAATAAATCTGTGAGAATAAGAAAATCTAGGCAATTTTGTTAGGTGTGTAATAACTTCTTTTTTCTACAGGCATCATGACCTTCAAGAGGAATGAACTCATGACCTTTTACTCCACTTATCAATGGAACGTCTTTATAACTGTAATATCAAACAGTAAAGTGAGGAAATAAATTGTGTACATAGAGAGATAATATCAGGTCTTATACTCACAGAAGGCTGGATTAAGTTGAGGGTGATGTTAGTTACTGGATTAAGGCCTGAAGATCTTTTACAGAAAAACAAAAAGGGCATACTTATACTATTCCCTCTTGTACATAGCTAAGTTCTCCATACACATGTATCATGGCAGGTGGAAATTCTCCACAGCTTTTTATTTGCATACTCATACTTTACTAGCTACTGTATCCGCCTTCTCTGAAAATTCAGGTAAACATATTACTAAAGCTAGGACTTGATTGTAATAATTAGTGATAGTCAACTAGCTTTTTACAAAGGCATGTTTATTGACTGAGAAAGAATCAGAAAGGATGCTTTCTTTCTCTCCAAATTTTCTTTGTTTTCTAAAAATCTAGTAGGATTACATGGCTAACAAATACAATAAAAACGAAATTTTAAAAATACATATATAAACTGAAAAAAAAGTATAAATTTCATGTGTTGCTAAGGATGCTTTATTCTTTTAAACCAACCTTTCTCTTTCAAAGGGCAATTTCAAAACAATTTGACCTTTTTGGGAACAATAAAAATATTTATTCTGTTTCCTGCCCAGGGAAACAGGCCACACACATGCTAAGTACACATACCATTGCGACCTTGAATATTTTTTTAAAATTAATATTATTTATACTCAAAACAATTAGGTAATTTTTAAAGGAAAGAATGGTTCTCCTGCAGACATGCCTGTGATATACTTGATTCCTTGGATTACAAGGGTGCAAAGTAGTTTTAGAAACAGAGAGCAGTAACAAAGGTAAGTTATCTGTTCCTTTGAAGTTTTTACTTATTAAATCAGAGAAATTATGCATCTATCCTAGTATCAGTGGAGAGATAAGCAACAGCATCCATAGATTTTGAAAATGATGGCTGGATAATATTTAAATGAATATGTGTGAATATGTTGGCATGTTGTTTGTGTGGGTATGCAGATGATTGCATGCTTTTTTAAAATAAAAAATCAACTATGCCAGTATAAAGAGCATGAAAGCTTTAAAATTATTATTGTCATTGCTTCCTTCCTTGGCAACTAGTCACCAGGTACCAAGCCTCCTTCCATTCTGTTGCAAATTTTTTCAAGACTTTTTCTCTTCCATTTCAATGATTTATTTTCCAAAAAATATTTTAAGTGAAATTCAAAGTATTATGAAGGGAAAATTTTCAACTATTTTTACATATGGTGAAAAGATTGTGCTACTCATAAAATATTTAGGAGTTGTACTATAATTGTAAGTTAGGATTGTATTGTACTTTAGATGAAGCTGATGAATTTCATCTTTTCTCTTTGTCTATCAGAATGCTCAAAAAAACTGCTGAGGTTACAGATCCAGCAGTCTACTTGTGCAAATTATATAAAAAAGGACTGAGAGTCCAACAATTGTCAGATGTCAAACACAGCACTGTGATTTAGATTGACTTAGTACAGTTTCAGAACTAATCTTGTTAGGATAAAATAGATTATGTCATTAGACCTGATACATGTCTCTTTGAAACACATTTCCATGCTAATTTTCATGGTTACCAGGTACTCCTTTAGATGCACAGATGTCCAAGATTCTATGTGTCTGGTAAGCAGTTACAAGACACCACAGGTAGACTGGAGATGAGCACTTGTTTTTTTTCAAGTACTGGACTTTCTGTAACTTAGGCAGAGAAATTCTATATCAGAACCACTCTGAGCCTGACATTAAAAACTTGGCATATTCAAGGTCTTGTATAATTTTTAATCTGTTCATATTTAAAATCTGACAAACTTAGTTGAATGAGAGGGCCTGCCAGAGTATCCTCCATGGAGTGTTCTCTCATTTATTTATCCTAAACCATGTTGCATATATAAATACATTCTGTCATTTTTAAGTCTAATAAGTTGAAATTCAATGTCTGCTTCCATCTTTTGAACATAATTTCTTATTCTATGAGCATTAATACCTATACAGTGTCGTGTCCTTAACCATTCATTATCATACTTTATTGCTCTTATAGTGATGTCAAAGTGGGATTCAACTGTGTCAAAATGATCCTGTTCACTGAAATCTGTCGGTGGCTTTGTCTCTTTCATTAGTAGCTGCCTCTTTACTTCTTGATCCCATCTCAGTCACTGTGAATATTTCTTCAGGATGTCTATAATCTGCAGCGGTATAAACTACAAACAGGATGACCAGCAAGCTTTAGGAACACTATGTCATCCTCTTTCATGAATACTGTCATTTTGCTGCAAAATCATCATAGCCTAGGATTGATGGATGCTGTGTATTTCTTTCTCATTTGAAAAAATAGTTTTATATTGTAATAGCTGGTTTTGCATCTGTTAAAGAACATGGAGACAGAAAAAAAGGATTTATCCCTGTACTAAAGAAAGGTTAAGAAAGAAGTAATCAAAAGGCAAAAAAGAAATCTTAAATAATAAATATATTTTCGGTAAATATATTTTTGGTAAATATCAGCAATTTAGGTGTTTGTGAATCTCTCTCTTCAAACCCTAGGTAAATGAAATTATCTCTTTCTGCTGAGTATGTATGATATGATTTGTTATTTAATCAAGATGATCTATTGATAAGAAACAATATTTAACAACTGGAAAAACCTGACTGGGATCAGCTAATCACATAATATAGCAAATTTTAATTTGGATCACAAATTTCTATGAGAGATCATTGCCTAGAGATATGAAGAAATGTACATAGGATAAGAAGACAGAATGCTGGTTTTTTCTCTCTGAAAAAGGCATTTCACTCTATTTTTTTAATGCTTATTTCTACACTACTTAAAATGTTATATAAGTATTTTATGAATGCTGTAATGTGATCCACAGACAGGAACTTTCAAATACTTTTGCAATCATTCGCAACAAGTGATCCCACAAAGATTTACTGGTTTCAAACAAGGACTGACATAATAATTTCCATTGTAAATAAGTTTGATTCAATAAACTCAAATTATTTCAGATATACAATGGCCACTCCCCAAGCTGACATAAATCTCTGTAGTTCAGCTAAAATCAGCACACCCATAATAATACAATCAGTGCTCTACAATTAATTAGTTTAAATCCCTGCTCCAAACTCTAGACATGTGACAGCAGTGCTAGAGAAAGTAGTTACTTGGGAGTTAATGAAGTGGTGAGGGAAGTAACAGATGCAGTCTGATTTAGAACTTTAGAAAGGATGTGAAAGAAAAACACAGGTAATCATTTAATGGAGTTCACACATATTTCAGAATGAAAGACAGAAGGCTAGGACCTCACAGACAACAATACAAGAAAAAGTGAGAATAAACAGAAACACTGGGCACTGGAATGAATGGAGAAGCTTTAGGAAATTAGATAAAATACAGTAAATAATGGTATGCACTTAAACAGTCATGATCTTAAATTGTGATTGAGGTTTTACTTTTTATTTTTTGCAGACAATTTGTGGAAATATCCTTAAGCCATCCTATAAATATTCATTAAACAGGTTTTGACTCAGATATTGTCTTTTGAAGTTATGTGGAAATGACAGGGTTTTGTTGCTTGAATTACCCTATTTCCTTATTTATGCTGATATATAATTTTTATTTCCAAGGTCTCCTGTCTGCCCAGATTAAAAAGAACTGTATATGGAAATCTGACCCTGTGCTAGCTCCCTTTTATACCTTGGAGCTTTTCTGGTCAAACTTTCCTTTTAAACTGCCTTATAAAATTTAATTCCATATCTGCATCTTTTTGTATACCCAAATCTAGTTATGTCCTACAGTTAATTAGACATTCATTTGCATAATTCAACCAATTACCTAATAAAATTCTGTCAAATCAATATTCTTGTATTTGCTTTACTGGTGATAAACTGTAGAATAAATCTAGCTGGAGGAATCTTACTGTGGCCTTTACTATAGGCATTTGTATATGTAATATCTGTTACCTCAATTTGCCCTCATGGTCCTTCTGGCAATGCCCCCAATATACTCCTCTATAGGGAACCCACTCTACAGAAACATACAGAAATTTTTCACACATATAAATTAGTATGTCATCTTTTGCCTTGAAAGAAATTGTATAATTGCATAATTGGATTAAAAAAACCCAACGAAACCAAACTTAAAATAGAATAAGCAGTATCGTTAATTTCTGGCTTTACATTTAAACTAAATCTTTGAAAGACCTCCTTGGTACTGTATAAACACAGTCAAAAAAACAATCCCTCCACCAAAGCATTAGAAACTCTCCTACATCACTCCCTCTGAAAGCATTTAGAGTCATTTGTTTCAACATCTTGTGTGGTAGATACAAATTTTAGGGGAAAATGCATTTACAGATTGAATTTTTGGGTGATAAAAAAGAATTAAATTAAATATCTAAGAGAAAAATAAGACCTGAAGCGATCACTTCAAAAACCCCCAGCAAAGCACTTGACATAATTTATTACAAATGCCAGAACTTCCGAGTTCCAAGTTGGACAATCAAAATTTCACCCTACATTTTCAATTTTTATGTTAATATTGTCTATGCAGAAGTAATTATGCAGAGAAAAGTAGAATACATAAATATTTAAAAACACTTTTTTCCAAACTATTTACTATATTAAGCCCTACTCAGTCTTTGTAAATATTCTGAAGCACTTCACATGTCTTTTTCAGAAATCTTTGTGATGACTTTGTATTTCTTCAGTACTCCAAAGGGACACAGCAAAAGCAAGAGCACTGAGCTTGTTAATAGCAGTCATCGCTCACCGTAAGAGTATAAATGAAACACAGAACCAAATCTTATAAGGCATGTGCATCTTAAGGAAACTGTCACTAGGGAGATCATACATCTTACATACTATTCATGAAATTGAGAACAGCACTTTTTTGTTATTTCTTCGAATTATGTGCACAACCTGTTTAGGTACCTTAGATTTTACAGAAACTTCACAGAAAATGAAAGTGTGGAAATGAAAACAGAAATGTAGAGAAAGTGTAAAAGACAAGGCTATTGCAATGAAATGAAGAAAGGAAAACGGATAGAGGTGCTTCTGTCATAATCTAGGTATCTAAGGCTCCTTCAGAGTTAGATGTCTCCACAGCATTCATCATACATATGTATGTTCTACCATCTCTACCACTCATGTCTTCAAACTCTAGGTATCTACATTTAGCTAACAATTGCAGAATGCATGAGGCACACACATCCTACACGATCCTACATGATCCTACAGTTGATGTTGCTTAAATATATCTATGCCTCATCATAAAACAGGTCCTACTTCCAGATGTCCAACTCCCCCTTCCAACAAAGATCTTACTTTTAGTTTGTACCCAGACACATACTAAATTTTCTTGTATTTTGGAAGTAAGGCTTGTTTATTAGCAAAGCCAGTCTTAGTAGTTGATAACTAAGGGCATTTTATGCAAATTCTTTAAATCCTTAAAGAGGGTTGAGTTGAGAAAAACAAGAGGCACTGTGAAAATGGATTCTTTTATGAAGGAGAATTTCTAGCTTTCCTGAGGATTTCCTGTGTCTCTTGCATCCCTACTGGATTGTGCTGGGTTTTTTCTCTTCCTGCCTTTCATGGTGATTTTTTATTCTTCTACAACAAAATTCCATTCAGTTTGGTGCCTAGGGAGCCTGTGCCAGAATTTGTACAGAAGCAACTGATTTCTTTCTTTTTATATGTGTTCTAGAACAATGTTATCTACAGAAGAAATGGTCTCTCTGAGTCTAATAATTTGGCCACGTTTTTCATAAAATAGTAGTACAAATAATATAAGCTTCAAGTACACAGAGTACCTTGTGGGTGTAAGAGTACCGATGATCTTGCTGGTATTTGTTGTTAAGGAATTCAATCTTTTTTACTGACTACACAGTAGTGTTGAACTCAAAATATCTACCTTGTTATATCTTGATATGTCCCAAGATACAACAAGAGGTATCTAATTTGATATACTTGAATATAAATCGAGATTATCAATTTACTGGTTCATCCTCAGTTTCTGTAACACTACAGAAAATATCTTTCCGTAAGGCGCACTTGTAGAGATAGTGTAGTTGCTTTTTAAACAAAATGGTTTATTTTTCTTGTCCTGAATTGAAAACTATTGAATTTTAAGTAATGTCTTTATGGCTAAATTATATAATTAACTCAGCAGCTGATGATCTGCTTACATTAGATCTGGGGTTCAGAATTTCAGAACGTGAAGGAATACATAGATCCCTTGTATGCAAACAAAATATATACCACTGCATAGGCAAGGAAAAGCAAAATAGTGGCAGGATATGGAAAATTATTTAAAACAAAAAAAAAAAAAAAAAAAAAAGTAGATTTAGCATGGACATTAGGGGGAAAAAAATCATCATGAAGATGATCAGATGCTGAAAAAAGATGCCCAGAAAAGTGGAAACTCCATCATTGGAGGTGTTCAATGTTAGATTGGACAGGCTTTGAGCAACCTCATATAGTGAAAGAGGTTCCTGAAAAAAACGGATCTTTAAAGGTCCCATAGAACTCATTGATATGATTCTATAATCAAACAATTGCTCTATCACTTTAAGATTGCAAAAGAAGAATATTCCTGTGAAGTTCCCTCATGTACTGAAGCGAAAGAAAAGATTCTTTTCCCTTTGAGTCACCAACTCACCTGCTCATAGGCCCCTAAATGCTGAGCTTGGGTGCCGGCATATTTTGACTTTGTGTACTTTTACCTCTTCCAGAAAAAAAAGCAATAACACATTCTTATTAAAAATTAGTGATGATGTCAAGACTGGCACTCTGAAAAGCCAGCCAGTAAAGTCATCTGTTCTTTCTTATCCTAGCTACAAGTCCATGTGTACCGATTCATTAAAGAATTTCAATTCTAATAAGGTTATTCCTGTTTGAAGACACTTCCTTTATGTCTTTCTTGATCCATGAAATTTCCTCTGAATTGATTTCATTATTCATCATCTCTTCTAAAATTCTGGCAAGTTAATTGCAAAAGAATGTAAAAATTTTTGAATTAACAGTAGGAAGGACTTTCAGTCAGCGAACATACCTAACAAAACCCTGTTATCTCTTAAAATAATCTTTGTACTTCTGCAATAATTTATTCTTGTAATTTTTTCATTCAAAGCACTGCTTCTTGCAAGTCATTTGGCTGCTTTTTATCTGTTTTCTAAATTCAATAGTGAAAATATTTACGGTATAGTAATTTTTGCTGCAGAAAGGTTGTAGTGTTCAGGTTTAAGGGGTGCTGGGTGTCTTTTGGGGGTGTAGAAGGGGACTTCAGGTCTCAGGGTGGTCTTGGGGGAGGTCCTTGGGGCTTGGGGTGGGGAAGGTTGTGTAAAGGGCGCCCACTTGCCTTGTCTGTGTAAAATCCTGCTTTTCCTTAAGAAAAGAAAGGGGGCTGGGATCTTGGTGTCTGTTAACCTGTGAAACTCCATTGCCGTTGTCTTTCCTGACGTCCCAGATTGGGACCAGGAATGGCAGTGGTGAGGCAGCACAGCAAACAAAACCGGAGCCGGCTAGGAGTGGAGCTTCGGAGTGAAGCAGGGACTTGCCAGGGGTGTTCCCTCTTCCCAGTCTCAGTGGGCAGCGGCTCGCGGGGCTGACACCACGGTGAGAGGGCACAGGAACAAAGACGGAGTGCCCACAGCCAGTAAAACATGGCACCTCCAAGCTCCAAACACGTGGTTTTCGGTGGGAACTGCCATTTTGCCTGAAGTGAAGACCCCGGACCGCTGGCCAATCAGAAGATTACTTACCCGGGAAGAAGACAGCAAGATTCGTACGAGACTTGGAGGGCTTAAAAAGGCTGAACACAAAAGTCCTCGCTCTTCTTCAGCTTCTTTTGAGCTGGGGAACAGCACGGCCCCTCTCCTCCCGGGTCTCAGACCATGCGATGTGACTCTACCCGTTCCACTTGGCACCAGAGCAAAGTCCAGCTTGATAGCAAGTAGTAACTTCCTGAAGGTGTCCTTGGAGGGGGGTTGCTTTACACTTCTTTTATGTTTTGCAGAAAACCTAGAGGGCCGGGAGTGACACCATCAGAGAAAGAGACGGCTTCCCTACTCCTTCCTCTGTTTTCTTGGCTAGTCACCTAGCTTGAGAAGCAATTTTGGTTTTTGGGGTTTTTTTCCCTTTTTTTTTTTGTTTGTTTTCTGTGTGCCAAGTGTTTCTCTATGTAAAATATTAAGTTCCCATAAGTTGTTCCTTTCTCCCTAGTTGAACCCCAAGTAATAAACTGTTCCCCTGCTGCTAATTTTGTTCAGTTTTCTGTCATCATTGTTGTGCACGCCCCTTAGTGATAAAAGCGGGTTCAAAACCGCTACAAGTGTGTATGCATAGGACAACATTGTCTTGATCAGCTGCTCATCTCTTAGATGGCTGATTGTGATTCAGAGTCCAGACAGGTTACAGAGTTGGAACTCCAAGTATAAAGCTAGATTTAGTTTTTATTTTCTTTACAGGGAAGACTGATTTTATTATTTTCACTCTTGATAGAACTCTCTAATATCCATTTATCAAACTTGTTGCATTTTACGAGATAATCCAAGTGTAAATGGAAGGATGATATAAATGAAACAGACAAATATATCATGTATCTAATAAAAATAATATATAAATAAAAAATATATATCTTAAATAATAAATATCTTAAAGGTGTGTGAAGAACAAAACTCCAAATTAATATTTCTTTATTCTTGCAAGCTGGATCTGATTTTGACTGAATGGTAACACCTTGATCTACACCTCCAGCTGAATCTACATTTGCTGATAGAATGCATATCTAATCCCTAAGTGGTAGTACTTAACTAGTAATAATAGTCAGGACAAAGAGAATCTGCCCAATGACTCTGCAAACCACACTGAAATTTTGTTAGATGCAGTGATTTTGTGTGTGCTATATGTTAAATACATAAGATTAGTGCTAGAAAATTGCTATCAGTGAGACTTATTCTATTGGGCAAATTGTGAAGGACACACACCAGGATCTTGGATTCTCTCACAAATGTTTTGGAGGTAGGAGCTAAGTAGTCAAGTTTTGGTTTTTTTCATTTATTATAGCCTTTTAAGGAACAAAACATTTGCCTCCACCATTGTCCAGTATGTTTCAAGTCAAATCCAATTGCTTATTCAAAGCATACACAGAATATTTTTGATCAATAAAACATTCTAGATGATAAATCAAGATGTAAATTTTTATGGTTTTGTGGAAGAAATAAAAACTTTGAGAAAATGAAAAATATATGTGGCGATAGAGCTTGTAAAAGAGTAATACATATTCTTTAAAATCAGTCCTTCCAGTGGAAAGGGCTGCTAGAGTGAAAAAGTGTTTGCATATTTCTAAATACTTCAGTAGGATTTTTCTCACACTTAAGCTCTATTTCAGCAATTTACTCATGTAGTTCTTAGACAGAGGAAGCAATAAAGACTTTGAAAGGTATTTACTAAATATTCCTCTGCAATAAGAATGATTTATGGCTTGTTTGCACACCATTTAACAGAGGGAGCTGTGTCAGCTAAGATATTACCATCTCACCCATTGCCAGCTATGTGTTCCTGCCTCCTGCCAGAGGTGCCATGCCCTCAGGTTTGCTTGGGCTCTGCTGCTCTTGTTCTACCCTACATGGCTGCAGTGAGAATAAGACAACAGCAGTTCACTCCTTAAGCTGCCTACTGCAGCCCATACGGGCAGTTTTTACTTCAAAATAGTGTGGAACGTGCCTTGAAGGAAAACATTGGTCTTAGACTGGGAGGAGGTGCTTCATGAAACTAGTTAGTTGTGATGGGCAAATGAAGCCTGTTCACAAAAGACCTTCTGGGTGCCTTCAAGCCTGATTTTGTACAATCATGTCATTCTGAAGTGCAAGAAAACAGAAAAGTCTTTGAGAGTTAGGTTGATAAATACAGTGTATAAAGAAATATTTCTGGTGACTTTTAGAAAAAAAAACAACTTTATACTAATGAATTGTGTAAATTTTTTCTGTATAAGAATAATCTGAAAATAAAGCAGAACTTTCTGCAATGATTGAAGATTTCTGTAAATAATCATGTACATTTTTCAAATGTTACTGTTTCAAGTAACACACTAGTGGGTGTGTGTACCATGTTTGAGTGTCAGCTGTCACAATTCTGTGAAACAATGTTTTTCTGCACTTGAAAACAATGGAAAAGTAAAATAACAATAAATGTAAAAATGTACTGAAATATTCAAGATATAACTGAAAAGTTTGAAACAAATCTTACTGGTAGACAAATTGACTTTTTTTTTTAAGAAAGGCACTTTCCCCCTCCCTTGATATGTTGCATTCTGATCTGTCTTTTATTTAGAAATTTGTCTACATTTTTAAGAGATAAAAACAGCAAAGGCATGGATTTAATTAATATTGAGATATTCTAATAACTTGGAATATAAAATTTAAAATCAATTTACACAATTTTCAAATGACAGTAAAAAACTTTTCAAGCACTCTGAGCAATGGAATTAGAATTCAAACTTATTCTGATAAATGGAGAAATGAACCAAAATTAACCAAGAGAACTTCAATAAACAAAGAACAACATTCAGAAAAATGAGATGCATAAATACAAAACAGAATAATTAGAGTTGGAATATTCCAATCAAAAAATGTGAATGTTAGAGTGGAAAAGGGTTGGGCACAGAAAAGCAGTGTAGATGGCATAGAGTCTTTCTGGGATGTCTTAGGTGAATAAAGAACAAGAAAAGAAATTATCCTGTTCTACACAGTAGTGTGGAAAACTCAGAGCATTGCAGCCCCATATGGCAGAGATAATACTTAAATATTTCATCATGAGCACACAGAAAGTCATGTTTGGTTTGTAATAAAAGCTCTTTCTCTCAATTATCTTTCAAGAGGGATTATCTTTGTTGAATTCCACTACACCTGAAGAGTAAGAAAATTAGCATGCTCGTTTATTTATATTATTTAAATTTTTCCAGTATATCAAACACCAACATAATTGTTACACTGCCAAAGTAAAAGACTGAAGAAAAACATAAATACATTTTTTTAAAAAATATTTAGAGGCTATTATAAATAATTAATAATTTCCTGTATTCTCTGCCCAGTAAAATAAGAATTTTTTTATAATTGTTATTTTTAGATATTTAGAATACAAGAAACCTTTTGCCAAAAAGGTCAAAGAAGAATGAAAATGAACTAAGTAGAGAGGTTGAAGGATTTCCTTTAAGGTTTCAACTGCATATTGAAAAGTATCTACCTCAGGCCATTCTAAACTACCTTTGAAGAGAAGAGAATATAGATGATATTTTGATTTTTTTCATAGTCTTCCTTTTTTTTTTTTTCTTTTTTTTCCCCCCTTTAAATTCATGTTTCTGATACAAAAATGAAAGAGATTTGAATATTGTACAGATTCCTGTAGGGCCACAAAAATTACCCAAAATGACTTTACATGACTTTAACTTCAGAATTGCCCAGGTTTTATTTTAGGTCATTACAGACTACTCCTTAGCCTCAGAAATGAAATTATAAGTGTGGCTCTCAAGTGAAACTTCCAGTAATTATTGCCTTGAGTGAGATCTAGAAGAGTAAAGAAAATGAAGTGGAAAGAAAAAGTAGGCAAACTCTGGTTGTTCAGAGGGAAAAGTAACAGAATTCTAACACAGTTAAAGTATATGTGTGCTATACAGACTCTTATAAAATGGATGTAATAGTTAGAATGTAAGTACTTGGTAAATAAATGTAGTAGCAAGGCCAAAGGAATGCCCAAATAATGTCTGAATTTTATGAAAGGTATGAAGGTGCATTATGTACCATAATAAGGTGCTCTGGAGCAATAACAAAAATCACGAAATTTCAAGACAGAAAAACCTCTGATCTTCCATGTTTATTGTAAACAAGATTTTGAACCAAATGTAATGATAATCCAGATGATGATGCAAGATGCATACTGTTAAAATAAATCCTTGAAGAGTTAATGCTTTGCTTATAGCATGTGGGTCTCTAGTGATTTGTCAGCAAGAAATTATAAGTAGTAAAGTAAGAAATTTTTAATTCAATATGTTTAAGAAAACCTGAATTCAAGTCTTGTGGCAAGAGAGTTAGTAGAATGGGTTTACTAGGACATAAGAGTAAAATAGCAAGCTTATGGGGAATCTTTCTAGTGCTTTTTTTCCCCATCTTGTTATTCTCCCCTTACTACTGCACAACATGTAATGGATACAATTATTAGAGGCTGTGTTTATACTTAAAGTTATTAAGCCTCAATTATTGTTTGCATAGTTGTTTCTGTGGCTTCATAGAACTGCCTCAAAAATTGTTGATTTTTCTTTTCCTTTGCAGAACTGTTCTTTTATTTTTGGTTGCTTTGCAGCAAAAACTAACATAGGCAATTTTTCTTTCTACAGAAATCCCATCCCATTCAGCTGCAACGGACACTTATTTAAAATCCATTCATCCCAAGATGCAATAGTGCATCAGCTATAAATAGCATTAGAAACAATATTTATAATATTAATGTCTGACAGCATTTCTTTTAAAAATAGATTTTAAACTTTAACTGTACAAATTCACTTCAGACTGAAACTTAGTACAGAGACACAAAGCTTCACTTTTTCATTCCACACCATGGCCAGACAACAGAATGGATTTCACCAATTAGTTGAATTGAACTCAGGTACTGGGGTTTCTCATATGTTTTTGGCACCATCAAAAAAAAGGAATGTTCCTGTGGGTGAAATATTAGAGAACAGTTGGAAGCTCTTAGAATTGATACAACTAGATTTTTCCTGTACAAAAGCAAAATTTGAAATTCCCTTAGCATGATCTATATTTGGAGAGAGGTGCACATTCTAGGTACTATTTTTTTAATTTATTTTGTTTCTAAGAATGATGGCTCTAGTTACCAAGAAACTGCTTAGTTCTAATGCCATTTGATATTTAGAAAAGCAAGTATAAATCTAAAGTGACATCATTATTGTTATTTAAAATATTGCATGTCATATGACTTCCTTTTTTCTTCTTTTTTTTTCCAGAGGCCATTTACCTCTGAGTACGTTAGCTCCCATGTTTCCCTTGACAGGTAGCAAGCAAGCAGTTTGTCCAATCAAATTGATGTCCATAGGTGTTTAATCAAGTTTTCTAGCTGTAGCCCACTTCTAAAATGACATTTTTTTAAGAAAAAGCATGTTAAATTTCCAAGACTAGAACTTCATGTTTTCTGAACATAATGGTACCAGTGGTTTCCATAATGGAAATCATTTTGACATTCGCCATCCAAGCAGCCTGCTAGGGGCGAGGCTATTCTTGACTTACTGTTTACTAACGTTTGTTACAGCAGTTACCTTACTAAAGGAAATAAAATGACCTTAAAGTGAATTTAATGCAGAAAGAGTGTGAAGCATCTGTTTATAGTATGTTTCTGTTAATCTTCATCTCGGAGTCCCATTAAATAATATAGACAGAATCTTGAAAGCATCCATTCTAGTACCTTAAAGAAAAAGTGTACACAATGAATCAATGATATACCAAAACAGAAAAGGGCTGTATTTCATAACACACTGAAGTATTTCACAGCATGGAAGATGAATATCAGGTAATTATGTAAGTACTATAAATTAGTTTGCATTCTCCCATGTAAATACTCAGCAGAACCAATGTCTGAACAAAAGAACAGATTTGCAAATGAGAATTTGGACCAAATTCAGTGTGCTTTCTAATTACTCATTTTTGTTTTGTTTTGATAAGTAAGACCAGAATAATAATTTTTGTGTGTGTGTATATATATGTGTATAGAGAGATTTTTTTTCTAATCCTTGTCTCTCACTCTTTCTGAAAAATTCCTCTCTTTTTCTTCAGACAAATTTTACAATTATTTTTACCTTTTTTTAAGTTAAGCCTTGAAAACTATTTTTTATTAAATTCTACCAGGTTCATCTTTATAAATTTAATAATTTTAAAAGAAAAATCTAGCACATTTTTTTTTTCTGTTAACATGTGTACATGAATAGCATTAAATGACATCAAAATGTCAGAAAATAATTCATTAAATACTGCATGATTAAGCTACTGACCGTACTGAAATCAAGATTCTAATATGGATTAGAGATTTCAAGGAATAATGAAAACACACACAGAAATATAGCATAATTGCATATAATAAAAAGCTGGGGAAAATTATGGTCACAGTTCTGGTCATAATTCAAATACTATTTAAAAGGTGTTAGGAGGCTATTTCTGTACTTTCTCACTTTCAAGTTTCTGGAAGTGTTTGGGGTTTTTTTGTTGTGTTTTTTTTATTTGTTTGTTTGGTTGGTTTTTTTGATGAGTAGGAGTAGAGAACTGTTAGAAACTCCAGCTAGGTGCATTTCTGGTGTGAAATACTTTTGTTACACTCCATTTGAGATTTAATCTTATAAATTTGCACCTCAAAGGGTGACAGTGTAAGTAGTGCAGTGGCACTATGCACTGTGGAGTGACAGTATGCATAGAAAACGGTCTAGTAGACTGTCAAATGTGGTACCGATGTGTAACCAGGGAAAATTTTGTGTTATGACATTCTGACTGCTGAATTAATTCTCTGGTGTCTATACTGAATTTCTTCTCAGTTTGGTAGTGTGCAAATTCCTGTGACTAAAACATATTTTGCATGAGTAGGAAAGAGTGTCATAAGCCTTTTTCAATATTGTTCACTAGAACTACTGGAAAAGAAAGGCTATTGTCTGGACAATTCTCAGACATGTCTGTATTAAGGATCTCAAGGTAATCTCTGTTTCCACGACTAAGAATTTAATGTTGAAACAGGGAAATTCCAGATTTGAATGTGGTAACGTTCCTGAGGGAAGGTTATTCTGCTGTGATAAAGCTCATAGAAACCTACTCTTTGCCACATCATAATGTTCCAATCTTCTAAAATGTTGAAACATTCTGCCTCTAGAAATATGGAAACTAATTACAATTCTTTCAAACCTTGATTCTAGTCTTCTGAATTATCTTACACCTAGAAAGACCACACGATTCTGATTATAAACAACATAAATCATATCAGTGACTCAAATACATATTAAAAATAAGGGTTATAAGTATACGCAAAAATAAAAGTTGGGCTCAAGTATAAGTACCATGACTTTCATAATGATGCTAACATTTTTTCTCAACTTACTGTAATATTTTATACAAATACACTTTTCTTCTTCCTTGAAATGTGCCATTTTAAGAAAAAAGTGAACTATGCTGTTATTCCATATATTTTATTCTGCCCTCCATATACAGCCACTTTATTTGTAAAGTTGCTTAAGAATTTTATTCTTTTTAAAATGTATTTTAGTCTATCATTTGAACACAAAATAGTCACAGATTTTGTTAAATTTCATCAAAGATGTAGGAATAGACTACAAAAAGGTCACTCAATAAAAATATGACATTCATACTAATAGAACAAGAGGAATGAGATAGCTGGATACAATCAACGTTACAGTGAGAACAACTCAAAGGCACAAAAACCCCCACACATTCATGCATTGGAAGCCCAGCTTGTGCATCATTACAGGGTTTGAATAGGTCAGCCATGGCCTAAATTACTTAGAAAAATGGAAATCTGTCCAAATATACAAACCTGAAATCTGTCAACATTGCTATAGTACTTCTGACAAAGCTGAATACAGGAATAAAAGCAAACAGGCTAAGAAAACAGTAATTTCTGTTTTTAAAGCCTTTACACTGGAGCTCTTTCAATATCATATTCAGACGCCTTTGCTGAGAATCCCTCACCAGGTCAATTCAGAGATTTGCTTTTACTAGCTGCTATGCAGTTCCACAAAGGAAGAGAAGGAGATTTTTCAATTAAATGCAGACTCTAAGAATGGTTTTGTAAGCAGATTGAAATAATCTTAAAATTCACTTAGACTCAAATAAGACATCAAATATTCAGAGTAACTGAAGATATCCAATAATATATTTTTATCAAACTCAGTAATTTACTCATTGTACATTTCTTGACATTTCCAAAACATCTTATTTTTCATGATCTTAAATCAAGGAATGTATTTATTCCTCACTCTCTTCCACCTGTTCCACTATGCTCTTTTTCTCTTACTTAGAGTATAAATTAGGTGTGGGGTTTTTTTTTTCTTTCTAATTCTTTCTCTCTCCTTCTCTCTCTGTCTAACTTTTTTTCCTCTTTCTATTCAGAGAATTCAGTTACATTTAATTAGTGTTTGTTGAATTAAACTCTGTGTTCTTGTATGTCTGGTAGAACACAAAGAGGTCATCCTCAAAGAAGAGTAGAAACAGATAAAGGTTGATACCTAAACTGTTATTTCCTAATAGCCTCTTGCAGTATTATGAATAGAATGTTTCAACAAGGCAGTGGAAGAAAGAGAAGAAATTAATAAAATGCAGGACTCAGTGAAGCTTTTTCTTCAGTGAAGATGAAATAAGTAGCTTAAATTTTAAACTTGTGGGGGAAAAAAATAAACAACAAAAAAGAATAATTAATAAACAAACTGTTTTTCAGAGATTCCTTTGAAAAGTATTCACCTTTTTAAGAAGGTCACTGTCCACTTATAACAATAGCACTCTCAGTTATAGGAAGCAACGTGGCTGGTAAAGTCGTCTCTTCTAAATGTGTTTGTACAACTTCCATCACAGATTAGCTCCCTTAATTTTAAATCGATTTTCCATATAATCAGGAAATATCATGACATCAAATTTCCTTTTATATAGCTTTTATATTCTTTTTATTTTGATCTCATAAATACACAATAAAACAGTATTAAAAAGACAATAAAGCTGAATGCCATCACATATGGGACATAATTCACATTTTTATTATTAACTGCCATGGAAAACTGCCTATTCTTTTTCTGGCTATAGAATATTTTTTTATGAGTGTTTGATGATGTTTCTGTTTACACAGTAGTTTTAAAACTGTTGCAAATTGACACAAATACCGTAAATTACAGGAAAAATCATCCCCAACCCTCTTTAGGCTTAATATGAAACAGTTACTAAAAGGGGAAATGTGCAAGTGCTGCTAAAGCTTGTTTGATGAATTCTATATGAGATTCAAGTTCAGATCTCAATTCCTTAGAAAAATATGAAATTCTGTACCTCATCTTCATATTTTTTAAAAAACCCTAAATATACTTATTAATATATCCTTATTTATTATTTTAGATCATAAAATTTTTGGGAGACTTTGATATTATCAAAATATCATGATACATGGGGATTTTAAAAAATACTAATTTTTTTGGTCCACAATACCTGAAAATTCTTACTTAGGAAGATCATGATATATGATGAAGTCATGAACAGTACCCCTGAGGCATAAAGAGCCCTAGAACTCATGCAGATAGAAACACATTTCATATTTGATAACTGTATTAAACACATTTATGTTCAGGCAAATGTTTATGTACAAACAGTGATTCATATATAATTGAAAAGATAAATAGAGAATAATCAATGAATGTTGCAGATTTAGATTGTACTGAGGGAAATAGAAGACAATATATCAGATTGTTAAAATGCTATTTCAGATAAACACTGCCCAGAAACTGCACAGAAAGCAAGAAGAGATGCTTTTGCAGGAGAAAGATTCGATATTTTAAGCACTTCAGCAGCAGTTCCCTTTAAACTATTAATCACTTACTGTTCATACAAGTGGCCTAACAAAGCACATTTTTGCTATATGTTTCTAGCATGAATTTTCTTTTAAAGTTCTTTTATTAGCACAATTTTCATCCTTATGTTCTTCCATTACTTTCACAGTGTGATTGATAAAACAGCTCTCTGAAAATGCAAGCTTTTATTTCTGAAATGCAAACCCTTGTTACTACTAGTGTTCAACTGAACAGCCCAGCTGTGTTCCATAGAGCAACTCCAAATAAGAAAGTACTTCTTATTTCTGCTACTTGATGAACATAAAAGCCTTCAAAAATAGAGTTTTCTGAGGCATGTTTTCTGCCCCAAAATTTCAGTATCTATGAGCACTACAGTAGTTATACCTTCTACCAAGTATAATTTGTCCCTAAAATCTTCAGTCTCAATTAGTCTCATCTCAAAATCTCAAGATTTTTTACTACTTAAATCTGAAGCATCTTATGTACATCTGTCCTGTATCTTTATTAGCCAGTAGAATTCAATCACTTTTGCTGTGGGCAGGGAATTAGACATGAAATTAGACTCAATTTTTGCGCTTAGTAATCATTTATGTTTATATACAGTGAGCTCTACAACTCTTCCAAGACACACATGTGATTCAAGAGGTGAGTGAGATTGTCCACAGCAGAAATTTGAATTTAAGGAGCGTCACCAACCAGGATATGAATTTAAAAGTCATTGACTAACATAGCCACAATTGTTATCAAAGAGCATTCATCATGCATCCTCATTCATCTCAGAGAGGTTAGTTTTAATGCATTTGTCAGTGCATCCTTTCTTTCCATCAGCTGCAACCTTGCTATCTTTGATCTCTATTCATGGAAGACCTAGTTTTACAAAATAAATGCCCAGATTCAATTCATCAGTACAATATAAAATTCAGCCCGCAGAAAATTAATAGAAAGTTAACAAGCTTACTAATACACTAATGTATGCGTATTTGCTCATCAATTGAAGATTTCTGTAAATGGAGTCAGCTGGAAAATGTAATTCTCTGCTTGTTGATGATGTATTTTATTATTTTTGAAACCTTTCTGGGGTTTGATTACTTTTATTTATTGCCCTTCTATAGGCATCGAAATTTTCATTTCATTGTGATAATATATATCCTCTAGAAGACAACCTATTACACATTATCCATTATTCTCCTATGGTTGAAGAAGATGGTATTTTTATAGTTTGCATAAAGAGGATGTCTTCAGAAAACAAAACAAAACAAAAAAAAACACCCACCTTTTTTAGCCATCACATAGAAGGTGTGTCCCATCACTTGAAACTAAAATTCTAATCAAGAAAATCCACTAATTCAGGAGAGTCACTGTTGTCCAGTTGTGTTTGCAATCCCTTAGAATGGAATCATCAATTTGGTGGTGTCAGGGATCGGGACCCTCTGAAACCACAACTGCCAACAAAATATACTGGCTTTGTGTGCATGGAGCTGATCCAGAGGATCTAGGAAAGAAAGACAGTCTATATACAAGCTGTACAAGGGCCAAAATGGCGAAGCTTCTTTATTGCAAATGCATGTGGTTTTATAGTCCAAAGATTGTTTTGGTTAATACAATCAATAGACAAAAGGAAAGGTGATCATGTGTCCCAGAGTCACAGGACAGTCACAAGATGATGTTTACATACCTAAGACATTATATCATAGTCTGGACATGCTGTATTAATAATAGATTATGCTATGAGTCACAAAAACTGTTCATTCAAAAGACTGGCAGGTAGTGAGTCCTCAAGAAGATTTGCAAATACTAATTTTCTTTTTTTTTAAAGCACACATACATTAGCTCAAGGGTATTTTCATAATAAATGTAAATAAATTTTACAATGCAGTAAATATGAGATGAATGGGTTAACTCTGAGTACAGAATATTTCATAGAAGCTCTAAAGGCTTTAAAACCTTAAGCTTTATAACTGAGTAGCTTGAAAGAATATTATAGTATTGAAGTTTTCACACCATAATTGCAAAGCGTTGACAATGTCGTGCCTGTTGTCATGTAACTATTTGGTGATTCATTGGCCTAGTTTGCAATTTCAATGAATGGTCCAAAATTTAATTGTGAGCAAGCAGGACAGTTTTCTTTTTTGAAATACATATTCATATCTGAGAGTTATTCAAATAGAACTGCAAAATGGTTATTTTAAAACCTATGACAAATATTGGCATTACACATACTGGACTGGAGAATGCAGGATAAAAGTTGAATGTCTTTATTCAGAAATTAACAAACAGCTATTGTAGAAGTCATTCAAAGAACAACTGAAACATCCAAATGCTTAGCACTAGTCCGGTCAGAAATTAAAAAAAAAAAAAAAAAAAAAAAAAAAAAAAAAAAAAAAAAAAAAAAAAAAAAATAAAAGGGANAAAAAAAGAAGAAGAAGAAAAACAGAAATTAAAGTGTCCAAACTAGTTAGTTTCATTGAATGTGAGAATATATAAGCCATTTTTATTAGAATTCTTGCATCAACAACTACTGTAAATAACATAACAGTTTGTCTTCCTCTGGTATATTCAGTAGCTTCACATCATTTTTTTTCCTTCTGAACATGAGAAACATTTCTTACACCTGCAAATGTCATTAATATTTCAGCATACATTAAGGTCCATAACTCACATTCCTGGCTATTTACACCAGATAGACCAGTATCTGACTCTAAATCATGTATAAGAGGCAAAGAAAGAAGAAAAAAATAAGTTAGCATATGCTCCATATGTCAGTGAAGTAAAGCCTGAATATTAATTTGTTTATGGAAAACAAGGCTTTGCCTAGAGGCAAATTTCAGTTTGTGTCTTTTTTTTCAGTGCATAGTTATGTTTTTGCTTTATCACTGTATGAATTACTATTAGAAACCACTGTATATTTGATGCTTGCCTATGGCTACCCAGAGGTCTTTGCTAATGGAAAGCTGAACAGCATTAAGACCACACTTGAAATAGCATGTTTTATTTAGGGATTTTTTTGGTAACTCATTGCCGTATTTCCTGTTGCAATTTGCTTGCTCTAATTGCCAAAGCACTTCCTTCTTTTGCAAAAGTGCAGCACTCAAAAAATCCTGTAGATGAGGCAGAACAAGGCCTTCTAATAATGCAACATTCATTATTGACTCATTGATAGCTGTTGCAACTTTTTGTTATACCATCCTATTTCTTTGGTCTCAAAAGTTTCAAAATGTGAACTATGAATATGTGAGTGATGAGTAGACAAAGTATTCTGAAACAAGCAGAATTCCCCAGATCTCTGAATTTCAACAATTGGGGACATTCAAATGACAAAGATAGAAGTAATCCTTTGAAAAACGTAACTTTTTGTGTGACCTGCTTGAGAATGAGTTACAAAAAAGAAGAAACAAATTCATTTTCCAGAATTGAAAATGCCCTTCTGTGGTACATTTTAGTTTGTTTGTTGTTGTTTTTTTTTATTTGATTTTCATTTTTTGAGGGTTTTGGGGTCTTTTTGAATCATAAATACCTTTTGAGCTCAGAACCACTATATGAACTCCTACCTGATACAATTACTAGGACGAAATATCTATCCTTCAGCAGACTCTATAATGCAAGTGTATATAGGCCTGAATGCTCTACTTTGAAGTCACAGATGAGGAATTTATTCATTTTGAATGCACAGCTGACTTTAGTGCTAGTCATTTTTAATCTGACAGCCTATGAGAGTTAATTGTGACAAGCCAAGTTTTTAAATTTGAAGGCTTGCTAGCAAAAGCCCAACAAGCCCATAAACAAAACCCTGTCATTTATGCTAGAAAAATATCATAGGATTAAAAATACACAAGCATATTTTAGGAGTAACTCTCCTACTATACTTACAAATAATGATTAGAAATGAAATAAAATCTAAATTATTATGGATTTGATTTCTGAGCTTTTTTCTTTCATCATTCCTTTGTTGCCTATAAGGTGAGAAAAGAAAATTGAGACAAACATGCACTTTGATGTAGGTGAAGGGAGAGCAGCTTTACTGGTGAAGATGCAATGATCCAAAGAGGAAAATAACAACAATTTCTCTATATTTATAACCCTCTTAGTTACTAACCATGATACCATGCAATCAAAGTCCTTCTTGGAATCCTCAAGCATCCAGCAAGAATGCCCTTTATCACCTGCCCTGTCCCAGGACTTGCCCCATGGTAGGCCTTTAAGGCATCACTTTCCATCAAACATGCTATGAAATGACTATAACTTACAAACATACTGTATGAAGAAAATATTATCTTCTTTGAAGATTATTCTGCATTTCTTGAGGGAATAGCCAGATGAAAAACACTGTGTGCCTTAAGTAAGGTCTGAAAGTCTAAAGTAGAGCTACAGAATCACATACCATGAGATAAAAACATTTTTGAGAAATTAAAATTATCAAACTTTTTACTCATTTGTATTTCTTCTCAGAAATGAGTACCCTCCTACTTGCCAAGAGATCACCCGCATTCTTTTCGTTTCCTATCTTGTGTTTAAATCATATGTGCATCTCTAGCACGGACTCAGATATTACCTGTATTTGAAAGAGGAAGGAAACACATTATCTAGATCCATTGGTCCTTAATTAATTGTGCTCCATGTTCACAGGCATGACTTGGACTGTATTTATAACAACAAGCTCCACACTAGAACACAGATGATATTCCATCAGTGCTTTGACTTAAAAGAACAGGCATTCAAAGCAACTGAAAGGAAAAAATGGAAACTGTACAGAAAATTCTAAAAATATTTCCAAAAGTGGGTCAAATTAATAGAAAATTATTTTTATATTCCGCAAACTAAACATCGTTTATATTTATAGTTATAATTTTTGTTAATGTGGTTAAGTGCTTAACTTATTTAAGAGAGGGGAAAAAAGGCCCTTCTCTTAGATAACAGAAGCACCTGCTTTGAAACATCTGAGCAGGTATTTTAAGAGTAAGAACCCCTGGGGAATATCCCTAGGAGATGCAATTTATCGCTCTTGGGAAGAAACACTGATCCCTGGAGTGATAAGAGAACTATTGATTTATTTGATTGACTTATTGATTGGCTTTTTTATTGGCTTTCTAATTGGCTTGTATTATCCCTAGTAAATCCCTTATTCACAGAAAATCCTTAAACTAAGGTTGGCAGTTTTAATATGGAATTTGAAATTCAACAAAAGGATATTTTGAATTTGGCTAAATTGGGGGATTTTTATAATATTCACCTGTGCCATTTAACTAAAAGACAAAAGGGAGAGATGTAGCAGAATATTAGGCTGTATTACAGCATGTCAGACTATGATATAATGTCTTAGGTATGTAAATATCATCTTGCGACTGTCCTGTGGCTCAGGGGCAGTGGTACGTGACTACCTTTCCTTTTGTCTATTGTCTGTGTTAACCTAAACAATCTTTGGACTACAAAACCAACAGAATTTGCAATAAAGAGAAGACTCCAGGAGACTCCTAGAGACTCCATTTTGGGAGTTCATTTGCCCACTGTACACATTGTATATAGACTGTCTTTCTTTTCGGGATGCTCTATTAACAGCACCATGCACACAAGGCCAGTATGTTTTGTTGACAGTTGTGTTTCCAGAGGGTCCCGATCCCTGACGCCACCAAATAGATGATTCCGGTTAAGGGATCGCAAACACAACTGACCAACAGCACGGTATTTGCTATGCATCCAGATTTACAATGTTAAAATATTGATTATTCTAATATTTCAAAAGCTGGCTATATGGTCCACAAATTAGTACAATTCAATTAGCATACATTGAGAAAAATCTATGTACAAAAAGAAAAACTGTTTCTTGGAAGAAAAAGCAAGCTTATGCTTTAACATGCAACATTTTAAAGGAGTGAGAAGCTTAGAAGGAATATCATTGCATGAATGTCAAAGTATTAAATCACACAAGTTTCAGGTGGACAGTAAAGTATAAACACTTTAGATAAACCCATGACTTAATCCTGTTGGGCATATATAAGGATAAGGACTGGAGTCAAATTGTCGAATTACATAAAAATCATAGCATCAAATTTCGTTCATAAAGTGAAAACATTTATGTGCTGTAGGAATGTGCAACTCCTGGGAAGGCGAACCATGTAGCATTCAAGGGATCCAGGTGCATGTAGCAATCTTTTCAAGTGGATCCCTGTTTCTTTTTTGATACAAGGGGGTTTTTAGAAAAAATGTACAGATACTAACTTTACATCCAAAGAGTCTTAATTTTTTCCCTTCAGAAAAAATTAATGTAAATAATGGAAATATAAAGAAAAGAAGTTATGACTAGTTTTTTGTTGTTAATAAAATATCTTGTTTTCATTTCAGCTTCCCAATTATTACCAATATGACACTTTAATATGCAGTGGAAGTTCAGTACTCTCAGATTATTATCAGCCTGAAATGATCATCTACTGATGTATGCTGCTATGATATGCCTTTAAAATCAATAGCTGCCAGCAAGAATTTGCTGCAAATTAAGTTAATGACCTACTGATCCAAGCAGTACAGTATATACCAGGGTGTTCTGTCAAAGACAAAATTCACTCTTGCTACAAATACAAAGTCAAGAGTCACTCACCTCCATAAAGCAAGGACACCTATTCAATTGATAGAGGATATTGTTTCTCTCATCATCTCAAATTATGTAATAATTATAGTATGTTGTCTTCATCATTGTGTTTGTTTTAATCCACCACTAAAATGATAATGTACCACATGAATGAAGAGATTAGTGCACAACCTAAGGCCACAAAAAAAGTTGGAGTATTTCAATCAGTTATCTGCTTAGTGTCCAACTGCTGCAATGTAAATCAGAAAAATAACAAGCTAGGTGATGTGGGCATTGGGATTTTACAATAAAGAGTATTATAGGTGCAACTAACAAAGTTTTGGGGTTTTTTCCAGTTTCTTAGGCAAGAAAAAAGCCAATGTGGAGTATCGCTAGGTTAAAGGTATATATTTATAGACTTTTCTAAATATATAAAATATGTGCTTGCAATTCTTTTATATGTATATGAGAATTGCATGATGTGCAGCAGAGAGATACCCTTTAACCTGACAGCTTAAAAGAGAAATGTCTTATTACAGGTGATGTGGTAGTGAACTTTGATGACTGCATTTCTGAAGAGCTAATGTGCTAGATAAATACGTGCCGGGCCAATTGGCAAGTATCTACACAGATCCTATAGAATGAACTTGAGATTAAAAAAAGAGGAAACATTGTCAGAAAAGTAGTTCAAGGAACACAGCATCGAGTTGCATGTATATGTAGGCTGCCCCAACACAGCCTCAGATAGAAAATCAGAGATACACCCAGTAAGTAAAAGCATCAGCAAGCCAGGAGCAGATCCCCTGCCAAGTGATATTAAGAATTTTGCAATGTTTAAGCATAGATTCTTCTTCATCTGAAGATTAGAAATCTCAGTTTACATATTCTTGCCTCCTGGCTATCATCTTTGACTATAGGACTCACAGTTAAAAGGGGTGATCACCTCGAAAGTGACTAAATTTTAGAACACTCCAAGGGTGGGAAAAAGAGAAGTGGAAATAAAAAGTAGAAAAATGAAACATAATAATAAATATTGAAAAATAGGGAAAGTATCCAAAAGGAGAGTTACAGTCCCATTTTCTGAGCTGTTTTCAGTTACCATGTTGTGTGAAAATTTGGAAGAAATGGCAAGAATTTTTCTAATCTTCTTTCTTGTTAGAAAATGCAGATTTTTTCAAAATTTTTTTAGATGTAACATTTTCTCCTGCTCTTTGCCACATAGAAGTCAAAAAATAAATATTTAGTAAAGGCTGAAAAGTCAAATGACAATTTTTCTCTATTCTTTAACTTCCCAGTTTCATTATGATGCAAGAGATTTAGTATTTCCTTGCTAGTTGAAAAAGAAAAGTTAAAGAATTTCCAAAATGAAGAATAAAAAACATTTGATATAGTGCTATTATTCAACTTTTATTCTTTAAAGGATGTACAGAATATTTTCTACAGGCAATTTAAATTTTAGATATTTTCTCAAGTATCTCATGAGAATATCTAAAATTCAAATTGTGCAGCTCACAATTATACAGTATATTCTTTTTTTTTTCTCCCTAATAGAATGCAGGTAGTTTAGCAATCATTTTTTCCTTTGTGCTATTTCACATTTCTTCTCAAATTGCTTCCAGTGGTTTTACTCAAAAAGGAATCATTGCTGAATATTGCCTTTACCTTTTGGTACATAATTTTATTGACAAAAATATTGTCAATTTTTAAAACAGGAACGACAAAAACTCAAATAAGTCAATGTGCTTGCTGAATAATAGGAAGGATTATTTTCCTTATTTAGACATCTTATTCTTCTCTTGATTCATACTTTAAAAAATCAGTAGAAAATACCTTGCTTAGATAAGAACTACTTACTGAAGAAAAAAAATGTGTGTGGGGGGAAATATATATGCACACATGCATATAAGAATAAAATAAATGCAATGCTGGATAAGTTTCACAAAGAAATTTGCTTTGAAATTGCAAATCACATCATAAATGCACAGATGTTTGAAGGTTTACATCTGAAAAACCTGAAAGATAAATGATTTATATGTTTTTGTTTTATAACCTTCTTTATGATGGAAGCAGAGTGAGGTGAATTGCTCTGTAAGTAATAAGTTACGAGATGTTGAAACATATGTTGAAAAGCTCAGCGTCTTGGATTCCAAACTCAGTTGTTCTGGCTTATTCCTTACAGCTGGACTCATGTAACTTATGTTTAACATATTTTGCATGATAAAATATTGAAATCAAGTAAGTCCTCAAATGATGTTCAGAAACAAAATCTTTTGCAACTCTTCTGTCTTAAGACAGAAACAAAGCTGCACTAACTTTCTTAGCTCTCTTTCAAGTGAACCTGGTGACATAAGGAAATACTAAGTGCTAGTGGTAAGCAAGAACTGGTTAAGAAGTTTTTTCACAAAAGTATGTAGAAGTTTGGACACATTCAAATTCTTTCGAACTCTGAAATCTTCAGATGAACATACTTTACATTTCAAATGGTGCCAAGCCAGGGGATAGCAGTGTGAAGAGAGTTTCCAGTAGCATTAGAACATTTTCATTTACTAGTAGACCAAAAAGTTGTTGTAAGATAACAATGTTGACAGACTTGTGTCTTTACTTTGATGTAAAACCAAGAATAAATGATATAACCTGTTTTGCTAGAAAGATCAGTGGTTTCTATCTGCTATTTCTGAACATGAAGTTTTTCTCTTTCCATTTTTTTTTCCTTATTTTTTTCTTTCTCTAGTAATTTCTCCCTTTCCTTTGTGAACCACAAACTCACATTGCTCGGATAATGATCGTTTATCCACGGAAACCAAGACTAAGCCTTTGCAAAATTTTTTCATATAATGAATATTCATGCTAATTTCACAAATATATTTTCATAAATTTATAGAAAGAACAATTTTTTCTTTTTTCCAGTTGATAAATAGATTAATATTTTACCCAATTATAAGCAAAATAAACATGCTACAGGATAAATATCTGTAAATATCTGTTAAATATCTGGTAGGATAATCCCAAGACCACTCACATTTGGTAAATTCTTAAAAGTGTGAACTTAGGAAACTTTTTCATCTCACTACAATAAAGAGCATTCATACAGTTGGATGCAGTGCCCATCAAAACAGAAGAAAGTACTATAAACCCACAATAGTTTCATCTGATTTAGAGGCATTTTGCAGTATGTTTTATGTCCTCTTCAGAAACAGTACTGTATTTTGAAAGTTTGACAGCAAATAACACAGTCCTTCACCAAATGAAACCAACCATATCAGTTCTTCTCAACTCTAGGTCCTTGTTCTGCAAGGAGAACAATAATTGATTCCCAAAGAGACAAGGATATGTGGGCAAGATTTCAGGAACAAGAGAAGCAGTGTGACTGTGATTTTTTCTATTTTGATATAATGCAATATCTATTTATAGGTTTCACTTCACAATTGGTGGAGACACGGTCCTCTAGAAGGATTTCACCCCATAAAAGGAAAGGGAAATTAGTCTATGGTTTCAGGAGTATAAAACACTGATGGCCTGCAGAGATCTTTCCATTAGTGGATAGTAAACCAAGTGTCACATATTAATTCTATGGGGAAGGTACTAAAATGGGGAAAAGACAGGAACAAATGATGGTGAGTAATGCTGATAGAACACACAGAGAGAGCTATGAAGCTTGAATTTGACACGGTGAAACTAGGAATTAAGTGAAAAAAAACTCATAAAGATGAGAGTGATGGGATCAATGCAATCAACAAAGAATATAATTTGACTTCAGCATCCCTTTAGGTTCTTGAAGAAAGAATACAAGACAAAAGAATTAACCCTGGGAGATGAAACAGAATATTCTAGAGATTCTTAGGGAGAATGAACGACAGATATCAATACAGCTTTGACAAACTGGTCAAGAAAAGTATGAAAGGTAGGCAGAAAAACTATACTATAGACAGACACATAACTATGTAACAGTGTTTTTGGAATCAAGCTCTATGTGACAGTTATAAATAATCTAAGCTAAAAATAAATAAAAATCTCTACAAAAGAAAAAGTAATTAAGTGATACATTTGAAGAGAAATTCTCAAGATTATGGGTTATTATATTCCTCTTAGTGATGAAATAGCAGCAATGGATTCATGACAATTTCTAATGCTAATCCCTCAGCCAGTCATAACATTTAAGCAAAAAGGGGGGAAAAGAACATTAGAGGACTCAATGTCATAAAATGTAAAAGAAAATGGATTTTTTTTCCTCGAGCAGAATACCTGCAACAATTTGTCAGTGTCTAAATTTAGATTGCCTCCCCTTTGTGGGAGAGACTTTTTTATTTTTTACTCTTTATACGAAGTGCGAAATTGCCATATATATTGACAATCCTTTATAACTAAAAAAATGTTCATAAAGCCATCATTTACAATGCAAAATGCATTTTCAAGTTGTTACAGACACATTCTCTTAATAGCTCTCCTCATTGTCAATCTATATTAATTATAATTATATATACAATTTTATATATATAATTATATATATAATATAATTAATTATAATAATTAACTATAATCCAGGAGGAAGATGCTAGAAACCTATTGATCTGCCTAGATTCCTCATAAGTCTATGGGACCTGATAGCATTCATCCTAGGATGACGAAAGAGTTGGCAGATAAGCTCGCTAAGACTCTCTCCATCATCTATCAGCAGTCTGGGGTTACTGGAGAGGACCCAGATGACTGGAAGGTGGCTAATGTAGTATCCATCTACAAGAAGGGCCACAAAGAGGATCCAGGGAATTACAGACCTGTCGGCCTGGCCTTGATTCCAAGCAAAATTATAGAATAAATCATCTTTAAGGGCAATCACGCTGTGCCTACAGGATAATCGGGACACCAGATCTATTCAGCATGGAGCTAGGAGGGGAAGGTCCTGCCCCACCAACCTAATTTCCTCTTATGATCAGGTATCTTGCCTGGTGGATGAGGAAAAACTGTTGATGTAGTGGATTTTAGCAAAGCCTTTGATACCGTCCCATAGTAAACTCCTGTTGAAGCTGGTAGCTCATGCCTTGGACAAGTTTACTCGGCACTGGGTTAAGAACTGGCTGGATAACCAAGCTCAGAGCATGATGGTGAACGATGCTGCATCCAGTTGGCGGCTGGTCACTAGTGAAGTTCCCCAGGGTTCAGTTTTGGGACCAGTTCTATTCAATATCTTTACTGATGATCTGGACAGGGGGATGGAGTCCATCACTAGTAAGTTTGGGGATGACATCAAGCTGGGAATAAGTGTCAATCTCTTAGAAGGTGGGAGGGCTCTGCAGAGGGACCTTGACAGGATGGAGAGATTGGCTGAAGTAAAACAAAATAAGGAATTTATGCACTAATTATTATTGTCCAGCAAGAGTTTAGCCATTTCCAGGCAAACACAGTTTCATCTATGTTTTCTTGGAAAGAGAAACACCGCAACTCCCCCTTTCCTCCTTCTTTTCCTCAACTCTTATTGGTGAGAATGTCATCATAGGATATAGAATAGTCTATTGATTGATTTGAGTCAGCATTGGATCTGTTATTAGGAAGAAAAATATCTCTGTCCCATCTGAAACTAGAACACTATGAACCAAAAGTGTGCCTTTACAACAATGAAGCCTAAAAACATTCCAGGCTCTATTAGGCAGAATATTGTCAACAGATTGAGACAGATGATCTTTCTTCTTTAATAAGCACTGGTGAGAAGTGAATAATTGGAGTAATTTGTGCAGTTCTGGACTCCCCAGTACAAGATAGAGGCGGGCATAGTCAAGTCCATCAAACTACCCTAGAGATGATTAAGGGATTGGAGCATCTTTCATACAAAAAGAGGCTGTGATAGTGAAGATTCTTCAGTCTGGAGAAGAGAAGGTATCTGTATAAATATTGAGGGGGAGCAGACAAGGAGAGAAGAAGCGGAGCAGCAGGTGATGCTTCTCAGTGGTACTTCTGTCTCCTGGAAAGAAAGAGAGGCAATGGGCACGAGCTAAAATACAGGAAATTTCATTTGGATGTAAAACTTTTTTTAACTATATGATCAAAAAATTAAACAGATTGTTCAGACAGGTTATAGCCTCCATTCTTTGTTATAACAAAACTCTATTGGATGTGGCCTTGAGCAATCTCCTTTGAGTGGCAAGCTGGGCTAAACAATTTCCAGATGTCCTTTCTGTTCTCAAATAATACATGATTCTGTACAATCTGTACAAGGGAACTATTGAAGCAAGATTGCAGTTTAATTCTATGAAATAATCATAACCCCTTTATCTGTTTTAAGCTTTTCATTTTGTAATTGCAGCAGATGCCTTCTGTAGAAGAAAAAAAAAATTAATCTTACCTAATTTATTTGTTTTTATATATATTTATTTTCCAGTCTTTCCCTCTTAAACTCATGGGAAAAAGTTTTTTTCCTAACTATTTTTTTCAGTAATTTTGAGTTGTGACTATATTTACAGTGATGTAGAGTATTGAATTAATTCTCTGCTGATAGAACAGAATAGGTCTTTCCTAAGTGAAGCACATCTTGAAAAAAAAGGTCATCTCAAAGTAAGATGCAGAAGTATGTTTCTTATTAAGGCTTATAATTAAAATATAAAATAATTCTATGCTCATTTATTTTCTTTCTTCTCAAGAGTAAAAGGAGAAGACCAGACTGACAAAAGGAGATTTTTGTAAGCTTTCATCATTTGTATCTAAGTTAAGCCATAACATCATCCTAAACAATTTCCTATTAGTGTTTATTTTTTGTCAGATATGTCATCATCTTTGATCTCCAAGGCATTAATGGACCTCAGAGCATTCTCTGTTCACTGACACTGTTATTTTTGCATTAAGACTTGCCTTATGATTGATGAGTTTGACAGAAGCAGAACAGCCTATGGCCCAGAAAGTCTGTAATTACTAAGAGAGAGCCAGTGGTGGGTGTCCTGGATTAAGGACTAAGACTGGTTTTATATGAGACAAAAAACAATTAGAGGCAACAACAAGTTATTTATATATATAGTGTATTTATGAGTGTATGTATATATATTTAAATGAAAGAAAAGCCAAGGAACAAATATCACAGTATAACTAAGAAACCGAACACAATTCAAGACAAAAGCCACTTTTTTTCACAATGCCCTGGGTTGCAGTGATGTTTGTGGTGCTCAGGGGTTGCTGGCAGCTCCTTGGAAGCAGTGGGGGTGCAGTGGCTGTATGGTGGCTGCTGGGAATGCTGTGGGAGCAGGGTCTGTGGCAAGGAAGGCAAAGGCTGGAAAAGGGACAAGATAATGTCTCTCTTGGGCCACTGGAAATTGAGAGGAGGTGAAGAAAAAAAAAACCCCTGGGAACCAACGAGAAGAGTCACTGCGCCACCACTGCCTGCTACAGCCTGCCACCAACTGGTGGACCCATGGAGCTCCATCCACGGCTTACAATGCCAGGGCTCTGGCCACTCTTTGAATGCCATGCCGAAAACAGGGAGCGTGTCAAGTGCGCTGCTGTTATAAAGGGTAGTCTACTTCTGTTTTTCTCATGTCATAAGTTCCTGTGCGTGGGGGCTCCCATTTGCCACTTGTTCGATCCATCATGGTACGGCGCTGGGGCTCGACACAAGGAGCAACATGGTGGCGGCCACCTCCTGCAGCCGACATTGTCCACCAAAGCCGCATGGGGACCACATACCTACACCACCTCCAGCCGCAGCCCCCAGATGGTTTCCTCAATAAGGTTTCTGGAGAGGATGAGCTGTTCCAGGAGCCAGAGTGGGTCCCCATCCTCCACTGGAACAGGACAGCACCCTGCCACCTCTGCGGCTGCACCAGATGGGCTGTGCTGCCACCACTGCCCAGCTGCTACTGCCCCTGTGCCGTCCCGTCCTGCATCAAGGCGAGCGTGTCCCAGCAGCAGCCCTGAACAGGCCCATCCTGCACCGGCAGAGAGGGAGCAAAGGCAGGGGCGGTGCAGCCTCACCCAGTCCTGCCACCACTGATACTGACTCCGTCGCTCGGGGCCTACCTACTCAGCTTCACTCCACACACTGCTGAGCCTGGCCCCATTTTGCCAGGCCTGGGCAGCAGAGGGGCCGTGGCAAGGCTGGGGATGGCAGAAGCAGGTGGTCCCCATCTCCTCCTCTCCATTCACCAAATAAAGGGAAAAGTTTTAAAACACATTATTATAACTGTAACAGTAGGCATGGCTGATCAAATGCTTTGTGCTAAAACAGAAATGTTAGGAAGGATATCAGGGTCTTGTTCAGTTGTATGGATGATATATGCTTGAGGATGTGAGATTAGGAGAACTGGGGAAACACAGCAGCTCCTGTTAAGGTTATTGTCAGGGGGTTTTATTGTATCCTTTGCCTTTTCTCACCCTTTAGCCATCTCGTTACAGGGCAAAACAGAATCACCAGAACCCCCCCTGCTGTTTGTTAAATCTGATAATGTTTGACTGACTGACAAAGAAAAGTAAAAACATACTTGTCTGATGAATATATCTTACTTGTTCTTATCTGGAAGGACCTATCTTAGTCAAATTGTCATAGAAACCCATTTTTAACCCATTCACTTAATTTTTAATTCTTTTTCCTAATTAGATGATTACATGGTCATTGGCTCAGTGGAGGATATGGGTCTCGAGGAAGCTGTGAGTCAAGGGGACGTAATTAAGTACATGCCATATAAACAGAGGGAGATAGGGTAAGCAGACTACAAAGGTCACCAATACACAAAGCAGTACACGTGTTCAGAGGGAAGAAGTAGCCCATAAACTGTAATTCCACAGCAGGCAGATTACTTAGGAAAGATGTACCTTGGGCTCCAAAGTGAATCGAGATGAACACCATAAATGGGACTTAGTACACTGATATTTGTTATACTAAATAAAAATACTAAATGAAGAACTGTAGCATCCATACCAACATATTATTTTGGCTATGTTTCCCAATCACTGTTTATGATCTGTAAGTGCATTGGCTGAAGGCAAACTTCTACAGAAGCATCTCGCAGTTAGACTAATGGCTTTATTTTCTTCTCTCAGCTCAATATCTAGGACTGATCTACACAGATAAAAATGAGCTTGATCTTGAGCTTCTTCTTCAGATTTTAATTCTCTGGACATTTAGATTGGAGGAAACTAGTTGTTTCTTCCTATTAGAACCAGCTGCAAAATTCACTTGGACGCATGCAAACCTCCTTCTAGTCATCCCACAGAACACAGCGCTACAAATACAGAGGTTTTTTAGGTTCATCTCAGAGCAACATTCTGGTTCAAACCTGCTCTAACATCAAGAGTATTCGGGTTCTTTTTTTATGTATTTAATCTTCCCTGGACATAATTAAGCATTAGTGAACTCCTAGCATTTTTTTCAGCATTTCATATAACCTATGAGGAGAACTACTTTCCTTCAGGAAACAACATTTGTTGTTCATGCATTTATTTCCTTAAGACTGGACTTGATTGAATTCATAGGTCTTTTACTGTGGAAAATCAGCTTTACCTCTTGCATGTTAGAAAACATTTTGCCTAGCATTTTATTATCACTGATATTTATTTCCATGGCAATAAAACCAAAAGTTGAAACTGTGTTTTTTTCTACTTGTAACGAAATATAAAGACATAAACAAACATTCAATCATAATACCAACAACCTACAGAATTCTTGCATGCAAACAGATGTCTTCCATAAAATATTTCTCTCTAAATTATCAGGGCAAATAATGACATCCTCACCGTCTTTAATTGAGTGCCCAAAATGTCTAACCAGGTAAATACATAGCAATTGGAATGGAAGACTCCAATTGGTAGCTTGTATTTAGAAATTAAACATTGTACATATTAATAAATAACACATATGTACAGTTCATATTTCCTAAGCTCTTCCTATCTCAAAGAATAACCATATTATTCATTACAATTTTTTCCTTGTTTTGAATGTGAAGGACAAGAAACTCTGGGTAAGAAAGAAACTGATATCACAGTTTTGTTGCTTGAGGGATATGAGAGCAAGGTACCAAATATTAGAATTTCTGTTCAGCCAAAGTACAAATAAATATTTCCAAAGGTTATTACAAAGAGTTCAGATCTCATGTCTGTATTGCTTTAAAGTAGATTAAAAGAGTTTCCAAAATATAAAATAAAATAAAATAAAATAATAAAATAAAATAAAATAAAATAAAATAAAATAAAATAAAATAAAATAATAAAATAATAAATAATAAAATATAAAATTAAGTATAAAAGGAAATGTTCCTCTACCTCTTCATTTTTTTCATAGTGAAAATGGCGGATGTGGAAAACTGTTAATTAGTAGCTGATTTTTCAAGGATGGTGTTTTGCACAATCCAAAAAAACAATACCAGCAGTCAATGGAGGTGGGTATATACTACTGAATACTCACTCTTCTTAAACACACAAGGATAAGAGAAATTATTCAGTGGATATGTCTCTCTCTTATTGGTTGTAAAATGTATTCTACATGAAATATACGCATCTACTTCTTAGTCATGAAAATAAGTGAAAGCAATACCACCTTAAGTATTCCAGCTATGTCTCACTGTAATAATCGGATTTGTCACATATATTATCTTTGAAGTTTGGGTAAAAATGTTCACTATATAACTAGGCAATAAAAAGCATGATGGAACAGGAAAAGAAAAAAAGTTCAGAAGTTTCATTTGGAAAAGATGTATGTTTAAAGCAAATGCGAGACACCTAAACACTAAGGAGTTAACAAGAATCTATCTAAAATGAAGCTCACATTTGGATCTGATAGAAATTTTATCTTGAAGATGGAGTCAACAGAAAAAAACCCAAACCTATCTGAGAAAATTAATTGTTCTATAAGTATTTAGTTTACAGATCCTTTTGTTTATTCTTTCAAAATTTTTTATCTTGACCTCCTAATGAAATTTATTAATTCAAGATATGAAAGTGATAAAAGTATAACACATTTGTTCATAAGCTTATTTATTATATTATTTTTCTTTAAAAAAAGGATTCAAATATCCATCAGGAGTTGCCAAAATACAACTGGTCTAATTAATATCTCCCACTTTCAGTTGAAACATAGAATATGACTTTAAGTGTGGGGAAAAATTTTATTTGAATATGAAATTGAACATAAAGAGATAAGGTAGATCCTTTGCCTGAAAGAATGTCTTAAGTGTAGGGTGGCATGAGGGACAAAGAAAAGATTTAATGTGGACTGATGAAAGGAGGGCAAAAAAGACGAACATATGAAAAAAGAAGAGAGCACATGGTGTGAAGTAGGTGAATAAGACCATTTTACTAATCTACATGACCAGAGTAAGACCGGGAGACAAGCTAGTCATCTTCAGATCACACAGGATAGAGCTAGCACAGAGGGTAATAGTAAATGGGGTGACATCAGTGTGAAGACCTGTTCCTAGTGGAGTTCTGTCGGGCTCCAACTCAGGCCCTGTGCTCTCAAAAGAAATTCATAAATGACTTGGACATAGGACTGGAAGGAATACTAAGCTATGTGCAGATGACATAAAACTGGGCGGCCCTATTGACTCCCTTAAGGCATGGAGGCCCTGCAGAGACACCTTGACAAATTATAGGGCTGGGAAATCACCAACCATATGAAGTTCAATGAGTGAAAATGCTGGATTCTGCACATGGGATGAGGCAACCCTGAAAGTACCTAGAATATGGAATGAGATGCTGGAAAGAAGTGCTAGGAAAGGAACCTGGGGATCCTGTCAAGGTGAATATGAGTCAGCAGTGCCCTGACAGGAGGGCCAACCATGTCCTGGGGAGCATCAGGCAAAGCACTGCCAGCAGGGTGAGGGAGATGATTGTCCTGCCCTGCTCTACTCTGGTATGGCCTGACCTGGAATATTGTAGCAGTTTTGGGCACCGCAATATAAGAATGTTAGAGAGTGTCCAGAGGGCAACAAAGATGGTGAAGGATGTCGAGGAGAAGCTGTATGAGAAGCAGCTGAGGTCACTTGGTCTGTTCAGTCTGGAGGAGAGTAAGGGCAGACCTCATCACAGTCTCCAACTTTCTCCTGAGAGGAAGAGGNGTGAGGGAGATGATTGTCCTGCCCTGCTCTACTCTGGTATGGCCTGACCTGGAATATTGTAGCAGTTTTGGGCACCGCAATATAAGAATGTTAGAGAGTGTCCAGAGGGCAACAAAGATGGTGAAGGATGTCGAGGAGAAGCTGTATGAGAAGCAGCTGAGGTCACTTGGTCTGTTCAGTCTGGAGGAGAGTAAGGGCAGACCTCATCACAGTCTCCAACTTTCTCCTGAGAGGAAGAGGAGATGCAGACACTGATCTCTTCTCTGTGATGACTAATGACAGAACCTGAGGGAATGTCCTGCAGTTGTGTCAGGGGAGGTCTAGGTTGGATACGAGAGAGAGGTTCTTCACCCAGAGGGTGATTGGGTGCTGGAATAGGCTCCCCAGGGAAGGGGTAATGTCAAGCCTGACAGTGTTCAAGAAGAACTTGGATGATACTTTCAGGCATACAGGGTGTGACTCTTGGGGATGGTGCTGCGCATGACTAAGGGTTTGTATTTGGTTTCTGTGGCTAGGATTTGTTAGCAGTGGGTCAGTAGGGGAAGCTTCTTTGAGAAGCTGGTGGAAGCTTCCTCCATGGCCAGCAGAGCCAATGCCAGCTGGCTCTAGGATGTGTAGGAAACATCAGTGAATGTTTTTTGTAACCAGTAAATGACAGGCAGAATACAGGACCCAGAAACTGAAGAAGGAGCCAAACTGAAAGTGAAAGGGCAGATCATGCCATCCATGTAAGGAAGATGTTTGTACAACACGGCAGTGTTGGATTGGACAAGAGCGAAGTGATATGAGAGATGCTTCTCAGTGGGTGCTGACATTTGAACTATCCAGTGCTGGAAGCCTTAGCTATTGATTGTGGTTAGAAAAGTATAAACTATATGTAGAGCATAAAAAGGCATTCTTGTAAACAATAAACGGATTTCTCCTCTGACACTACATCTGTGTGGTCGTGTGTCTTTGGGGGGGTCCAGGAAGCCACAAGGATGGACTTGCCAATGGCCAAGGCTGAGTCAATCAGGAGTGAGAGTAATGCCTCTGGGATAACATCTTTAAGAAGGAAGGCAAAAAAATGCTACTGTTCAGATAAAGATGGCAGTTTGGTGTCCAGCCAGGGTCAAATCATGATAGGATGGGACTTTATGATCCTTGTGAGTCTCTTCCAACTCAGTAAATTCTGTGATTTTGTGACTCCATGCTCTTCAAAATTCCTCAACAAGGTGAGGTAAAAAAAGTGCCACAGAAGAAAAAGATAATTACTATGAACAGTAATTTGGCACATCAAGCATATGGGCCAATTCTGTCAATGTGAGGAGATATTTTTAGAACTGATTTTAAGTGGCTCATGAAGGACTTTTTTGCCTAAGAATAGTGTTATTTGTCTTTAGACAATTAGATTAAATGAAATGAAACTCCATTACAAAAGTAAATGTAATTACCAGTAAAATTTTTCTCCTGTAGATTCTAAGAACAATCATGTGTTGCTCCCACTAATTTATATATTCTGAATTGTCCTAATGACAAATGATATTTTTTTCTTATATCTCTGTTGGAAACAACTTAATTTCCAGTGTAAGGCTCTCTCTTATTTCTCTAAAAATTATATATTTTTGCCAGGGTTCATCAGTCCCAGGTGATTAAATGACTATTCCTGTAATGGAATAATTTGTTTTCATTAGGATTAAAGACATTTAATTATGATTCAACAAATAAAACTCTCAATTGCACCCAGGCAGATATCAAAATTTGGTCCAATATCTACATATATTATTAAGTTACAATATTAAATGAGCTTAGCTTTTTATATTTTTCCAGAAGAAGTGCCAAAAGAAAGAGAGATAAATTTTGGTNGTTCTTCACCCAGAGGGTGATTGGGTGCTGGAATAGGCTCCCCAGGGAAGGGGTAATGTCAAGCCTGACAGTGTTCAAGAAGAACTTGGATGATACTTTCAGGCATACAGGGTGTGACTCTTGGGGATGGTGCTGCGCATGACTAAGGGTTTGTATTTGGTTTCTGTGGCTAGGATTTGTTAGCAGTGGGTCAGTAGGGGAAGCTTCTTTGAGAAGCTGGTGGAAGCTTCCTCCATGGCCAGCAGAGCCAATGCCAGCTGGCTCTAGGATGTGTAGGAAACATCAGTGAATGTTTTTTGTAACCAGTAAATGACAGGCAGAATACAGGACCCAGAAACTGAAGAAGGAGCCAAACTGAAAGTGAAAGGGCAGATCATGCCATCCATGTAAGGAAGATGTTTGTACAACACGGCAGTGTTGGATTGGACAAGAGCGAAGTGATATGAGAGATGCTTCTCAGTGGGTGCTGACATTTGAACTATCCAGTGCTGGAAGCCTTAGCTATTGATTGTGGTTAGAAAAGTATAAACTATATGTAGAGCATAAAAAGGCATTCTTGTAAACAATAAACGGATTTCTCCTCTGACACTACATCTGTGTGGTCGTGTGTCTTTGGGGGGGTCCAGGAAGCCACAAGGATGGACTTGCCAATGGCCAAGGCTGAGTCAATCAGGAGTGAGAGTAATGCCTCTGGGATAACATCTTTAAGAAGGAAGGCAAAAAAATGCTACTGTTCAGATAAAGATGGCAGTTTGGTGTCCAGCCAGGGTCAAATCATGATAGGATGGGACTTTATGATCCTTGTGAGTCTCTTCCAACTCAGTAAATTCTGTGATTTTGTGACTCCATGCTCTTCAAAATTCCTCAACAAGGTGAGGTAAAAAAAGTGCCACAGAAGAAAAAGATAATTACTATGAACAGTAATTTGGCACATCAAGCATATGGGCCAATTCTGTCAATGTGAGGAGATATTTTTAGAACTGATTTTAAGTGGCTCATGAAGGACTTTTTTGCCTAAGAATAGTGTTATTTGTCTTTAGACAATTAGATTAAATGAAATGAAACTCCATTACAAAAGTAAATGTAATTACCAGTAAAATTTTTCTCCTGTAGATTCTAAGAACAATCATGTGTTGCTCCCACTAATTTATATATTCTGAATTGTCCTAATGACAAATGATATTTTTTTCTTATATCTCTGTTGGAAACAACTTAATTTCCAGTGTAAGGCTCTCTCTTATTTCTCTAAAAATTATATATTTTTGCCAGGGTTCATCAGTCCCAGGTGATTAAATGACTATTCCTGTAATGGAATAATTTGTTTTCATTAGGATTAAAGACATTTAATTATGATTCAACAAATAAAACTCTCAATTGCACCCAGGCAGATATCAAAATTTGGTCCAATATCTACATATATTATTAAGTTACAATATTAAATGAGCTTAGCTTTTTATATTTTTCCAGAAGAAGTGCCAAAAGAAAGAGAGATAAATTTTGGTATTATCTTTGCATGTTGCTTTCCTTTTACAGATGGATTTGAGGAGAAAAATTTTTCTGTGCAAGATGAACATGAAGTGGAAGTTTAGACACATGGAAAATATTCCGAGAGCTGGAGAAATAGCGCAGGAAAATCAAAATGCAGCAGCTGGAAAGTTATACAAATGAGGGGACAGAGAAAGACAACTAAAAATCTGCCCCAATACAGAGTGGAAACTATTCAAGCTTATTGCTGAGGTTTATGTAAATCCTTCCAGTTCGAACAAGCTGACTACTTTAAGAAAGTAATTTCCTGCTGCCACAGACACTTGATTAAAGAGATCAAAATACAAATAAATACCAATGCCTTGTAGCCCTTCTGTAAGGAGAAGCCCCAAAGGGAAGCAGGTCGGCAAATTGTGGAACAGATTGGTGCTAAACAGTCTGACTTCATTCTAGAATTTGCCCAGAGTTCGTTGACCATGCCACCACAGTGTTTCATAACCGTGGTGTCTCTGTGTAATCCAGATGATTTAATTTTCTGTCAAGTTTTACAAGCTTTACAAAACTGAAAATAAAGGGTCTTTTCTAACTCAGGAGTGACAAATGTATTCCAGCCAAGAACATGCATTGCAGACCATCTTGAATCTTTAATGAAAACTATAAAATTCAGATTCTGATTCCATCTATTGCCTGGAATCATTTTATTTTTAGCCTCTGAAACTGTATCATTTGAAGAGGAAAATTTTTTAAACAGACGAATTTTTGTGTCATTCACGAAAATGGCTTTTTGATGGGAATAAAAATGAAAAAAAAATTCTCTTCTCTTTAAAGAAGTGCCTCTCTCCACATGATAATTCCACAGTACTTTATGAAGATTAAAATTTACAACAGCAACTTTCTTTTTCAAGCTGCTAACTCTATCTCATTTTTCAGATGATACAAACTAGACAGATTCCAAACTGCAAGACCATCTACCAGCCTGTTTCTCTTGGCTGGAACTTAAGACAGGTAACACCAGGGTAAATTTAAGAGAAGGGGAAGATTTATCTCAGAGAAAGTCAGCAAAGCACCTTTCTGCTAAGAAACATTTTCTTCTAGGTGAATCCTATCTTCCAACGCATGGTAGAACTGGCCTGATTAGATTTGCATACAAACTACACAATAGATAGAGAGACAGACAGACAGATAGAGAGAGAGACAGACAAACAGACAGACAGACAGATAGGAGATGATAGATAGGTAGATAGGTAGATAGATAGGTAGATAGATAGATAGATAGATAGATAGATAGATAGATAGATAGATAGATAGATAGATAGATGATAGATAGATAGATAGATAGATAGATAGATAGATAGATAGATAGATAGATTAGATAGATAGATAGATAGATAGATAGATAGATAGATAGATAGATAGATAGATAGATAGATAGATAGATAGATAGATGATAGATAGATAGATAGATAGATAGATAGATAGATAGATAGATAGATAGATAGATAGATAGATAGATAGATAGATAGATGGATGATGGATGTTCCAACTATTTATGTAAAAATATGGATATGTGCAGTGTATGGAAATCTAAATTCATGAAGCTTCTAGCTTATCAAACAGATACTCCAGTATCTGTTGGAGGGCCAACATAGCAGGACATAAGCAATCCTAAAAGTTCCTGGAATGTGTTGAAGATAACTTCCTTCTGCAAGTAAAAGAGAAGACAAAGAGGAGAGGTGTTAGGATGGACCTTCTTCTCACCAAGTAGTAGCTGATGGGGAACATGAAACACCATGGCAATGTGGGTTGCAGTGACCATGAAATCAGGAATTTGAGAACCTTGGGACAGTGAAGAGAGAAGATCCTCAATACCCTGGACTTCAGGAGTTCAGATTTTGGCCTCTTCAAGAATCTGCTTGGTACAGTACTATATAATTCCTTGGAGGTAAAAGATACCTAAAAAAGCTAGTTCATATTCCAGGATGATGATATACAGACTCAGGAGCTTGGAGACTCCCAAAAAAGAGGGAAAGGCAAAAAAAAAACAGGATGCCTGTATGGATGAATTTTGCCAATGACACGAAACTGGGAGAAGTGGTTGACTCCTTTCTGGGCAGAGAGGCCTCTACAAATTAGAGAGCTGGGCAATCACCACCGATGTGAAGTTTAACAAGGGCAAATGCTGGATTCTGCACCTGGAATGGGGCAACCCTGGATATGTATCTAGACTAGGGGATGAGAGGCTAGAGAGCAGTGCCATGGAAAGGGCCCTGGAGGTCCTGGTCAATGGCAAGCTGAATACATGTCAGCAGTGCCCCGGCAGTCAAGAGGACCAACTGAGTCCCCGGATGCATTAATTGCAGCACTGACAGCTGGACAAAGAATGTGACTGTTCTGCTCTACTCTGCATTAGCATGACCTCGCCTTGAGTTCGGTGTGCAGTTTTGGGCATCACAAATTAAAAAGGACATTAAGCTATTAGAAAGCATCCAAAGGAGGGCTACAAGAAAGGTGAAAGTTATGGAATGGAAGCCTTACAAGGAGTGGCAAAGACCACTTGGTTTGCGCAGCCTGGAGAATAGGAGATCCCATTGCAATCTAAAACTTCCTGGTGAGGGGAAGCAGAAGGGCAAGTACTGGTCTCTTCAATCTCATGATCGATGACAGGACTTGAGGAAAGGTCATGAATTTGAGTCAGGGGAGGTATAGCTTGGATATCAGGAAAAGATTTTTTTTGGTTTGACACTAGAACAGTCTCCCCAGGGAAGTGCTCACAGAACCAAGCCTGTCTGAGTTCATGAAGCATTTGGAAGATACTTTCAGGCACATGGTATGATTCCCGGGGTATCCTGTGCAGGACAGGTAGTTGGATTCAGTGATCCTGATGGGTGTTTTCCAACTCAAGAGATTCTATGATTCTATGAACAATGAGTTCTAGGAAAAACTTAGATGCAAAACAGAAACCTACGTAACAACAGAAGTAAGGACAAGAAGGTTGGGAGGAATGCAGAGAAATTACAGCCAGGCATCACATTAGAAAAGATAGAACTAAATCTGGTCACGGAAGTCAAGGGCAACAGGAAAATTTTCCATAGAAATGTCAGTGATAAAAGGAAGAATAGGGAAAATGCAGGCCCTCTCCAGAAATGAGAGACTTGGCTACCTGAAATATGGAGAAGGCTGAGGTACTCAAAAACTATTTTGTCAACTGGAACAAGCGCTCTAGTCACAAATTACGGAAGTCAAAGAGAGACTGGGAGAATGAAGAACCACTCACTGTAGAAGATGATTCAAGACCATCTAAGGAACCTGAAAGTGTACAAGTCCCTGAGATCTGATGAGATCCATTTGAGGATCTTGAGGGAACTCTAAGACAGTGATTAAGCCACTATTCAGGGTACTGGAGAAGTCTTGTAAGCTTGGTGAAATTCCCACTGCCTGGAAAAGGGGAAACGTAACCCTTATTTTTAAAAAGGGGGAAAAGGAAGACACAGGGAACCACAGGTGCGTCAGTCTCCTCTCTTTGCCCTACAAAATCATGGGGTATATCATTCTGGAAACTACGCTAAGACACAGGGAAAATAAGGAGGTGATTGGTGACAAGCAGCATAGTTTCACCAAGGGAAAATTGGGCTTGTCAAACTTAATGGCCTTCTTTGACATCATGTAACTGGACTTGTGCAAAGCATTTGACACTGTCCTGCACAACATCTTGGTCTCTAAATTGAAGAGACATGGATTTTCTGGGTGGACCACTTGACAGATAAGGAATTGAGTGTGCCTGTCAACAGGGCCAAGTGCAAGTTCCTGCATGCAGGCCAGGGCAATCAGAAGCACAAGTACAGCTGGGAAGTGAATAGACTCTTTGCACTAGAGATTAGTTCACAGTTTCTTTTTGACTACTTCACAGTCTCTTTTAATAAAATAGCAACAAAAGTGAAAAAAGTCCTTCATTGTATCAGCAACAGTGATTCAAAACTGTCAAGGACACCAGAAAAAGTCTTGACACTCTTGACAATAGAGAAAAAATTTTCGTGGAACACTCAGGCATCACTGATCATAAACTGATAACTAAATCAACTTAATAAGTCCCTTCCAACTCAAAACTTTCTACGATTCTATGGTTTACAATATAGAATATGCTATTACACAGTGCCCATGATCATAATGCAGTTAAACAACAATCTTGCATTTAATATTAATAATATAAACTTCAATAATAAAAACAAATAAACGAAACAAATAAGAAAAAAAAAAAAGAAAATACCCACATAACTTTTATCATCAAAGGCATTTTTGTTTTGTTGTTTAATGAAAAAATCGGCAGCTGTAACAGATGTAGCAGATTCTCTTGGCTTTTCTGAATTTTCTCTGAACTGTCCATAAAAAAGAATACAGCTTTATGAACTTAGTCTTAGTTTTGAGAATAAATGATTCTGAAGGATTTCAGGTTATTTTGCTCCAGTATTTTTGTGTTAATTAAGACATTGAAAAAAAAGATATTCAGAGGCTTATTTCATGACTGACAGAAGAAATACTTCGCATAAAATTAAAAGCATTGAAGATACTTTTCTGGTTGATACAAAGAAAAATATGGAGGGACATAAACTTTGATGACGAATTGAAAGCTGATCTCAGAGGCGGAGGGCAGAGAAAGAAGGAATTATGCAGTTTCTAAATATGAGAAAAAATGTCTATTTTTCTGGTATTTAGAAGTAAGAAGATAAAAAGATTTGTAGAGATCTCAAATCTATTTTTTAAAACTAATCACTGATAACTAGTCATTTTTTCCTAAGTCCAGATCGTAGTCCATAGAAGGCTGGCACTTTATGTCCTTCTAGGTACACTGGAGACTCCAAACCGCTATAAGCAAATCAAACTGAGCAGAGTACAGACTGCCATTTGGTGGATAAATTGTGGTTTCATCAGTATGTCAATCACGGTTTGGTTGACTTAGAAAATATATCTTTTGATGAACATTTTAGTGCAGATTTGGACAACATTATGCAACATATATTAACATACTGTTAATATACCACAGTAGATCATATTTAAGTTCATATGCCCTGTTACGGAAATGAGAAATATGCCTTTCCAAATTTGATCTTGTGCAATCATATGGCAAAATGAAATAAAAAAATTCTAGTTATCGTTTTGTGACTTTAAAACAAAATTCTTCAGCAGCTCCTTGAGATGATTAAATTAACCAAAGACTAATTTCTGCAGAACTCTGTAATATCAAGTAACACCCAAAAAAATGCTGCAGTGGATTTTTCCCTTTCAATAAGTTATTTTTACTTTATGGTTGTGGCATTATTAAATTATTAATACAGTGTGTCCAGACTACAGTATAATGTCTTAGGTATGTAAACACCACCTCGTGACTTTCTTGTAGCTCTGGGACAATGGCATGTGACCATTATTCCTTTTTTCTAATTGGTTATGTTAACCTAAGCAATCTTTGCACTACAAAAGTACATGAATTTGCAATAAAGACAGATTCCATTAGAGACTCCGTTTTAGCCCTTGTTCAGTTTGTATATTGACTGTCTTTCTTTCTTGGACCCTCTGATTATCAGCACCATGCACTCAAGGCCTGTATGTCTTGCGGGCGGTTGTGTTTTCAGGGGGTCCTGATCCCTGACTGCCACCAAATAGATGATTCCAGTTAAGGGATTGCAAAACACAACTGGACACATGGTGTAATTGCCAATGAGAAGTATGTTTTGTTTGTTTGTTTTTCTCTCTAAGTCTTTCTTGGAAATAATAAGAATCATTGAGATAGAACAATAAATTTTAGCATTAGTATCAAGAAACACAACGAACAGTAAGATTTGTTAGAACAGAAATTACTTATGCTTTTGAATAACAGAAGGACAGAAGCCCTGTTTATAAGAAATCGGAAGTATTTGTATAGAATAACCTTCATTTTGGTGACAGAGAGAGAGGCCAGCTCTGCCAGTGTCTGTCAATACACCTTTTCTACCAGGTCAGAACTAATTTGTTGCAGATGCAACTTTGGTAAAAATGGTGCTGAATTAAAAAAGAAAATAAGAGTAGTTTGGCTTTCTTTTCTCTGCCTTATTTAACCACATTTAGATATGTCTGAAGAAACAATAAACTTGTGAGTTAAGAATTGATTTTTACTGGCATTTATCTTTTGTGTGTGTGTGTGGTTTGTTTGCTTGTTTGTTTGTTGTTGTTTTACTACAAATTACTACAAGTGGCCTATTGTATTTTATAAATATTTGGTGAATACTTTGTTTTCTACAGGACGACATTGCTCAAGCTGTGCCAAGGTAGGTTCATGTTAGACATCAGGAAGAATTTCTACACTGAAAGGATCATCAAGCATTGGAATGGTCTCCCAAAGGAAGTGATGGAGTCACCATTCCTGAAAGTGTCTAAGAAATGATTGGACATGGCAGTCACTGTTATTATTTTGTTGACATGGTGATATCAGTCAAAGGTTGGACTCAATGATCTCAGAGATCTTTTCCAACCCTAATGATCCAATGATTCTCTGATTTAGTAAGCTTATTGAAAAATCCTCAACTAAATATTTTTTTCACCAAATTTCCTCTAATAGTATGCTGGATGAGTGATATGGTTTACCTGGCTATGAATATTAGAAAGATAGCTTTCAATCATATGTACGGCATGAAATGTAATGTAAGGAACTACTGATGACAAACTTTTATGTTTAAGGTTTTCCAGATGCAAAAATGATCGACTATTTTAGTGTTTATTGGAAATAGAAAAAAAAAAAAGGCAAATTAATGTTTGCTTCCAGATGTGAATAAATATTAAAAATATTTTTTATTTTGATGAGTAACATAGTTCTGTTCTAATTTCACAGGATGATTTGTATCAGTTTATTTACTAAACAATAAAATTTTAATATGGTTGTATGAAAATTACTGGAAAATAAACAGTCAACACACTTGGCTTGGTTTTAAAATGAATAAAACCATTTGAACACACAAGCCTGAGGGATTTTTTAAAATGTCCCACCATGGAGTAGTCATTGGCCTGCACTTTAAAATATCACAGAACATTTAAAAAATCAAAGGAATTTGCAGTTTTCATTTTAAAATATTGATTTTAAAATTATTTGCTTTCATCCTTGATCTTGTGTTCCAACTCAAATGTACATTATGCCAATATTTACAGAAACTAATAAGGGGTTTATATATGTATATATTATATATAAAACTTTTTTTTCCTCTGTGTTTTGGCATAAAGGATTTAACCTCAAAATAATGAAATGACTCATACTCTTATAGTGGTTTGACCCAGGCTGGATGTCAGAGGCCCATTACAGCCAATCTCTCACTCCCCCCTGCAAACAGCAGAGGAGAGAAAATATAATGAAGGGTCTCATGAGTTAAGATAAGGACGTAAAAGAATTCTGCTAAATACCATCACAGGCAAAACAGACTCCAAGTGGGGATATTAGTTAAATTTATTACTAACATGATCAGAGCTTAAGAGTGAGAAACTTAAAAGACACCTTTCCCCCCACCCCATCCTTATCCATGTTCAACGTCCTCTCTCCCAGCGGTCCAGGGAGATGGAGCATGGGGGTTATGGTCAGTTATTGTTTTCTGCCTCTGCTCAGGGAGAGGAGTCCTTCCCCTGCACCCCGTGGGGTCCTTCTCATGGGAGGCAGTTCTTCACAAACTGCTCCAGTGAGAGTCCATACCATGGGCAGCAGTTCTTCAAACACTGCTGCCACATGGGTGATGTCCCACAGGGTACACTCCTTCAGGTACAGCTGACTCAGCATGGGTCCCCCACAGGCCACAAGTCCTAGCAGGAGAATCCTCCTCTCCCCATGGGCTACAGGTTAGGGTTAGGGTTAGGGTTAGGCCCCGTGGCCCTCCCACTGGGTCATAACCTCCCTCTGGCATCCGCCTGCTCTGGCATGGGCTCCTCCATGGGCTACAAGGGGACCTCTGCACTCCTGTGGTCCTCCATGTGTTGCAGGGGAAAAGCCTGCTTCACCATGGTCTTCACCATGGGCTGCAGGTGGATCTCAGCTCTGGCTCCAGGAGCATCTCCTCCCCCTCCTTCTCCACTGACCTTGGTGTCTGCATTGTTGTTGACATGTTCTCACTTTGCTCGTCTTCAGCAGCCATCTTCGTCTAAACTAATTTTTTTTTCCCTTCCTTCTTAAATATGTTATCACAGAGACATTCCTTTAACTACTGATTGGCCTGGCCTTGGTCAGCAGCAAGTCCAACCTGGAGCTAAGTGGCATTGGCTCTGCTGGACATGGGGGAAACTTGCAGCAGCTTCTCGAAGAAGCCTCCCCCTCAGCATTCCCGCTGCTACCTAAACCTGGTTTCAAAAAAACCCAACACAACTCTCAATAAAGGACCCAGTTTCCGCTAGGTGTGTAAAGTCAAGTCTTTGTCATGATTATCTTAAATGATTGTTACAAGAGATGATGATCACAGATCTAAAACACTTTACACATTTACAGTATGCACTGAAGAATAATAGTACAGAAACCACTAGATCTGTTTTGTGTTAACTGTAGAGCTTCCTTCCTGAGGGAGTCACACAAACTGAGTTTGGCTAAATGAGAAACGTCTTAGCAGCTGTTCCAATGAACTGCAGTTGACTAAAACCAGGAAACTAAAGTCAGGAATTGATGTAGAAATTAAAAAGAATGATCACTCTAAAATAAACTATAAAAACAAAACAAAAGGAGGACCAGATGCATAGTTGGAGAGGTTATCCAATTCTTTGAATACAGATTCAGGATCACAGTTTTCTCTTTTAGGAGAAACTTTATCAAGGTAGGTAAAATTTCCACATCTGAGGCAAAGACAGGATTTGAATTTCAGTTTGGACTTTGCAGCAGGATTCATACATAGTTTTCTTACAGTGGTGAGAAAAGCAACTTACATGACGTGTTCAAGGTAACATTTTGTCCAATGCTATCCTGGAATTAAAAAAGATCAACTCAGCAAATTTGCTTTCGACCTTGACATAATATCCAGTACTGAAATTTTACATTTTGAGGGGTTCATGTGAGAAATATCATGCTGGGTTGAACACATTATGCCACACTCTTAAGTCTGACTAAACAGTACTTAAAAAGTACAGTGAGTCTAAAAGGACTAAAGCTGGCCTAGAACAAAGGAGCTGCAAATTTACATTGATACAGTTGTATTTCAAGCCAAGAAAAATGCAAGCAGAGAAGGAAGCATGTTTGTGAGTGGAGTGTATTTGACATAAAACAGGAATCATGTCTGGCTAGTGGAAAGCTTGTTTGCTAAAGTCATTATCACCTCTCTCTCTTATTCCTGTATCTAAACTTTCTGCCATTCTTCCTCTTAAACACATGCCTAAACCCAGTATGTTCTTTTCTCTTTCTAATGCCTCCTATCAAATGCAATTAAATAAATTGCACATATTTTTTGAATTAAAAACTTTGGAAAATTAAAGTCTCAGACATGATACTCACATATTAACTTTCTGATCTCTTCAATAAGTCTTTATAATACTATGAAGTGATACCTACAGAACTAACAATACAGCCTCTGACATTGATTTTAAGAGTGAAAGCAATGAAGTGGAAACAAAATGTAAAATGTAAACTCTCATTTTCTTCAAGTGTCTCTGTACTTCAGGTTAAATGCATTTCATATGGACAAAAGTAATTTTTTATTTCCTGACCTGGATAATTTTTAGTCAGATTTTATGGCCATTAAAAAATTGTTGATACTGGATAAAATATTGTTTATGAACTGAATCACACTCAGACAGTGAAGGACACCTCCTTGTGCATATAGGTTATTTCATATTTTAGTTCTTCTAAAACCAGCAAACACCTGTAAATTGTTCTTCTGGCTCCTTGTCTCTGTACAGGTGAGAATCAAAGTACTACACACTCAGCTTCCTCCATCATGTACTGTCACATTTTGAAAACTAATTGAAGTCTCCTAACTGGAGAAAACATCACAGAAAACTTCCATTGAAGTCCTACCTAGCAGATGGCAAAAACAGCACATACCTGATTGAGGGTAGTTACACCTTGCTTCATAACAGGATATTTGGTACTATGAGCCATTTCTGTTGTAGGACTAAGTTAAGAGACAATATGTTCTATTGAAAAATGTCAAGCCAGCTTTCATATTAAAGTATATGCAAATAGATTTCTCCTCAAACCTTGGATGCAAATAGTTTTGCCTTATTAGCTACAATAATATGGTTGTATCTATTATCTGGAACTGCCACCATATCTGAAGCCCTATGTTTTTGGAAGATTCTTTAAGTTAAAAGAATAAAAAAGCTACAAGTCTTCTATTAGTTCTGGTCTTTGGATAAAAAGCAGAGGAAATACATTCCTCAATCTACAACAAGTAGTAATATAAAACTGTTATGCTGAGTTTTTAGGAATTTTGCTAATTCAATGATAATGTATAAAATGTTACTCATTGTTACTTACCTCCACTCTGTAATGAAATCATTATTACACAGCTGACTCTATGTCATCTGAAATTCACTCTGAAACTGACTTTTGTGTAATGATCTCAGTGAACCCAAAGAGAAAGAAAATTGTAAATAGAATAATACCTATTCTTGTTCTACCAATTGCTATCAATGTCAAAAAGATGAACAAACACCCTTCAGTCAAATGACTAAAGTAAGACAAATGTAAATGATATTTTTTTGAGAAATGTTGATAGTGACTCTCTTAGGCTCTTATTTTCTTCTATTGAGGGCGTGAGTTGCTAAATCTTAAATGAAAATCTGGGGTTATTATAGGTACAAGAAAATACTAGCATTTAGATCCATGAAGATAAAAAGGTTTCAGATATCAGCTTAAATCAATGAGATTGAAGTGTTAAATATTTCTTGCCTGGAGTCTACATTTCCACCTGATTTTGTTCCCTAAATTATTACTAAACTTGTAAACAGATTTAAAAATACTATCATTATTATAATGAAAAAAAATTTTAATAAACATATTAAAAAATTTTTATAGAAGAAAAATTAGGGATTTAGAATGGTCTTTCTCCTGAGGAGGAAATTAAATGAGGGTGTAGCAAGGTGTGTGGATCAGCCTTTTTTTTTTCAGATAATTAGCAAGAGGATGAGAGAAAATGGCTTCAAGTTGTGCCAGGGGAAGTTCAGGTTGGACATCAGGAAGAATTTCTGTAGCCATTTGAAAAAGGGCTTTTGAAAGGAGGTGTAAGAGAGAAACCCCACTTACCTGATTTAAAATTCAATTTTCCTCAAAAGCCATTTCGGGAAGGGGGG
>VXBA01002787.1:0-82748 GCA_013399895.1 Serilophus lunatus | reverse complement strand
ATCTCTGAAGTGCTGCCGCCATGAAAACAAAGATGGCGCCTAACGACTGAAGTCATGAGTTCTTCGACAAGAAAACACCGGAAACTGAGGTGGGGCCCGACTGGCTGGATGAATGGGAAGCCAGCTGGACCAGGAAGAAGGCAACGATATTCACGTGAGGTGGAGAAGGCTTAAAAGTCAAGGCACGGCCCCACCCCACGCACTTTTTCGGCGGCCGCTGCTAGGAGAAGGATCACAGCCCCGGTGTTCAGCGCCCGCAGGCCTCCTGGCGAGATTCCACCCATTTCTCTCAACCCGAGAGCCATTTCCAGATTGCTAGCAAGTATCCTTCGGACCAGGGAGGGAGGGAGCTGGTTTTCACCTGTACTTGTGTTTTTCAGATAGTTTGGAGGGCCCGAAGTCCTTCGGTGAGAGGGAAAAGAAGGAGAGGCACCTTTTCCTACCCTTCCTCCCTGTTTCTTTCAACTAGCCATCTGGCTGAAAGGAGCAGTTCCCTTCCTTTTTTTTTTGTTTTTTCCCTTTTCGTGTTTTTTTTCTCCTTGTGTGTTGGGGGTCCCTCAATGTAATTCTGGGGTCTCCTGTGGGTTACCCTACCTCTCTAATTCAAATTCCAATAAATTGTTCTCCTGCTGACCATTCTATTCAGTTTTCTGTCACTTTTATTGAACCTGCCCCCTGAATGCTAAAAGGTGGGTCAAACCACCACAATTTCTCATGGAAAGGATTTTTAATCATTGGAAAAGTCTGCCTGGGGAGTTGATGGAATCAGTATCCCTGGAGGTGTTCAAGAAGCAACTGAACGTGGCACTTAGTGCCATGGTCTAGTTGACTAGGTGGTGATTGGTCAAAGGTTGGAATCAATGGTCCTGTAGGTCTTTTCCAACCTAAGTGATTCGGTGGCATTGTGAAGTAACATTAGAAGTTAAGGAGTGTGAAAGTGTATCTTGTCCAAGAAGGTAAAATCTGAATAACAAGCTGTCATTCAGAAAAAGGATAGCAGCTATTTATCTCCTTAAGAGTCTTTAAACAGAAACAAATCCCCATTTCTTACAGTGTTTCAGCTAAACCTTACAGAATTTGTTGTAAATGTTGCATTGCTTTTTGCATAGATTTTATTTGATCAAGAAAGATCTGTGATGATTTTATTTAATTGTCAATGAAAAATATTTGTTGATTATGAATTTATTTCCCAAATAAAACATGTCTGTGGTACAAGTGTTAAATCCATTAATTTCTTTTTCATTTAAATGGTGGCTTTCCAGTCAGTAAAATATATGTGAAAATGTCCCAGATAGTTCTGCTTTTAGTCAGATATGATTTCAATTACAAGTATGCAGTCAAATATATTAAAAAAAAATCTCATAATGTTGACAATTGATTATCTAGACCTTTAGTTGTGTAAGCCAGAGAGTTATTCAGAGAACATTCAGATTTTACCTAACACTAAACTAGCTGAAAAACATCAAACCAGCAGTTACATTAATTGAGATCATCAAATAAATATTTGACAAGGAGTGTTTTATCAGATCGTTTTCTTCTTGGTTCAAAATTCCTTATTTTTCTGTATGTACATCAATGTTTTTCAGAATCAGTTGGTTTGTTAGGAAGATGTTAGGCCAGACACCTCTCTGAGAGTAAAGCAGTATGCTGCCAATTAAGTCAACTGAACTCAGCAAAACTGAAAATGCTCTCTCACCAAAAATTTAAATTCACATTTCAATTTAGCTTAAAACAAACAAGCAAAGGAACAAAAATTTAGTTAAAAACATAAGCAGGCAAGGGATTAAGACTTCACATACGGCAAAAAATGTAAGTTATAACTTGTTGAGCAAGAGTATTCTCCCTGCAAGAGAAACACACAAACCTAATAGACCACAACGTCAACAGGTTGCTTATGCATATTTCATACTCAGATTTATTATGTAGCTTCTAAAGCTGCAATACTCCAAATTTTCTGAGTTCAGTTTTTCCCAATGATTGTAGAAGTATACCAACCTTTTACATGTGTAAATATTTACATATTTAAATGTATAGTCATAATATGTAAAAATATACTTGATTTCTTCCTATGGCCAAATATGTTGGCTATTCTGTTTTTCCCTGCCCTTTCCTCATGGGTAACTGGGCTGCAGGCTAAGGCATCCCAAATTTCTGCTCAAATAGAAAATATAATTCTTAGCAAGTAAAAAGACTAGCTTGCCATTAGACTAAAAAGTTCCTTTGATTCTTGCAGCCTGAACAATACTACTAGCTCCAACACAAGAGAGGCAGTGATAAAAAAGAAAAAAACCAAACCAACCAACAAACAAACAAAAACAAAAACCAAACCAAAAAACAAAGCCAAAAAACCAGACGAATGGAGACTATAAGAACACGGACGCTGCTTTTTATAGTACCAGGATGTCTTTGGGCAGTAGATTTTGTCTTCTGGCTAGTAAAGGAGGAAGAATCTAATCAAAGGAAAAGTGATAGGGCAAACGAAATGTAACTTGGAGGGCTAATCAAAACATACGCAAGACAAATCATTCACCTATTGTTAATTTTAATGAATAAAGTGTTCTCCTAACTTTTCTTACATCTTTCAACATAGTAAGAACATTGATAAAACCAGCAGTGGCCAGTAAACATTTTGAGCAAAAATAGTTCCGTTACCATCACCACCATATTAGTTTGCCAAAATCACACTTCTGATTACATATTAGTGGCAAAGCTCAAACCAGCCTAAGTCCCCTTTATGTAATCTGGTAATATTTAATTAGAAATTCTATTTAATCTGTGCCTTTGCCATTATATTTAAATCACTGAATCCATAATATTCCATACTTATGCTTAATATAAATTTGAAGAACTTTAAAGAAATTAATTTAATTGCAGCTTCTCATGGTAGTATAAAACACAAAAAAGTCCTTGACACTATGTAAGTACTGCTCAGAATAATGAAAACATCCCTATGTTAACAGTGTAGTTTTCATGCAAATGTAAAACATAGCCCTATACTAAGTACCATGAAGAAAAATAACTGTGTCCCAAAGCAAAACAGTACACAGATGAAAAGTGTGAAACACACAAACCACCAGAGTGTTTACAGTGCTTTTTCAGTTGTAAAACGGACATTTTTTTTCCTACTGTAAAAAGAGCTACACTTTGAAGCAGAAGCACTTAAGCCTTAGTGGATCCATTAAATGTCACAGAATACACTTTCCATGCCTGAGTGCAGCATGTTTTAGAATTTAGTCTAATAGATAGTGAGGTTACTTTGGACTTTGCTGTCAACTTGTATTGCAGGGTGCATCTATTGTAAGCAGCACAAGAAAAACAGGATAAACAAAAAGTGGGCAGATGTTGTGCCAGTAATACACACTCACTTCTGGGACCAGGGATGACTGAGGAATTTTGAAGAGGATATTTAGTAATTTGGAGCAATACAAGGAAGATCAGAAACTTACCTAAACAATCTTGGCTTGAAATGTAAAATGAACTGTACCATGATGCATATACTTATGCATTCTGTTTTATGGATCTTTCAGTAGAAGAAAAAAAATAAATCCATTAAACCCCAATCATTACAGTTTTCTGATACCTTAGAAAGAGAGGATCATACAAAAACAGTTATATTTTTGTTGTTGAAAATTTTACTGGATGTTGATTGAGCAGACTTTTCCTACTGCTCTTGGATTAGGATCCAGCCAAACGTCTAGAGAAAGGCACTTCTGATTTTTGTCATATTTAGGTTAGACCATAAACAGGACTCTATATTGAAAAAAATAAAACCAAAACCCAATGAAAACCATAGAGTCAAACGAGACTAATGATGAACAAATCCAGAAGAGCAATAGAACTATGAGCACTCAGTCATGTCATGGACTTTAAGCCAAACACTCTTGTATTATGTTTTCTTTATTGGATGGAGGAGATATTCCACTGATATAAAGGAAAAACTAAAAAACAGACAGTTTCTGTACATGAAAAATTACTGATTAATTCTTATTTGTTTTGTCCACTCATCTAATTTTAACTATGAGATCTCACAGTGGCATTCAACATAACATCCCTCACTTTGCAGTGAAATTAAGTGTCCACACAACACTAAAGTGCTTGGCTGTTATTTGACCATGTTCGTTCTTAATGCTTTTAAAACCCATTAGCTCTCATGCATCCTATTCAGATTGAAAACGTTGTTGTACAGAATGAACAGTTGCATGAAGTCAACTGGAAGACAAAACAAAACCAAAAATTTAGCTGTTAGAACCCAAGATTTTATATGTATTGATCAGGAAATGCCTGCAACAAAACAAGGGTAAAACCACATAAAAATGTAGGAATGTCAATACATTTCCTGTATTGCAATAAAGAACATTTGTATTAGAGTTTCTCAGAAGTATTTTTTCCATTTTCTCAGAGAATTGAAGTAGATTGATGTCTGGTATAATTGATTAGGTATTAAGATTAGCTGAAGATGACATGAGGGGGTAATGATAATGCATATGATTTATTATAGCTATACACATTGTATAATGCTACACCAATCAAACAATTATTAATAGCTGTATTAGCTCTCTTCATTGAAGCTGATCTCATGTTTGATACACAAGAATTTATTCATCCTAATAAAAATCTCAACCAGACTAAAATATTTTATACAATTTAAACAAGATGTGCATGTTTTATTAGAAATTACATCATAGTAGAGTCCTATGAATCATCCCCAAAATATTAGTCTCTTTGATTTGGGAGATGGGTAGAAAATTACCTCAGACCTTAGTAAAGTAAGTACAAATGTGTTTTGACTTCAGAAAAATAAGTAACCATTCCTTCTCAGAAGCTTTTTATATTCAACAGATTGCTAAAGATGCTACAACAACAACCCCTCCAAACCCTTCCAAATCTTTAAGTATAGCTCAAAGGTATGTTTTAAAGTTATTTGGAGTTTTAATAGACCTGGCTCCAAAATAACACCAGGTGCTGTACAGGCTGACCCCATGGACTCTCAAAAAGACTAGGTTCCTTGACTTAAATCTCTATAATAACTTCAAACAAAGGCATAATCTGAACACTTCCAAATTTTTAAACCTTTGGAGAAGTTCATATTGGAATCATAGCTCCATTATCTTGGCCTGATTTTTAATATTTATTCTAAGGAACAATATGAAAATCATATATTCTAAGAAAAACTTAAGAGATCATCTCCATGAAATGATGTAAGAAGAGCTGTTATATTTTCCATATTGAAGGACCTAAGCTCACAGTGTTGTTGCTGTGACACACAATTTGGCTGCCCCACTGCAACCCTGTTTCTTCTTAGGAGTATGGAGATCCCAGCAGCATAAATGTTCTGAGTTTTGTTCATAGCTATGGATCAAAAATTCCATCTCTTTCAGCAATATAAGAATGGAATTTTTTTTTATATACCATTCTCTATGAAAGAATGAAATGTTCCTGAAAATAAAAAAAAATTAAAAAAAAGATTATGGTGTAGCAAGCAAATGATAGAGATTTTGGCAACAGGATTGAAGAACAGCCTGGTGACCTGGTGTAGGAATACATCATAGAACACTAAGGCAGGATACAACATGTATATAGAATTGTTAAAAGAGCACAACCATGCAGATCAACATGAACTCAGGGCCTGGATTGGATAGGGACAATGTGCACACATAAACCCCATACTTCGTCACTTCTCTTACTTTAGTGGGAGAACAGTCTTTTCCTACTACTCCTGACTGTGCCTTGTTGCCACTGCTATGTACCAAACTTCAAGAAAGTACGCAGATGTAGTACTAACATATTAAACTTGTACTCATCAGTTGAATTCAGAAGCCTTCACATATATCTGTTCTCTCTAGAATTACGAAAAATGAACCTTCCCTAGTGGACATGTCTACTGCTAGTCATGCAAATAATATGCAATGAAGTAACAAGATGCTAATATCTAGTGTAAGAAAAATGAAATGAAACTAAAAAATGCTATTGAACAACAAAAGAGCAATGAACAAAAGAATACAGGAGTTTTGGTTTTTTTCTTTTTGTGTATTTTCTCTTTCAATTTATTTACTTTATTAAAATAAGAAAAAATCCAACGTGACTATACCAGACTTAGTCTTTTAAATGGGCAGCATTACTTTTATTTTAGGACCTGCTCTCAAAAATACATTTCAGTAATTGCAGACCTTATGGTCAAGAGAAATGAACAGCTCTTCCAAAACTATATACTCTACTATTTATTCAGCAATACTCTTCCTAAAAAAATTCTGTGTGTTAGGTAGGTTTTATGGTTTTTTATTTTCTTTGTGCACACACACACTTTGCTAAATAACACTGATAGGGGGGAAAAGATACAAGTAAAAAGTCACAGACTGTATGAGAAACTCCCAAAATTCAAAAAAATCCTATCTGAAATTATTTGAAATTTTCTACTAATTAAATAATACTACTGCTAATGACAACAAAAATAATCAAATTAATAATTTTACATAGCTCAGCTATAGAATCAATCATTTTTTTCACTCTCATTCATCATCTCTACTCCTTACAATCCCTGTTGTAGATCTCCATGGATCTACATGGAATGGGGGGATTACTGATTGATTGAGCCATTTATTTGCATAAAAATATTGAGCGGTAGTCATAGAACAGGCTGATAAAATGTAGAAGGAAAAGACTGCTAACTTCCAGAGAATAAGTTCAAATTCAGCCAACGAGTGGTTAATGGAAAGTAGCACTTCCATAATTTTCTTCCTAGCGTAAATATTGTGCAATTATTTTAAAAATATAAATAAAAAAATTAACTAATTTTTCTGAATAAATATTTTTTCATATGAGAACCAATATATCCCTAACTCCAATGCTGGATCTGCTGAATCATCAGGATAAGATAGTGATCTCTTACATCAGCAGCCATAGTGAATAACATGAGTTTGAGTAGCAAAGTCGTAAAGTATTTCTTTGTAGCAGAAGGTAGGTAACTTAGCTGGGCCTCTGGACAGTTTAGGATGCTTTATTGATGGATGAACACAAAGAGAGATAAAATGCTTCAGTTAACATAGGCCGCATTTGTTTAACTCTACCTCTAATACAGGCCACCCTCAGTGTGCAGGTATAAAAAAAGAATATGAAAGAATATGAAGCTAAGATGTATTTCATTCTCCTGCTGCATTAACTGGATTGAGAATTGCTGAACAGGAACAAAAGTGAATGCTCTATTCACCCCTCCTTGAATGTGTTCTTCTTAAGGCAAATTTGGCATTATGCATTAAATTTATGATTTGTGAAAATACCACTTCCTATATAGCTATGCATAAGCAAAGTTTCCTGTGAAGCTGTGAAAATTCCAGAAAAAAAAGCCTAACTATATGTATAAAAAATCAAAATCATATTGTCCCAAACTTCAGTTTTCAATCCATCATAAGGTTTGCATCAATGTAAGTATATTGCTAACTCGCTCTTTCTGGCAATAACTGGAACAAATATCTTGCAACTAAAATCCTTGTGTGTGTGAAGATGCTTTTTGGGCATTTTTTGTGATTGATAAGTTTTCTCAAGTCACTCTTTTTTACTTTAACATTCAGCCCTTTCACTGAGCATCTGTTAGCTAAAATGAAGCCTATAATAAACATTTACGTCTCTCTTTATGCTGATTGTTGTTTACACCTATATGGCAAGGCTGTAGGAATATATTGAATATTTATGTAGCAAGAAATTGCACCTCCTGCCTATCAAACACTGAGTGGGGCAGCTGGGATTCTCTAAATGCATTCAGGCCACTAGCTGCATCCATTATTTATCTACATTACTAGCTGAATTTGCAGAGATTGCTCTTTTTCTCCTCTAACACCTGATGACAGCTGAATGGGAGCACATCTTTTTTAACCTCATCAACATCCCCATTCGTTTTGAATTATATTCTGGCTTGCATTCTCATGGTAATGAAGTAGCAGTTTGAGAAAGTTAGAAGCCACTAAATGCTTTTGAAGAGAAAGGTGATATTATGGGCCTTGCTGGCTAGTATTAGTAATTATCTAGGTTACAAAAATACCAGTCAGGGACAAGTTTTTTAAGTAGTCTGTTATGAACTTAAGTACTTCCAACCATTGGATGAGGTAGACCACGCCCCAAGAAAGTCACAATCTAATTTAAGGTAGAAGTCAGAAGCATGACATCAGAGAGGTAGAGGAAAAGGAAAAAAAGTAAGATCTGCCAGTAGCATGGAGTTACTTCAGAAGCAACATATGAATCCACTGCCTGGCATATGGATTGAAATGTGTAAAATAAATGATGTTTTTCCCTTTGAGAAGGGTAAAGAGTAGACTGTTTCGAGTCTACAAGACTAGCTGTGAGGTGAAGAGCTGCCTTCACAGTCAGCTACATCTCCTTTATTCTGGCATTTTCCAGCTGCATTGTAGGTAGCAGAAAAGAACTAAAACTCATGCTTCCTAGAGAGAAATAAGATCAGGTATCACTCTGTTGTGGTCCAAGTTATAGTTTTGCAGGATGAAGATGAGAGTGCAAATTTAAGACAAGGACACTGCTATTAAACATACGTTACATACATACATTTCTGTAATGCGAGGTAGACCTTATCAAAATATATATATTTGACAAAACTTTCAATATAGAGAAAATATTCTTGCCCTCATCAACATGTGTTTTAGCAGAAGTCATAGAAGTCAAAAGCAGAGACTGAGAGAATAAGGAGCCACTCACTGCAGGAGAGGATCAGGTTCAAGACCACCTAAGGAATGTGGAAGTGCACAAGTCCTTGGGACCTGGTGATATGGGTCCAAGGACCCTGAGAAAACTAGTAAAGAAGTGACTAAACTTCAGTCAGGGATATTTAAGAAGTTGTGGCAGTCTGGTGAAGTTCCCAATGCCCGGAAAAGGGGAAACTATGTTAAGACACAGAGAAAATAAGGAGGTGATTGGTGACGATCATCAGCGTAGTTTCACCAAGGGAAAATTGGGCTTGACAAACTTGGTGGCCTTCCTTGACATCATGTAACTGGACCTGTGCAAAGCATTTGACACTGTCCTGCACAACATCCTGGTCTCTAAATTGAGGAGACATGGATTTTCTGGGTGATCCGTTAGATGGATAAGGAATTGTCTGGATGATCACACTCAAAGAGTTGAAATCAACATCTTGAGATGAGATGAGATGAGATTGAGATGAGATGAGATGAGATGATGAGATGAGATGAGATGAGATGAGATGAGATGAGATGAGATGAGATGAGATGAGATGAGATGAGATGAGATGAGATGAGATGAGATGAGATGAGATGAGATGAGATGAGATGAGATGAGATGAGATGAGATGAGATGAGATGAGATGAGATGAGATGAGATGAGATGAGATGAGATGAGATGAGATGAGATGAGATGAGATGAGATGAGATGAGATGAGATGAGATGAGATGAGATGAGATGAGATGAGATGAGATGAGATGAGATGAGATGAGATGAGATGAGATGAGATGAGATGAGATGAGATGAGATGAGATGAGATGAGATGAGATGAGATGAGATGAGATGAGATGAGATGAGATGAGATGAGATGAGATGAGATGAGATGAGATGAGATGAGATGAGATGAGATGAGATGAGATGAGATGAGATGAGATGAGATGAGATGAGATGAGATGAGATGAGATGAGATGAGATGAGATGAGATGAGATGAGATGAGATGAGATGAGATGAGATGAGATGAGATGAGATGAGATGAGATGAGATGAGATGAGATGAGATGAGATGAGATGAGATGAGATGAGATGAGATGAGACAAGATGAGACGAGATGAGATTAAGGAGAAATCATTTCCTGTGGGGGTAGTATGGCACTGGAACAAGTTGTCCAGAGAGGTTTTGGATTCTCCATTCCTGGAATTTTCAGGGCCTGGTTGGATGGGACTTTGAGGAACCTGATCAAGTGGAAGGTGTCCTGTCTATAGCAGAGGGTGGCACTGGATGGGCTTTAAGGTCCATTCTAACCCAAACCAGTCTAAATTTCTGTGACTCTAGTAAAATTCTGATCAGCTCTATTGTATTACTGCCAGATCTTTCTCTTGAGCAAAGTCAAAAGAATATCATGACTCAAGGGCAAGAGGAGATTGTACTCTGCAAATATTTCTGGAACTTTAAATTTTCTTGAAGTTTCTTAATAACAAGTGTGATCTCATTAACATACCAAACACTTTACATTACAAATATCTCCTTTGATAGAGTCCTTATATGACAGAATCATTTGTAGTTTCTTACTGACTACTTCACAGACACTTGTAATCAAAAGATCCATAAAAGTCACGTAATTTTATTAGAAACAGTGATTGAAAAATTTCAAGTGCACTAGAAAAAACTTTGCAAGACTTTGGCCATTCTCAAAAATAAAACTAAGGGTTTTTTGTAGCAGTCAGGCATCACTGACCATAATTTACAAATTAAATCAAATATAGTAGTGGCCATACAGAGAAAAAAATTATTCTTTTCACATCCTAGTCAAATCTCAATTTGCATTCATTTTATAGCAAAGCATATCCAGAAGGAAGTTCAAGATGTCATCCATTCTATTTCTTTTCCTCAGTTTTATGTGTACCATTCCTGGCAGGTATGCGTTCTAAGTAGTATATAATGTTTTATTCCACATGGGATGCTATTCAGATATGTTTGTTTACTGCTTTCTTCCAATGCCCGATATTGTAGAGTTTAAACAATAGTAATGAACTGTTCTATAATATAAAACTGACAAACCACAGAATGCACCTTTTAGTTTCTATTCAAACTGAATGGAAACTTTGTTTACCTGTTCATAACAGTTCTTGTCAGAGAAAACGTTCACTTCATATGGGCATATACATATGCATATATATATATATATATGACAAAATCTGGATTAAATCTGGATTAAATTACTAGATATAAGGCATAAAGATTGTATTTCATTATATTAGGAGGATGAAATTATTTAAGATCTATCCATCTCATGCTCTCCCTATATTTAGAGAAAATATTACTAGAAATCGTATTAAATGTAGTCTTCTTTTTCGCTCTTATTAATCTCAGAAGTAGGTTCTAGAACCATATGAGCTTATTAATTTGTTTCTCATGTAAAGTTCATCAGTAAAGGTTTGATTTTCTTCCCATGTTTGGTTTTTCCTTTATTTCATTGCATCAATTATCTAATCCTAGCTAAAAATCCATGAATTTTAGGTGATGTTCTATTTTTCTAGTGAGACTTATTAGTGAAATTACTTTCATTATGCAGTGATGGTTCACTTTTAATTTATTTATGGAATTCTAACAAATGTACTTGCCCTAGTAAAATTCAAACTTTAATAGTGTGTCACTTCAGCTTAAAAAGTGATTCTCTGCATTTAGAATCCAGTTTCTGTTCTTTGCTGACCTTAGTTGCTTGTATGATTCTTATGAAAACTCAATATAAAACCAAGAAGGTTTAAAATATCGTGTCTTATTGCTTTTGTCGTGCATGCTTAGTTACATATACTATGCTGTTTATGCTGTTATGTGTTTATTGATTTTAGTTCCTGATCATACTAGAGGAAGGATAGACTCTTGCAAATTCTAGCAAGACATTTCAAGAACACATGTCAAGTTCTGCATAAATACCATCACATTAGCAAGAACTAAAAAATTCACAGTACTAAAGGAATAATTTTTCTGACCATGCAATGAACAGAAAAATAAAATAGTCTTTTCTAATGCAACCTCTTCAAGAACTTAAAAATCTCAGATTTTCTGACAATGCAAATGACAAAATAGAAATTAATAGTACACTAATTGTGATGAACTAGGGATTTTGAGATATGTCCAGCTTTCGAGTTCTGTAGGAACCACCTCTCAAAGCTATCCAGTACTAGCTGGATCACACTGATGGAGAGAACTTATATTATGTGTAGTTCACTATTAGTTACAGAAAATAATTGATTGCAAAGAAATAGTTTTCCCAATCCTAACATAACCCCTCAGATTTCAGGATAGTGTTCACAAAAATAGAGATTTTCTGCATCCAGGCCTTCTTCAAGGTATACCAATATCAAGTTCTGGCAAGTATTTATGTAGCAGGGTTTTTTTATAGTGATTATAGGATTTTTTTAACTGAATTAGCCCAAATAAGAACTCTAATGAGTTCAGAAAAGAAAATACTCAAAAAAATGTTAATAGCCTTAAGCATAAGCAGTATTTCAGTGCCCTGTAACATCTTTGGGAAAAATTCATTACATGATCAGTATGAAATATACTTTCATTACACGGATTACTTTTTTTTTTTAATAAAAGAGTCCTCTTGATCTTAACCTGTTTGTCAGCCTGAATACTCTTAGAGATTAGTAAATCTTAAAACAGTTCCAACAATATTTAGTGACTGAGTTTTCTTATCAATTGAGATGCACATAATACTACAAGATTCAGGATTAAAAATAAAATGATACAGTACTTTGAGTGCCAAGAAAGTGTGTAAGAGATTAGAGTAGCTGTACAAAATGTGTGTAAATGCATGAATATAAAGTGATGGATTTGTTTTTCAGAAGGTGTAAAATAGCTCATTGTTATCTTCATCAGCACTGAGCTATATATATTGATCTTAGAGACTGCTGCATTTTCAGAACTTTCAATATTGCACGTGATTAAGGGAAGTCACTGATGTTGCAAACAGAACCATACCTCTTCCAAGCACATGCAATGTCAGCTTCCCCCATTTCCCTTCGTGGCTTTGGATAATGTAACTCCAGTCTTCACCGGGAAATCTTGCTAAGGATGTCAAGTCAACACAATAAGTAAGAAAGAATGCCGAGTAGAGAATGCCTTATACTGTTTCCTAATAAAATAAATGGGTTTTGTCACCAATAAAACCCTCTGAACCACAATATGAACTGCATTAAATAAAGATTTGCAGATATATATTTCTGGAATCTGTGTTTGAACAATGAGAATATCAGGAAAACCTGAATTTATATGACTATCTTTTCCAGGCTAAAGGAGCATTCAGAGTTCCTTACTTTTTTGAAATACAATTCAGAGTTTCAAGCCACTATCTAATGAGTTTCCCACTCTGTTATCCATTTTGTAGTATGCTTGTTACTTTTCAGAACAATAGCTTGGAGAAAAATTTATCAATGTCATTATACCAGAAAGCTTATTGGACACAGTGGGATAGAAGTGATCTGTTTGCTGTGTACTAGTGTAGCTTATCAAATATGTCTCTTGTCAGTACTAATAAAAGCTGTAAGCCTTGTACTTATGTGGCAGTGTAAGGTCTTAGAATTTGTCTGAGCTTGCCTTGACCTGAAATATTTAATTTTTTATCTTTTGCAAATAGGTATAGGCACTGCATAATGAAGAATAGCCCCCAAAGTAAAGTCAGAATACTGACTGGGTGCCATCCCATCTACTCCAGGAGCACTGCTATTGCCAGCCTAAGAATCCAGAGGGATTTTAGAAAAGACGTAGGAGTTGCTAAATTTTCTTTCATAACTGTTTTTAAAACATTATTATTATTAAAGAAGATTTTTCTGTATTAATTTTGAAAATTATTGCATGTAGATTAGTAATATTGTTTGTTGGTTTAAATTTAATTATTTAATTTAATAATTTAATTTAATTACTATTTAATTAAGGATTTTAATCAAGATGAGAAATTATTTGCTCTATCTATAAGATGCTTATAATGATATTCTGAGTGCAACATCAGATATACTTATATACTAAGAGACTTGCAAACTTAAAATTATTTTTTGCATCCAGTTGAATATGTGTGCACCAAAACAGCACAAGAGTACACGGTAGTCTTCTAGGAAATAGTGTGTCATAAGTGGTACGCATGCTCAAAAGGAATGTTTAAACAGAGTAATGTTCTTCATTAGCAGTTTGCAATTGCCCTAAATCAAACTAATCCACAGAGGAAGTTAGATTGAGAATGCTTTTTCTAGAAGAAAGCGGAGAGGCTATTATTTGAAGATCATCTTTTTACCACATCAAGATATAATTTCTTGTATTATAACCTATAATAACTTCTCTAGCTGCTTGCCTTAGATTTCAGAGCAACCATGAGAATCATCAACTTTCAGGCTCTTTTCTACATATATGAAAACTTAAAAGTGGTTAGGGATGAAAATTAGGATGTTATGTTCTGCTTAGGCTTGTGCAAAAAGATCTGCAGGGCCCAGTTCTGTGTTTGCTGAAGCCTCCGAATCTGGTCTTGAACAAAACCTCAGTCCACAAAACGCTGCCCTAAAAATGAAACAGGGATTCTCCATATATCTATGTTTATCTATTTGTCCTTAATTTCCAAATTTTATACAGGAAAGTAAAGACCGGAAAGAAATGCTTTTTACCACAGTAATAGGATGTCTGCTGCAGAGCTCAGACCTAAGAAATACTCTGAGACTTTTTTCTGATGACTATTCAGAAAGAAAACTATCACAGAAGTCATGTTATTATTTTTGTTCTATATCCACACTTTGATATTGCCCAGAACACAATTAAAATCAGGCCTCATTATACTGAGTACAATCAAAACTATATATCAGAGAAAATTTTATGCCATATGAATGAAAATGTCTTTAATTGTGCTTTTCAGTGCTGCATATACAGTCTTGCGATAATTTCTGCTGAGATTATTTTTATTCACAAGTGGTCAAGCCAGTAATATTTCTAAAATAGAAGGTTTTATTATGGGAGAATAAATGTCATTTTGCTTACAAAAAAACCAGCACAGAAACACAGGTCAGGCAATGCCAGTTCTGAGAATTGACTTTCTAACATGATTACTTTGATTATCTGTAATCAAAAAGAGAGCTTTAATTATATGTAATCAGAGCTGTTCAAAATGTTTATAATAAAGTCTTAAGATCCCCCGGACCAGGGAAGGTTTTAATACTATAAAAAATCAGGCATGAACTTTGTGTTGGTGACTTTGGGAACACAATGATGTAAATGCTGCTTTATCCTAACGGGCTAATGTAGAGTTTGCATTACCTTGTTTACACCTCCTTTTTTTCCCTCATTTTTAATTGATTGTCTGACATGTGCTTATCCTTCTGTATAAACCTCCTCAGTCTGTCGGTTAAATCTCTTCCTTTTCTACCTTCAGAGACATCCTGATCTTCCCTCCAACACCTTTATGCCTTTCTCTCTCAGGCTTTTTCCATCTTCTAGATTCTGTCTGTTTCTCACAGTGGAGAACCATCTAAAGTCCAATAACGTCAAATGCAAGATCCTGCAGCTGGAGAAGAACAAAGCCATACACCAGTACAGGCTGGAGGTTGACCTGCTAGAAAGTAGCTCTGCAGTGAGGGACTCCTCGTGAACAACAAGCCATCTGTCAGTCATCAGTGTGCCCTTCCTAGTGGTCAAGGCCAATGGTATCCTGGGGTGCATTAGGAAGAGCATTGGCAGCAGGCTAAAGGAGATCATCTTGCCCCTCTACTCAGCCCTAGTGAGGCTGCATCTGGAGTGCTGTGCCCAGTTCTGGGCTCCTCAGTACAACACAGGCATGGAGCTTCTGGAGTCCAGCAGTGTGCAGTAAAGATGATTACGGGGCTGGAGCATCTCTCTTATGAGGAAAGGCTGAGGGAGCTGGGCCTGCTCAGTCTCAAGCAGAGACAACTCAGAGAGGACCTTATCAATGTACAGAAACATCTGAAGGGAGGGTGACAAGAGGACGGAGCAAGACTCAGCAGTGACAAAAAATACAATGAGAGGCAATGAGCAGAAACTGACAGATAGGAAGTTCCTCACGAACATGAGGAAGAACTTGTTTACTGTGTAGATGACTGCACTCGACCAGATTATCCAGAGAGGTTGTGGAGTCTCTGTACATATACAAGAATTTTCTGGACAAAACTCTGTGCAATGTGCTCTAGAATGACCCTGCTGAGCAAGGAGGTTGGATCAGATGATCCACAGTGGTCCCTTCCACACTCATTCATTCTGTGATTTTGTGATTCCATGATTCTGTGATTCCTCACATGGATAGAGGAATACTTCACCCAATCGATTTTCCCTTTTCTTCTTGATTTGCTCTTCTCCATATCTGTGTTTATTGAAGATGTGATAAAATACACAGTGAAGATCTTATTTAGCAGATTTAAAACCAAGGGTTGCTGTTCTCTAGCACTTTTATCAAGAGATACAAATGAACTTTTGAAATGTTAAAATATAGAAGTGTATAATAGATACGAAGGAACTGTTATAACCAGACAAGTCCATGTTTATATGCATCTGGAAGACATCTATCTCTTGGATAGGTTTTATGAATGAAAGAGGAGGATTGCAAAGCCTCAAAATAAAATGTGATGGATTACAGAGTTCTTTTTGGATGACCAAGGACAACTAAGGAATACTTCCCACCTCTTCTGTCACTAATATACCTGCACCCATTTCCACCTTGCATGCTATTCTAGCTGGATATTATTCGAGATAAAACACAACATTCAAGTCAGCCCAAACAAGAAATAGAAGTACCTTAGAAAATCTCTCTTTTCATACACTACTCCCATTCTCTCAAAAACTCAAATATTTCCAATGTAGTTCATACTTATTTTCATTCTTTTGATCCCCACTTTTAGCTATCTAAAATTAATTATGTTTCATGATTTCTACATCAACCATTGACAATGCTCAATAGTAAATCTATATCTCAAATTATATTTAGTACAATCTCAAAGCAGTGGTTCCAGCTGTCAACAGGGTGCCCTTTCAGTATATATTTCACATACAATTTTTTTCTATCAATTAAATTTGAATAAGGGGTGGGCAAGTGAGCAGAATGGAAGATTGAATACAGATGATCTTACTGTTTAAAGAGATCTGACCCCCAAAATAAGATTCATTAATTATCCTGGCTTCCACCTCAGAAAGCAGAAATTTAAATGTTTTAATTGCATTACTTAATTTCATGAAGCATCAATATCATTATGATGTCCATATCATTGCAGACTCATTAGATTCATTCAGTCTTTAACAGATACTGTCATCAGCTTATGCATGATGATGAAACTTGGGAGTAAATACCAAGAGTCCTAGCAGTGTTTAAGTTTAAGGATTCTTAAAATTGTATTGTAATGTCGGCAATAATAATCTAAAGTAAAAAGAAAATCATTTAAGGAGTCCGCTTTAGGATTTGGGTCTCTTGGAAACCAGTTTACAGAATAGCCCACAAATTCTACTGATTTCATCTGCAAGACAGAGGCACCTAGAGTATCAGCGACTAGCTTCCCATGGATTTTCTGCACCACACAAATGAGCTAGACAATGCTGGTTGCAGTGTTTCACAGAAGAGATATTCTAGTTTTTTACTCACACGAGAAGGAAGATTGAATATGAGACTGAAGTGCACTCACAATTGAGAAAATTGAAGGAAAAGTAAAAAAAAAAAAAAAAGCCAAAACACTTAAGTATATCTTTATACTTTAAATATTTCTTACTTCTGTAATATGTACATTCATCATTAATTATAGGGTATAAGGAACATTACTAAATGCCTTTGAAAGAAACAGTACAGCCAAATCCAGGATTCCATATAAAATCTTTTCTTTCATTATATTCAAGTGTATTCAGAGTAAACTGTATTTCTTCTGTTATTCTACATTTTAGATATTTAGAATATCTCTGTTTCTTAGGAAATTTTACATTTTGTTGCTGACATGTCAAATGTTCCTCAAACGTGGCTTTCTCTCAGATCACAGACTTCTCGTGTTTATTTTTGGTGTATGCTCACTCCAGGACATTCAATGTCATCAATACGATGTCATGTCAGATGATAATATTTGTTCATTTCAGAAAACTATGCGATTATTCATGGAAAACATGATTGTATGGATTTTTTTATATGAAAAAGAGAAAGAGGCTCACGGAAGACCAAAAAGGGGCATGTAACTCTCAGAAACAAATAAAATAATATAAATGCAAACTATTTGTAGCATTTAAGGAAAATGCATGGGATTATGCCAATGGAGAAGACACAGAAAATAGTGTTTAAGCACAGATTATTCTTCAACAATCCATGAACATGTGAAAGCATCCTAAAATCAGTTGTTCTGTCTCTATCTCAAATCTGTTTTTTCCAGTGTGCATTAATTACTCCAGCAGATTTCAGTGTTTGCTGTCTATCACTCCAGACATCAGTACTGTTACACAGAAAGTTCGGCGTCAAATGTACTAGTAGACAAATAACTACGTTTAAATAATACTGTCACCAGGTTAAGTCAAGTAACAAACCCTAATTCAGACTTTCTAAAAACTTCACAAGTTCTCTGCTCTTAAAATAAGCTGAGCAGTGCTTTACTATTTTATTGGCCATCCTCATTCAAGAATCTACTGAATCTATGTTAAACCCATCAAAATCTTGAGGTAAGAAAATCAAGTTAGAGACATATGGAGCAGAAATATTTCTTTTGAGGTCTTGCAATTTTTTTCTAGACTGACTAATAGCTTGAATAATTACATTCTCCTTCACCCAACAGGAAAAATTATTCATTCCTTGTCCTTGTAATAAATATAAAATGGCAAATATTTGGTTAATAGATTTTTTTGAACTCAGATGTCGTGCTTGCATAAAGAAATTTTAGTGTTGACATGACGTGAAGATGTCAAGGAAAATTCAATCTATTTGTTTTCCTCCTAGCTTTCTTCTAATGATTCATGATTCAATTTTAAGGCTTAAAAAACAAAACAAAACAAAACAAAACAAAACAAACCACAAAAACCCCTCCAAAAAACAAAACAAAACAAAAAAAAACCAAAAAACAACTAGCACTTGCTTAATTTATCATTTTCTTAAATCTTGGTCTAAAATCTAGAACTTTAAGAATTCTTGTGAAATTTCATTTTTTCTTGAATGAATCTCAAGGAATTATCAGATGGCCCATGAAAAGGGCCTAGATAATCAAATGAAATCAGTTTTCCCAGTAAGAAGCATATTTCAACAAGAATTGACCAAGCAACAGAAAATACAAAATTTAACTAGGTCTATGAATGCCTTACTGTAAGAAGGTTTAAAAGGAATGAAGTTCTCTTCTATCTTTAGGTGGGAGAGGCCAGCTCTGTCTATTCCTCTTTGTGAAAGTTACCGCACCCGCATACCCTGCAGTCCTCTTCGGTAGAGATTTGTGCATGTCTTGCCTCTGTGAATGATAAATGACTACTGATGAAACAAGCAGGAAAATCTTCAAACATATGCTGTGCAGTAAAAGTATCTCTCTCGCCAGATGCAAACTCCTGTCTGACTGTCAAATCTAAATTCAGTGAGACAGGATGAATATGTCTGTGCCCAAAACCAGCAGCTCTGTTATCAGGAGCAGGGGTATTGGCTAATGCCGTGTTTTGGTCTGACTTTCAGTCTGAAGCCAGAACTTGGCATAGGCTGAGGCACAGAGAGGAATTCATATTGAGCAAAACTAAATTGCTCATATCAACAGATATTTCCAAGTTTAGATGCAGAGTCACTCCCAGTATAACAGATCTTACCAGACACTAGTTCAGATAAAAAAAACCAACAGATAGATCCAGGTAATCTGGTGGTTGTCATACTGACATGGTCTAATTTCCATGACCATTAGAGCATGATTTTTTGAAACTAATATATAATAATTGTGGAAGCCAGAAACTTTGTCTTTGGTTTTAAGATATAACCAACATCCTCAAGCTCTCATTCCATTATAATTTTTTTATGGTATGCAAATATGCATATTATCTCACTCCACTAGATTGTGCACTCCTCTTTTCTACTTTCTTTATCTTCTTCTCCTGAATAACAGGTATGTATATGGCTAAGGCTTTCCTAATGGCTATATGTGAGGAAAAAACACCTGCAGAAGTAACTGAAGAGACTGTATCTTAAACACCAGAGTGAGAGTATAGCCCAAAGTAAGGGTTCCATAGGATTGGTTTGGGATTTTTTTAAAAAAGCAGATCTTAAGAGAGATTCACTGTAGTCATATAGGCACCTGGCAAGAATTTTTTTTAGTTTATCAAAACCTGTGTGGAAACAATGAAACAACACATAATATTTACATTCTAGAACCTGTATTTCTCCTCAGAGAAGAAAATTTAATAATTTATTATTACCTTTCCCTTTTGGAATATTTTAGTTGTAGAAAATCAACATTATAAAACAAGAAAGAAAATTTCCAGGGAAGTAGAAAGACTTATGTGTGAGCATGCATGTGTGTTCTTAATGCCAAGTCATAAAATATGTTAATTTAAAAAATAACCGGTTACTGATTCCTTGTACAAAACACAGGGAAGTTGAAGATCATAGTATAGAAAAGTCAAATTTTAAATTATGGTAGCATATAGAAAGTCTTAAATCTCATATATTTAAAGGAAAATAATTGAACTTCAATGGTTAGCAGTAACAGACCAAATACACTGGATTTCTCTCTTCTTACCTGATAGGTAAATATGATTTCTCATTTTACCTTCCAGCATACAATTGCTTATATCTCACTATCTACAGACCGGACCAAGGAATAACCAATTCTTCATATGAAACATGCCTGGGAATTCAGATGGAGAATCTGGAGAGAGGAATTCAAAGAGGTATTCTGGAGAGAGAGAGAGGGACTTCACAGGGCTATTTCTGCAAACTTGTAGTGCTGGCAAAGCTCTGGAATGAAAAGTGGTACTGTCAGAGGTATTATATCCAGCAGTGACAGATATGTATGGGGTCTCAAACACAGGAAAAGCAGTCTGTACTGTAACTGGAAACCAAGGTGAATTTGAGCAAGAGACAGTTGCTTGCTAACATCACAAATTACCTACTTCCAAAATATCAAACTAATACATTTTATGCCATAAGGGAGAAATGCTTCAAGTACATCCATTGACTAGGTATATGGTCATTCTCATAGGCTTGAGCTTTAGGAGAAGTCAGAGACCTTTGAAAGCTGAGAGAATATCTTTGTCTTCTTTATGTATCCTCTGCCAAGAGTCAACAAAAGCTCAGTGAAAAAGGAACAAGCCAAAATATCATTCTTAGTGTAACTAAAAGATGTGAGGAAATTTGTACTTTGAACAGCAATGAACTGCAGAGTTTATTCCTAATTGAGAGCTTCATTCCTTCCCAAGATGGATTTCTTGGTCATTAAGCACCAAAGGATCCTACATCTTTATATTAAAAAAGATCAGAAACGAGATCAGTCAAGACAAAGAGTAAATAAGATGTATATAAATTTTCTCCCAAAGAGCTTTTAAAGTCATCCAAATATTTCCTGTTTAGTCTGTCTCCTGATGAGTCTGAGACAATGTTATTCCCTATACATTAGCAGCGTTGTTGATTAAAGCAACAGGATTATTGATAACAGTGTTTAACATCAGCAGGATTTGCAAATTCCAAAATTCCAGTTAGACCAGCTTCCCACCAAGTCAATTAGATACACAGGGCAAATTTGTATCAGATGTCTTCAATACAGTTTCTCTCAGGTGGCACTTTCTCAGAGATTACGTAGCAGTGTCAAAGTTTGATTTGCTCTGCAATGATTAGTTCCATGTTAATTTAACTCTACACTCGTGGTCTTTCCCCTGTTAAACAGTGGAAAAGATGCCAGGTGTAACTGTGTTTCCTTTGATGGAGAGATATCTTGGATATGCTTTGACTTACAGTTTAACCAAGACCAACACTCTGCTTTTGTACAGTAGTAGCTGTAATAAATTAAATTCATGCTATATTCAGTCCTATTTAAAAGTTTACAGAAGCAATATTTTATCTCTTATAAAATCCAGCAATGATTAAAATCACTGATTACAAGGAATGACGTGACATTTAAAGAGGCAGTCAAGAAAAATGACAAGTCAGATCCCTCAGGTATCTATTTAATTCATAAACTTTATGTTAGGCTCCATGGTGCAAAATGTCTACTGAAGCACATTTTTGTCCTAGTCTTGAAATCTCTGTGTAAAATCTATTACCCCATCACCCCATGGGAGCTGGCTGAAGGCTTCTCACTTAATATACTGGAGGGATCCGATAAAACAACTGAGGACTGATCTGTCAGGAGAGGTTTGCCAGAAAAAGTCATCTTCTTCCTACCATGTCAATAGAAAGGGTAGTCTACTTTGATAGTTCCACAAACTGAACAGGGTAGTCTTAGTTTGCATCTGCTGTGGTTTAGTAGGATGAAGTTTTAGACTAAACCACAACTTTACATGTCTGAAGGTATGTTTTCCTTGTACTGTAGGTATCTCAGACCATATTATTGTCAAAGGATACCTACTCAATATAGTCAATGGACCCAAAACAGCAGTGATATTGTCCTAAACATTAATTAAATCACCCTTACAGAAGCACATGCACTTCTCCCTTGAATTTATTGTTCAGTGCTTCTGTGTCCAATATGAATTCAAACAAGTAAACAAACTAAAAGCCCACTCCTTTTGTAAGTACATGCATTAATCACCATTGAGTGTCTATAAGGACTTGATAAGGAAATCACAGGCAAAATAAAATAGTAAAATATCAACCTTTCACAGGCAGCACTACTACCTGGTTTTCATGCTGAATGCAGCCAAAATGCCATCTACACAGAGTAAGTATAGTGTTGTCTATTTCAGCCTAACCGTTGGCTTCATATAAGACTGTGTATTTCAGCTTACCATTGATCTAATAAACTTGTCACTATTTCTTCTATACATTTATTGAAAGACTAGGTTGATGCCAGCCCTTAGCTTCATTGGTTTGTTTTTTTTTCAATAACCTCTTTCATCCACATCATACAGCTACTTATTGACTGTCTGCATGTTTTATCATTCAAATACTTAAACCTGACTTTTCTAATTTTTTTTTAGGAGTTTATTCCAAAGATTAGATACAGTTACAATTTGGGTTTCTCCAGGCCAATTTAAAAGTGTTTTTCCATAAATTCTTGCTGGTCTCTTTAGCTTTTGCTCCTTATGTTATAGGTCTGGTTGTACTGGGATTTTTATGACAAAGGTCATATGGATGGGAACTGAAGTTGAACTCCAGTTGCTGCCACTGATAAAATTTCTGTTCCAATCCAATTTTTTGATGGAGAATGATACCCCATAATACACTCACTATTCCATTCTGCTGCATCAAATACCACAGAATACTGAACCAGAGAAGTTCTTTGACAATTTCAGGCATATAGTTTTAGCATTTCAGTCCCTATTAACACCCTAACAAAAGCCCAAAGGTGAGAAAACAAGAACTGGGAGCTGAAAGGAAAAGAAAGCATTTGCAAAATAATAAGGAAGCCTTTCTTAAAGCTGGGTGGAATGAAGTGCCAATTAATTCCACTAATGGAAAGGTTTTGTTTCCTTCCTAAAGAGAGACTGATCCACGTGAAAATTCTAAAAGAGATTCAGACTTGCCTCTAAATTTTATACTCACATTAATAATCTTTGTATTTGACTGTTGAATATGAGTGAATATGATTGACTTTGGTCACACAATGGTGAGAATGAACTATTACTGCAGAATAAGGATCTGCTAAAAGCAAAACCAATTCAAAGAATTTCAATCATTATATTTAAATATGATTTTATCTAGAAATATCATAATTTTAAGAACAACAAGAAAAATAAGAACATTTATATATCAGTTTGCATCTAACTTTTTTTAATCAGGTCAGATTTTCTTGGGAAATCAACTCAATCATTGCATCTACAATATATGTAAATCTAAGACTTAAAACTGCTGAGATGGAAGCCCCTGTACAGGACTCTTGTTTATGAAATCCTCCCGCAAAACTTTGAGTAACTCCCTTGAGTTTTACCATACACAACTGTCAGCACAGAAACAAGAGCTTACAGATTCCTAATGTTCACTAAAACAAACTCCTTCAGATCTGCATGGGTCTCTGTGCACAAAAGCCTCCTGACTGAGAGCACTAATGGCCCTGTATTTAGTCCTGTTGTAGGAAAGGTGCATGTAAATTGGAACAAAGTAATTTTTTCCCATATTAGAGTACAAAATATTTCCCAACTAACTAAATTCCAATAAACTAAAACAATAGTGCTTATTTTTTTCATGTGTATACCGCATAATAAATGAGAAATTATCAATCCTATCCCTGGCTCAATGAAAAGTAAACCCAACCAGGACTGGGCACAGACTCTGAACCATCTGTTCTTACTGACCATTTTATCAGTTATCTGAGACTGCTAAATGCTACATCGTGTATAACTGAACTAATAACACTGAAAAAACATCTCAGAATCCATTTCAGATGATGTCAGGCTAGGATGCGGCAGAAGCATCAAATCATACCGTCGCAATCTAACACATGTGTAATGAACGTCTGGCTCTTTTAGATCTTAATTTAATTACGTGCTTATATTAACAAACAGGATGCAAACATGCTGTTCTTGTTCCTGACCTTTACACATACTTTTTTACATGGCTTTCTTTTAAAGCATCAGACACTCTCACATCTGTTGGACTTCATTCCTAGATTAGGAAAAGGAAGAGAAATTAAAAGACTGGAGTTATTTAAAACTTAAAGCTGAAGAAGGTTCTTTGGAGATGCTGGTTTCATTCAGAAACAAAAATAATGTTGCAGTCAAAATTGTCTAGTTTCTGATTTGGAGACTGCAGAACCAGTGCAGAGTTTGGCACAACGAACATGCTGGTACTACATGCCTTAACAGTGTTCAGATACTTTGGTTTCACCCAGCCCTTAACTAGTATCTACCCAAGTCTGCTAGAAATATTTAGACATTCCTGGACAAAGTCAGTAAGATGTAAATGCCATAAGAGATATAAAACCAGAGCACTTCTTCTGTTCTTAAGAATAAAACACTGTCAGATGTACTTCTGACTGAAATTTTGGTCTTACTTCATGGAAGAGAAATGTCACTTTCCATGGTACAAGGAGGTCACTTTGAACTTGTGATAGTTCTTGCTGTTCCTCAAACAGAACATCATTCTGGACTATCCTCATTAGATTTCTGACCCTCACAGCTACTCATGGTTTCTCTGTCATGTTAAGATGATTTCTGTAACTGCATTCATATCTGAAAAAAAAAAAAAAAAAAAAAAAAAAAAAAAAAAAAAAAAGAGTTATTTATTGTCTCCACAGCCAGAAAGTTCAGACAGTAATACTGTCAAAAGCTCCACTGGTTTTGTTGAGATTCAAAATGTCAAATTGATGCTACCGAGAAATCCTCTGTCTCTTCTTTTGCTTATGAAGACCTATATTTTTGCGATTTTTATAGAGTATTTATTATTTTTCCTTAGTATATAATAAAAATTATCAAGTTGAACATATCCAAGTCTGATATTTTGATGTAGTGTTGTAGTTTAACCTCAGCTGGCACCTAAGCACCACAAAAGCCACCTGCACTCTCTCTCCCTCGTGGGTTGGGGGAGAGGATCAGAAGAGTAAAAGTGAGAAAACTCATGGGTTGAAAAAAAGGCAGTTTAATGAGCAATGCAAAAGTCATGACCACAAGCAGAGCAAATTAAGGAATTAATTCCCTAATTCTTATTAGGAAGCAGATGTTCAGCCATATCCAAGAAAAACAGGTACCATCAAATATAAGGATTACTTGAGAAGACAAACACTTTTAGTCTGAACATCCTCCCTCTTAATTCTTCCCCCATCTTTATATACTGAGCATGATGCCTTATGGTATGAAGTATCCCTCTGGTCAGTTTGTGTCAGCTGTCCCAGCTGTGTCCCCTCTCTACTTCTTATCTACCTCTAGCTTACTCATGGGTGGGGTCATGTGAGGAGCAGAAAAGACCTTGAGTCTTTAGAAGCACTGCTCAGTGACATCACAGAATCCTAGAATTACAGAATGGGTAAGGTTGGAAGGGAGCACAGTGGGTCATCTGGTCCAACTTCCCTGCTCAATCAGGGAATGTGCTCATCCTAGAGCACATTACTCAGGATTACATCCAGATGATTTCTGAATATCTCCAGAAAAGGAGACTCCACAAACTCTCTGGGCAATCTGTTTCAGTGCACGGTCACCTGCACAGTAAACAAGTTCTTCCTCAATTTCAGAAGGAACTTCTTGTGCTTTCTGCAGACTGACTCTTGTCCTATTGCTTGGCACCACTGAGAAGAGCCCGGATCCTTCTTCTTAGTACTCTCAGATACTTCTACATAGTGATGAGGTCCCCTCTCAGTCATCTCTTCTTGAGACTGAATAGGCCCATCTCCCTCAGCCTTTCCTTTTAAGAGATATGTTCCATAATTTTGCCCTCTACTTAATCCATTCCAGGAGCTCCATGTCTGTCTTTTACTGATGACCTCAGAACTGACACAGCACTCCCAATGCAGCCTCACTAGGGCTGAGTAGAGGAGTAGAGAAAGAGGAATAGAATCACCTTCACCACCTGCTGCCAATGTTCTTCCTAATGCATGCCAGGATACTATTGGCCTTCTTGGCAACAAGGACACACTGCTGGCTCATGGACAGATTATTAAAAAAAAAAAAATGTGCTTAGAATGCCAACATTCTTGAATTTTCAACGCTTTTTTTTGACACAAAAAGAAAATACAGCCCCATACTAGCTACAGTGGAAAAAAAAATTAACTCAAAATTAGTAAAAACCAGCACAGTTAGAGTAAGGGATAACTTCCTGTGAGGTAATCAACAGTCAATAAAGAAGAAACAAGGCAGATTTAACACCAGGCTGTCAAAAGGAAGTGTTATTAGTAATTCTGTGTAAGTCAAGAGTATATAAATGCTCTAGAAAGAACTGTGAAAACAAGTTCTGATAAATTATAGTTTCAACTCGGGTCACTAATTTTTTCCTGAAGCACATATGGATAGATTATGATTTGCCTAAATTTACTTGAAACAATATATGCTAGAATTTCACTGAATCATTTTTGTTATATAGATTAAATTTGTGACTGCTCTCCAAATATTTAAAAATTATAAAACCAAGCACATGTACACTTCTTATTTGATTAGTTGTGCACACCTCTTTCTGAACCATGTGGAAACAAATACTGTTCAGTTTAGTAATTCTGTTCTAATGTATGCAATATGCATTATTTAAATGAATTTAAATGCCAGTGACTTTTCAGAAGATACAAACACATCGAGATGCACACCAGTTTCAAAGGAAAATTGATTTCAGTTCTGGGAAGCATTTCCTCTATTTTTAAGAGCATTAATGCATTTCAATAGTACTTTTCTCAGTAATCTAAAGACTTATGTAATGAGTTGATGCTGACATTAAAGTCTTTTTTCTATCTCTGTGCGTGAAGGGTCTGAGGGTTGTCTTTATATCCTAATCAAATTGCAGTTTGAGAAACTATATGTTTTTTAATGTTCCATTGTTGTTACAAGGTATTTTTGTAGCACTCCAATTCTTGTTATAGACCATCACTGTTGAAAAAATTATTTCACAAGCCAATAAACACAATGTGTTGTTTTTATTAAACCTGGGAAAATATCTTCCTCGCCAAATGATGTTAAAAAATAATCCAAAGAAAAAAACCCAAACACAATAACCAGTTAATTTTGAAATCAGTTATTTCTAAATCAGTCTTTAATCCTTAAAATACAATACAATAATATAACCCCTAATTTTACATGTCAGTTACTCTTTTGCCATGTATTTCTTCACATTGACAAAACTCAGAGCAGACATATCAAGAATGGTGGAGTAATAATTGTAGCAAAATAAATGAATCAGTGAATGAAATGGCATTACAACAACAAACATTACTAAATTCAAACTAAATTTTGCAATCATCTGTGTTTTATTTAAAGCAGATCAATTAATTAGAACAGATTCCCAGATAACAGGATGCCTACTATGTAAAATAGATATCAAAAACTTCTCTACTTATAAAATAAATAAATACCACTGTTTTCAAACTACTTTGCAGTAACTCTGGATTTATAAGGATCATTTCTTTGACTGTAGCTTACTGTTCCTCCCATTGTACATCGTAACTAGATTTGCATTAATTAATGAGTTGATATTTACTCTCTTTTCTTTCAAAGCCAAGAGAAATAAGTGATGATGGGATTGCTTACAGATAGCTACTAATAAAATTTACTCATCTTTTTAAAAATACAAATATAGAAATGCAACTGCCATGCAAAACTGGAAAACAAAAAAGGATACTGGGAAACAGTTTGTTTGAACAAACCCAGTTTGGGCTGTTTTTGTTAGGATTTGAACATGCTCATATAAGATCTTTGTTCTGTATTTCTCAAAATATAAAAGGAAAAACATATCCCATTAAAATATCAACATGAAAAAAAATCAAAGGCTGTAATAGAACATTAACTAGAGGATGATTTGGAAGAGCTTTAAAACTAGCCTGTGAAAGAATGTTAGGATATCTTATCTCTCAGTAAGTTATTGTCCACAAATATTGTCCACAAATCCTGTAAGTTTGATAAGTTCCAGTCAAACAGGCTCATACATTGCATGTACCCACCTGTAATCACAGTGTGCTACTTACATGATGTGCAGATGATTATTCTCTGTCAAGGATATGCCACTGACTTGCTCCAATCTTGCATTGGAAGACCCTGCGCTGCACAGCACAATTGTTCTTTTATTGCCCAAGAACACTTAAGTCAGTCTAGGATTATGATAAAGTGCACCTTTACTTTGTGGAATGGCAAAGAAAACAGAAGTGTAGAAGAGGAAAAAGAGAATTAATTCTTATTCTCAGTATTTTTCTTAAGCAAAAACACAGTATTAGGATGCTGGCTGTGTCTGGGTGTATGCAAACACATATGTAAGAACTGCGTTGTCCTACTTTGCTGGTCTCCTTCATCTTCTCACATGCTTTGCTTTGATCATTTCTGTGTTAAGACATGTTCCAACCTATTACTCATCTTCTGGCCAGCTGCAGGGTTCACCTGTGAATTTGACTTACAGGTTATTGAAACATACAAAAATAACTAAGGATGAAGTATTAAAGCAACAGCTCTAATCATAGGTGGACTGAGAGGCCTGTGCTGTCATGCTGTCATATGCTGAAGGACTGTGAAGAAGTCAATCATGACTTAACATAATAGAAGGGAACATGTAAAGAAAGAGAAATACTGCATGAGCTGGATATATACAGCTCACACTTGAGGGCAGCTGAGCTTACTGCAAATGCATATGATGAATACACTTTTTCCAGTTGTGTATTTTTGTAAAAATTACCTATTCATTTTTGCAGGATATGGAAAAAACAGTATAAGCTTGGAGTTCAATTGCATCCCTTTTAAGTGAAAAAAAAATATTTATTTTTTTTTTATCAGAGCTCTGAACCATCAATTATCTCAACAGCAAAATAATTTTAAAAACCATAAAACCAAGAACAACAAAACCAAATACTGTGGTTTTGTGAAGATAAAATTTTTGCTTAGCTGATGACACCGGCTTCCCTTTCACTTGTTCACCTGCAAATCTTTGAATATTTATTTCAGAGGTGAAGGATCACATTAAGATCCAACAATTTAGCTTTACTGCTCAGTTTTCCAGTCTGGAACTGATGTTGGAATCTACCAGCTCCTACCACTAGAGTCAGTGTTTTGATCAGAGTATCTCATATCTGTGAAATATTTCAACAGGCTACAAGAAAAGATTCAGGCTAACTGGGTCTGAAGCACCAGATTTTCATATTGAGAACCTTACATACAGTGTGAAATTATTCAAAATCAAAGAATATAGAGCTCTTATTCTGACTATATGTTACAAAGATATCTCTAGCGATAGTCTTTTGCAGTAGATTATACCCTACATTATGGGCTAGTATGATAGGAAACCCACCCTCGATTCAGGCAGGAGGTGAAATAAGAACATAACATCTTTCACTTCAGGATCTCAAAGCACTTTAGAAGCACTATAATTAAGCTTCTCATCTCTCCATGTACTATAAAAGATTTTAATGCCTTTTAGCAAGGGAAGAGAGAAAAAATTAGTAGGAGAAAAACTGCTGTTTGCTCATTTAATGCATAATGAGAAGAAATATATGCAGAGCTTAATAATTTGTGTTTTAATTTAATTGTTCATATGAAGCAATCTTTCTCCTTCCCACTCTAATTATGGGGTAGACACACACCAGAGCATGAAAAGCTGTAGAGCTCAGGATCACCCATAGCATGGTAGGTTCATTCCATAAATGCTTTCTTTCCCACTTCTTCCAACATTTTATAGAAGATCTTAAGTTTTCATCCACTTTTTTCTCTTGATTTAGTGCTTCAGTTTACCACCCTTGACACACTTTTACTCTCTCAAGTGTGTGTTGAATCTCTTTTGTTAAGAATGTGTGAACAAATCTCGGAAAAGAGAGGAGAAACAAGAAAGAAGTGACAAGATGTATTGTATTAATCTAACATCAATTTATTGTGAGATAATTTTCATACATGACAAAATGTAAACACAGAACTAAATGAAAGGAAAATGATAAATAACAGCACTTCAAGTAGTTATGAAATGTCATTAATGCATGAACTAAAACGGTTTTGTTGTCTTAAAGAACAGTTTGTCCTTTCCTTTCCTATATTATCTCAATAGTCTACTATGAAATCTGCTCGGCAGGGAACACTTTCATGTCAGAATGCTATACTTTTAGCAATTGATTAGCTGTTTATCGTGGCAGAGGGCTAGCTGCCTTTCAAGCTGGAAGAGACACCTGCAGCCAAAAGAAGAATCTCTCCATTTATGCTTAAGAAGATAGAAATTACAATGTCTATCTTTATGGTCTGCAGGTTCAATGATTTTAGGAGGGGACAGAAAACATTATGTCTCATCAAGGAGCTGCCACAGTTCACAGCGTGCATGTGTGTTGACCATTTATGCTGAAACATCCAAGGAGAGGAACTGTACCTGTGCCAAGAGTTTGTAAATCACTAGACATATGTCTTAGTTTGAGACAGAGAATTATCTAACAACCACAAGAACGAGAGCTCATGAGATGAATGCAACAAGATTTATTAAAAAATAGAAAATATGAATACTAATAATATAAAAAATAAATATATATATGGTACCAGCCACGCCCCGCACTAGAAAACCACGCCTCCCACACATGTGAAATCACACACCCCCAACACGCAACTGCCAAGAGCTACACACACACACACCAGGGACTCGGGTCCCACCCCAGCCAACCAAACACATCCAAGACCTAAAACGAAACAATTGCTGAAACTGTAACAAAAAGGAGTCAGGCTGTTGGCAGAAATGCTGGGTCCTCTGTTCCCAGGATCAAGTCTCTGCAGAAAATCTCCACTGTGTGAAACTCGGAGCCTCCCAGGACGCAGGAAAAGGTCCAGGAACTCCCGAGGACCCGTCGGAGACTCAGGGAACACGGTTTGGACGAGAAAGGTGAGCAGTCCAGAGGAAGCGCAACTTCCCTCCCAGCACAATGGGAGAGAGCGAGAAAGTGAGCCTCTCCAACTCCCTCTCCTTCCTTCCAACTTTGCCCCATTGAAGATGGAGCTCCGAGCCGTCCACCTCTTCTGCCTTCTGGTGTTAACATCATCGTCATGGCATCACCCACGCTCGACCACACGGGCAGTGACCTGGGACAGACATGCACGTGCACGCGGAGCAGTCCTCAGGAATCAGCCACTGGCGCCGCCCCCGCTCGCGGCCAACACACGGACAGTGGTTTGGCCGTGGTGCATCTGCACCGCAGTCCAAGAAACCAGAGAATGGCCGCCGCACCTCGGCTCAGCTGTATCCTTCTGCTGCCACGCTGCGACTCCGGCTTGCCGCTGCTGGCTCAGCTTGGTATCTTCCTAGCACCGTTTCCCCCCCTATTTTGCTCCGGGAGAAGAAAATGGAAAGGAATCAAGCAAAACCAGGTTATATTCATTTTCCTAGGTACTTAAAACTATGACAGCACACCAGGAACTCAGTGGAGTTCTCTTACTCCTGTAGTGCAAACAAACATTATTTTGAAATAGTGAAAAGAGCAGCAGTATAATGTTACTTTAATTCACTTAATTCAGCCCCTTAAAACTTCCTCAGTAACATGACTCACCTGTAGGTATGTTATGCTAGCCTTTTTATAGGAATTTTATACCCTCATCAATGACACAGGGTTCTAAACACCTTAAGATACCTCTCCTGGGCACATCACTCATCCTAAGGAATCTATTGCAATTGTCTGTTCAGTGAAGTGATCCAGACAACCTAAAAGGTGCTTGTTGTATGCTCTATAGCAGCCTCAATTATATATTTGGAGACTGACAGGGTATGAAATGTTTTAGGTTTGGGGGTTTTTCTTCCGTTCTGTTTTGTATAAATACATTTTATAGTTGGTGACCACAAAAAATGGGCTTATTCAGTGGTAATGGATCAGCAGCAGCAGTACCTGTGATTCAGCAGGGATGGCTGATGGACTAGAACCACCTCTCAGCTCTGTTGCAATGAAGGGAGACAGGATTAGTCCTGGTCCATCTTCTATTTCAGACTATTTCCACAATGTTCACACAACACTGCTGACACATGCCAACAGTTTCAGATCTCTTTCTTTTATTTCTCCTCTTTTGTATGTGGGTTAGCCAACACTCAGTCTGAAACTTGGTACCTTAAGAATCTGTCAAGAGAAGCTGCTATAGGAAGGGACAGTTAACATCAGGGCACAAGGACATATATGCCCTCAAATTGAGCAGCGTTCAATTTTTAGGACACGGTAGTTACGGAATTTATGGTGCAACTCTTTTCAAGTATTGGTTTTTATTTGTGTAAAAATAAACATTGTTAACATTTTATATGTTCCATCTATTAGTGCTTTTGTGGAAAAACCAGTAGACTTACAACTGTATCAAGTATATTTCATATTTTAATTATGACATAAAATATATAGACTTGCAATGATCACTGGAAAATTGTCTTACTTCACAACTTGGCCCATGCAAGCCTCAATGCATTTGAAAAAACAGACTTGCTGGTGGTGGTTGGTTCTGTCAAAGGCAATGTCAAGACTTTCCCACTCTTATCTGAAAACTGCATTTACTCATCAAGCAAGTGAAAAGGTTTAGCTTTTTAATGCTTATTTCTGCTCAGAAAATATAATCCTCCAAAACTGTTGAATAAATCTAGAATTTATTCCTCCTTTCACTGATGTCATGATAAGTCATGAGTCATCAGTAAAGTCAGTAGGGCCACAGGAGAATCAGAATGGTTCCACACTCCCTCATTTTATTCTCATTTCGACAAGTTTCACACCGATGCACGCAACTGCAAAGTTCAATGAACTTGCTCCCTGTTTCTTCTGATGTAACAGAGATCCCTATCTTGGCTTTGGAGTGATGTAGCAAAAGAGAACTAAAATAATGTATCACCCCTAGTTAATAAATATATCCTAGTGGATAGGAAAGATGAAGTTGCTATCCTGCTGGATTATTTTGTCTCTTTTTTTTTTCTTTCCCCTCCACCTCCCCCCTTTTTTTTTTTTTTTTTCCTATTTTCAGGACTTAGTAGGCTCTGTGAGTGTGGACTCCTCATTTGTAACCCTGTAACCTCAGCATCTTCTAACATTTTCTCTGAAAATATAGATGAATGTTAGCATATCAGTAATAGAGAAATGCTCATTTGCATGAAGAATGATAACCTTATTGAGTTCTTAACAGCCCTATCTGATTCATTCAAGTGTGTTTGAAGTAGCATCCAGGTGCCTAAAGAAAAGAAGGCCTGAAACTGCCAAATCACTCACTGAAGTAAAAATAGGTGAAGAAGATGAAATACAGTTGCTTACTAAATTTAGCTGAGTCTGAATGCAGCTGGGATGTGGATGAAGGACAGAAGTGTGTAGGGAAATGGAAGCAACTCTCTCACCTCCCATTGAGAATCCAATTAACAGAGGGTTGCAGCACAAAATCTAAAAACCCACCGATGGGTTTAACTTTGCCTCCAATATGACACAACTTGAAATAATTCCTTCTGACTGGATTTTACACCACATTCTTTTCTTTAGATTGATCTCTATGGTGCACATAATTAAATGTAGAAACAATATCCAGGATGATGAAAATTGGTATTGTTCTGGCTGGAAATATGAAGGCTGTAGTGTGACTTAATTGCAGCCTTTCAATACCTGAAGAGTCTATAAGAAAGATGGAGAGGGGCTTTTTCAGTCATATAGTGACAAGTTGAGGGGGAATGGTTTCAAACTGAAAAAGAGTATGTTTAGATTAAATATTAGGAACAAATTCTTTTCTGTGAGGGTGTGAGGCACTGGAACAGGTTGCCCAGAGAATTTGTCAATGCCTAATTCCTGGAAGTATTCAAGGCCAGGAGGCTTTGAGCAACCTGGTTTAGTGACAGGTGTCCCTGTCCATGGCAGGAGGTTTGGAACTATATGATCTTTAAGGTCCTTTCCAACCCAGGATATTCTAAGATTCTATGATGCTAAAATCTCAACGTTATTTTATTCAATGGAAGACTTTTACACTAAGTTGAACAACAGAGCTTTACATCTTTCAGTACCTCACTGCCAAAGGTTAAGGCATCTGCCAGAGAAGGTGGGAAAACCCCACCCAGAGTGCAAAGAAAACTCCTCCTTCACTTTACTATACCCTTTGAATCAAGAGGCTTTCAGTCAAAAATTTAGAAAAAGAAAGTAATAATTCTTTACTAAAATATATATCTAGAATAAAAAAGAACAAATAGTAACACAACAATAACAAGAAAAATCACTCCAACAAACCCTACTTCCTTCCCTTATTGTGTATTTTTCCTTGGTGTGGCCACAGCTGTGGAGGAAACAGGCAGGTCCTTTGGGTTCACCACACACTCAGGGGTTCCCCCCAGTTTGCTGCTGAGATGAGTGGCAGTCAGTTATGCAATGCAGGAGCAGTGGCAGATGGAGAGGGCCAGACAAGTTGGCTCTGAGCGAGTATCGGTGCAGGCTGGGCTCTTTCTCCCTCTGAGGTTGCTGTGGAGCCCACCTGGACACGGGAGCTGAGGCCAGGGGAGACAATGACAGCAGGAGAGGCAATCTGGTCACAGGGGAGCAGTTGGGATCTCTCCACCATGTGTCGGAGCCAGAGGGAGAGCACAAGGAGAAGACAGCATCAGTGAGGCAACACAGGGCCCTTTCCCAGGGGTTGCTTCCAAAAACCAGAAAGTTGGGCTGGTCACCCACAGAATGTTTATTTTCCAGAGTGAAGAGGAAGAAAAGGCAGGCATATTCCACCTCCCAGCCCGCTTGTCCTCGGCACTCACTGATGTTGCTCCCCTCTCCTCATGCACAGACATCCTAGAGTAGGAATCTCCCTGCCACCCTGACAATCAGGGCCATTATCCCTCAGGGCCCCCACCTCTGCTGAGGAATTCTCTCATTTTAGTGGATTAGCTTTTCCTCTCCTCAGTTTNATGTTTATTTTCCAGAGTGAAGAGGAAGAAAAGGCAGGCATATTCCACCTCCCAGCCCGCTTGTCCTCGGCACTCACTGATGTTGCTCCCCTCTCCTCATGCACAGACATCCTAGAGTAGGAATCTCCCTGCCACCCTGACAATCAGGGCCATTATCCCTCAGGGCCCCCACCTCTGCTGAGGAATTCTCTCATTTTAGTGGATTAGCTTTTCCTCTCCTCAGTTTTGCCACTATCTCATGGTAATAATCGGAAAATTTCACCAAAAGCAATCTAATCTGTACATACAAGATACAAATATTGAGACATACACATTCTACCTCTGCTATGTTCCTAAATAACCTGAACATGGGCGATCCTTTATCTGACAGAAGTCACTACATAATCTCATTTTTGTTGATGTTGAATTGACAAGATTATATATACTGTAAAAAGTTCATGTTTCATAACATAGAGAAAATATACAGGCAGAATGCTCATTAAAGAGCTGTCTTCTCTCCCAGTTTGCTGTTATTAGCAGTGAATACAGTATTGCTCAAGTTCTAGATCAGACTCTGCAAATGGATTCAGTTCAAAAAATATCAAAACTGTATTATTTTGTACTCACTAAAAATGGAAATGAAACAAAGTCATAGGGTATAGAGATCTCACATTTTTCAAAAGATGTGTGGTGGTTTGAATCACTTTTATCGTCTCAAGGCGTGCAATAAAGATGACGGAAAACTGAACAAAATTATCAGCAGGTGAACAGTTTATTACGGGGGGTTTACAATAGGGAAGAAGGGACAACCCACAAGGGACCCAAAAATTACACAGAGAAACACTTGACATGCAGAAAACACAAAAGGGAAAAATAAAGGGACAAAAACAGAAAGGGAACTGCTCTCTCAGCTAGGTCACTCATTGAGAAAACAGGGAGAAGGGTAGGGAAGCCATCTCTCTCTCTCCCTGTCTGCTGGTATCACTCCCCGGCCCTTGAAGTTCTCTGAAAAACACAAAAAGAAGTGAAAAATGACCCCTTCCCACCACCTCTCCCAAGTGGCTACTTGCTTTCAAGCTGAAAATCACGTCCGTGCCGGGAGAAATGGGTGGAGTCACGCCGTGGGACCTGCGAGTGAGGATGACAGGGAGCTGTGTGCTTCCCCCCCGGACCAGAAGCCAAGGAAGAGAGGGAGGGCTGTTGTCTTCGTCTTTTTAAGCCCTCTAGTTCTCACGTGGATCTCGCTGCCTTCTTCCGGGCCAAACTCTCTCTCCACTGGTCAGCAGGGCCGAGCCCTGCCTTGTTTCCGGCATTTTCCCACCAAAAAACCACTCGCCCGGGGCCTGAGCGCCATCGGCGTGACTGCCGCCCCTGTGCACGGCCATAACTGGCACAGTGCCAGGGTTAGACCCCTGCCGCTGTCCACAAGCAGCCCCCGCCCTCAGGTTCCCGACCGTGCTGGTAGCGTATCTCTGCTTGCAAGCCGGGAGCCGCTGGGACTGCACTCAATGTGCTGCTGCGCCGCGCGGCCGCGGGCATGCTGGGGCTCTCTCCTGGCTGAGCTCTTAGGCTGCCACCTGTCCCCGTCGCATGGGGATCGGTACTGGCCGTGGCCGCCTTGGTCCCAGGGCCCCCCCACCGCCACCACCGCCGGCCCCATTACATGCACAATTATTTTTGTATCTCTGTGTATTCATAAAGAAGGAGCAAGAGAAAGGGAAGAAGGCTTGTAATTCTGTGTTGTTGTCCTAGCTGGCTGTGAGTCGTAAACCCAGTACTGACAGCACAGATACTCCTGCTGGTCAGATAGCACCCTGCAACAGAAAGATGTCTGTCCTACCTCCTTTGCTGGATGTGGTTCCAAAGAGCTGTGGCACTTGAGAAGCAGCAAGCCTAGACTGAACCACCCACTTGAATTTCATACAGGTGTCCTTATCCTGACTTCTTGTTCACCACTGCAGATCATACGAAAAAAAGGGGGAAAAGATGAGATTCGAAAACAAGAAAAGCCAGTGATTTTTCATGTTTGGGATTTGTTTCCCACATGTGCAGGAGTATTTCAAATTAATGAGAAAGGGACCTTTGAAGTTAATCAAAAGTCATACAGTATGTGTTGTTATTGGGGCAGAAGATATGTCATCTCCTGAGGCAGTTATCCATAGCATTAATTGAGGATATAGTTCAATCCATAAATACGTGAATGGCCACAGACTTGTTGATCAGGAGATATTGCTTCAAAGTGTTCAGAAGGTCCTTCTACCTCTAAAGGCCATGACAAATTGCTCTGTCACCTTTTCTACTGTGCATTGCAGTGGTCTTGCCTCCTACTTTCTTCTTTCCTCTTCCACCCTTCCCCGCCCTCCCCAAGCCTTTTCCATTTGACTTTCACGGCAGTCATTCATTGTATCAGCAGCTCCCTTTTAATCAAAGCACAGCTTCCATCTGAAATAACCAGTTAAATGACTGAGGGTCCATTAAGTGAATTATTTCAAGCTCTTTCCCCTTTCACAAATCTGTCCCTAAAGCAACACAGCAAGTAATAAATTTCAAGTACCTCTCAGTATGGTGAGGGAAGTAGACTGCACTTTACAACTAGCAATTAGCCTTAGGCCTTCAGGTTGTTTTTTTTCTCACCACAGATTAGCACACTTGTGGGGTTTGTTTTTGTTGAGTATTTTCTCTGTGTTATTTTTTGGGGGGTTGTTTGTTTATTTTTTGTTTTGTCTTGTGTAGGGGTTTTTTTTATAAAGGAAAATGTAGGCCTTGTCCAAGGTTCTCCAGGCCTTGTCTTAGTGCCTGAGATCGCTAGCATGTCTTCATATTCTCTCCTCTGGTTTACAGTATCTTGATATATGGTGAAATCCTGTAACATATTTTATTCACTCAGTGTTGCAGCATTGTAGGAAATTATGATCCAGCAATGCCAAATACCAGGTAGATTCAGTGCCATCTCCACAAACCTGTTGTCTCCTTCTCACTGAGATTCACATAGATAGGAAATGCAGGGGAGCATAGGACAGGTATGTACATGGTGGGTTTGGAGCATTAATCACCTTGTAATCCTAAAAAATAACAGGAATTTTGTACTGTGGTTCTGCAGCATAGTGGCAGCAGTCATAATAACACCTAGAAGCGTGTGAAAGAAAATCTCTTTTACCTGTATAGTGTTATACAGTTAGCAGTTTGATCTCAAACAACAAAATGCAGAAAGAACCACAGACCAGTTTCTTGTCTGTTCAGTATATCATGCTGTGTCTCAAATCTAGTTTATTTCACTAGTTGCTTGCTCAGTATTCTAATTTGTCACTCTTTTTACCCTTTTAACCAGAATTTGTTTTGCAATTTTATTATCCAGCTAACCAACCTTCTATCACCCTCCTCCTTTCCCTTTCACAATTTTTTTCTTTCTTTTTTTTCTCCCTTGGTACTATGCATGTCGGAAGAATTCTTTTATCTCTCTTTCAGCTACATCTTGTAGTATTTTTTATTCTCTGGTTTTTTGTGTTGTTTTTTTTTCCTGCTCAATTCATATGCCTTGTGATACACCTTTTATCAGTCTCACATGTACAGCTGCTATTGCTTGTTCCAGATCATCCATTTATGCCATCAAGTACACTATGTACTCTTGGCAAAACATCTGCAATTATTAGATAGTTTCTCATCTGGAAATTCAGGGTGTTACCATCATTGATATAACTGAACTGAGTTATGGTTATGAACAATGAATAGGTATTTTTTTCTGTAAGGAAATGTGGCCCTACACAGTTTTATAAAAGGACAGGTGAGGATTTTTAGCAAGGCTCAGCTAAGCATAGAGCAGGCATAACATGCTAGAGCCTTTAAATTTTGCCGTCATCAGAGGATATGATGTCCATATAAATAAGACAGAAAGGAATATGATTTGGTATCGCGGTTAGTATTTGGTTGTGCAAGAAAGGTGAATAGAAAATTGACTGATAATTTAGAGGGTATTTTTCACAGTTGCCAGTGATTATTTAGAGAAATATTACTCAGTCTCGAATAAACTGTTGTTAAGGCAACATACAAATTCTTCTCTCTACTCATACAGGAAGTAAACAGTCCTGGCCACTTAGGTTTATTTTCCTTTGCTACTGAGTAAATAGTGGAATTCAGAAATTGGTAAATGCCTCATAGATGATAGCTGTAGATATTGTTTTAAACATTATATATATATATATATAGCAACTATGCAAAAGATCTCAGCAAGTGCTCAGCACCAAAAATTTCAAGTTTCAGATGTTGTGCTCTCTCACTGAAAAGAGTCAGCCTTGGTAAACTGAAAGAGATTAAAAGACCAAAATTTGTGCAAAAGCATCACATTCTTTTTCATTATTTCCTACTTAAAGTATTGCTAAACCAGTTTCCCTCTCTTCTGCTATACCAGGGATTCACTTAAATTGGGGAAATTCTTAATTAATACCTTCTGCATCTGTCACAACAACCACAGATTTTTTCCTGGATTACGTCCTCCAAAAATAACAGACAGTTATTAAAGAGCCTTCATCTGTATGACAGAGGGATTGCGCTGTGAGGAAAGAGGCAATGGAGGGCTCACAGAATTACACCCAAGGGATCATTTACTTTGGTTTTGAACTGGTTTGCCATCCCTCTTTGAGTCTAACAATGGCAGCAGGACACAAAAGCCATTTTTTAGCACTGTGTTATTTTTTAACATATGTTGATCCACAAGACAGATGATCCACAGCAGACTTTTCTACATTCTTTCCAGTTGTCACTAGCTATGATTTAGTCTGATCCAACCCACAAGTCTTCATCAAGTTTTCTTTCATTGTCATTTGGATGGAAGTTGTTCTTTTCTGATGCTTCCTGCCCTGAGGTAGCTTTAAAACTCTTGTATCTCCCTGACATTAATTGTAATTGATTACCTTTCTTCCTCTGACACATTCCTGATCAGCTGCACCACATCTTTCTTTCATGAAAAGATTTTTTGCCCTTATCTCTGTTAGAAATCACAAGTGGCAGGTGTGGGAGTATACAATTTTCTCTATGAACTCTTCAGCTTTTCTATTACTATTTAAACCTCCTTGCCTTTTAGAAAGCTTGCCTTCTATGCCTTTCTATCTCCTTTTTTCATCAATTTGCTCCTTGAGACCCCAGTGTAGTTCTATTATTTGTACTAGAATTGATAAACACACTTCTAGTATTTATAATCATCTCCTCACAGTCCTCTTTTCACGAGCTAGCTCTCTTTGATTTCTACAATTACAGTGTTTGCAAGTCTGTCATGATCCAAGTTTATGGTGTGATACTATTCCACTTACCCAAGGAATTGTCAAAAAGATGTTATTTTCACTTCATTGTCAAGAGAACATTTCTGTGTTCTACCACTGGAAATTCCAATTTCTAAAGATCATAATGACAGAGAGCCTGGCTTCTACTCAAATTGGAGTAATTACTTTTTGCCTACTGAAAATTACTCATTTGAATTCCCAGTGGATAAAGGAAATCCCCATCCATTGTTCTGAACAGGGGACTTAACAATCACCCTGTATAAAATAGCTATTCACTTAAACTACTGAAAATCTGGAACATTTTATTGCTGCTGTATTTTCCTCAGTGCTGGTTAATTTCAGACACAGCAGAGACTATAATTCATAGGAAAATGAACTCTTGCTTACAGTCCACACACTATAAACGTTACATTGCGATTGTTTCCCCTCTGCTGCTTTTATTTAGAGCAGCATCTCACAGGGTTGCAAACAAAGGAAGTGTTCCTCAGACAGAGAAAGGAGAACAGTTAGGAAATAAGAGTAGATATACCTAGTATCATGCCTCAAAATGAGTAGTTCTAGACAGATGTCAAAATTAAAAATAAAAACATTGTTGACAATCTAACTGCTCAGTCTAGAGGTATGCTCATGTAGTGAATGCCAGGATTGGAATTAATAACAACACAGTCACAAAGATCCTTGTTCTACATTTCTTTTAATTTTAGTTTTCATTCTTGAATGTTATACAAGAACTGCAAAAAGGTCATTCTTGGAGGAGAAAAAAAATAAAAGTGTACAAAGCAGGTACAAAATGTTATCGTTCTAGGATTTTTTTTCCTTGTCAGGTCTAAATTTACTCAAACAAAACACTGAAGTTGAAGACAGTTTTGTCTTATTGCTTTGTAGTTGGCCACTTTCAAGCCATCTTAGATCCCCAGAACATTGCATACATAGGACATTCACTCTCTGAGATCCATCACTGAGTGTGCTTTGCTCTACTGCAAGGCTTTTATAGATCATTCATAGACATTAAGCATCTTGTCTAAGTTGGAGTAATGGACTGTAGTTTTTTAACTCCTGAAATCCACATGAGCAGTATGAATTTGAGAAAGTCAGATGCCAAATGTCCCAAAAGTCCAGAGCCTACACTCTTGCTACACTGACTATATTCAGGTAACACTAATATATACACCATTGATCTATTCATGAAGAATTTTGCTCACTATAAGTCTTAAAAACAACTAAGCTTGGATGCAAGAGAGTTAAAGGACCATAAAAGTTGGCACCATCCACAGCCATCATACTGAGAAAAGGCCTTCACCATGAGTCCCTCCCTCACTTATGAACATTTCTTACTTGGTCTCTAAACTGTAAAGGAAATTAAGATCTTAATTTCTCATGTCACTCTGCATATGTTTTCTCTCATCTAGTGTACTTTTTAATAAACAGATTTCCTCAGTCTTTTTCCTTTTGAAAGAAGGGAAGGAAAAATATCTTTTGCCCCACCTCCAGGATCTTTATCTTTGTTAACACGACCTTACATTGTACCCCTGAACAACGTAAGATTGGTTTTGTTGTGCCCTGCAGGGCTTCCATGTCCCCAGAATCCTAGGGCAATGGCAGTGTCAAGCTGGCACACTACCAGAAATGTCATTTTTTAATTATGTGGTTCTGAGGGAATCTATTATCTACTGCTGAGATGCTGAAATCAGGCGATTTATCTCCAAGGCAGCTCCGTCTACAATCTAGAATATATATCTCTTGTCACTGCAGGAAACAGAATGAAAGGATGTTTTTATTTCTGGTGCCTTATGTTTATAAATTTATTCTTTTAAGTTTTGCAAGCAGATTTCTGGAAGTGGGGTGCAGAGGGCAAGGTATATAAAAGTCACAATGTGATGCTTCTCCGGGTTCTTTTGATTTCCCTAGTAGACTGACCAAGGTCATAGACATCCACAAGAGCTCATGTGCCAACCAAAAACTTACATAAACTATAACAACAAAAAACTACCATAAATTAATCGTTGTGCTCAGAGCTCCAGGCACTTAAGTGCTGAGAGCACTGTACAAGTGAACATCAACAAATGGGCCAGGCAACATGTTTACCCTAATTAACACAAATACTAACCTCTGCTTGACATTTCAGGGTAGGTATCTACAACAGTTTTAAAGAATCTTTATTTCTTTGACATTTCAGGGTAGGTATCTACAACAGTTTGAAAGAATCTTTATTTCTTACACATTAGATATTTTAATTTTCATTAATAGTTTTATATCTACCATCTTATTCACAATGATGCTAAATTATTTTCTTTCCAGCAAATTAAAGAGTTTTGTACACGTTGTCTGTATTTTTTAATTTGCAAAATTCATTACACAAGCCACCTCATGAAGCAGGACCTGAGCTGCCAGCAGTTCATATCTATTAACAAAAAGGTACACTCCAAATACATTTTAAAAAATCCCACTCAAGCATACTTTAAATTAATGTCTGCTTTCTCTATCTGATAAAAGTTTACAAAAAATTGTAGGGGAGGATAGAGGGAAAGAAATTTCAAATATCCCATTAAAACTGTAATTCTTGCATTGCCCTCTAGTGCATACATGAAAACATGACACTTTTTTTTTAAACTCCTCTCTATAGATTTGATGGTTTGCTGCATTTAATTTTGACAGAAACATTATAGACAGTTTGTTTGAAATACATAACTAAGCTCTTGCCTTCCCCAAGCCCTTCTGGCAAATATGAGAAACATCAGTTTGATTTGCTGCTGGCAGAAATGCAGGCCACATGTCCTCAAAACAATCCAGACCCAAATAATTCAGTCCTTCAAAATTACCTGAAGTACAGCATGTATAAATTAGAGGGTGCCTATATTCCTTACTATATGAAGGCAAAGAAAGTCCTTAGTATTTTGTTATTGGTTTGTATACACTTACTTTTAAAAGTTGGCTGCCTTCCCGTATACAGAAAGATCAGCATACAGAAAAATACATGAACATGCAGAATAGTTAAAGTGAGCATAGAATCCACATAAGATGAAAGCTATTGTAGAACATTGCAGAGACAAACTTTTGAGACGCTATGGATTTAACCAGTATCCTTGTTACCCAAGTGCCAAGCCTATAAGAATCCTTAAGTTTCAGGCCACTTGCTTGTGACTTTATGAATAAACTCAGGGACATACCCATTACATTTAGCGGAAGTAAATTAAGTAGCAATTTCCTCTAGTATCACATATATTATCACAGAAAGTCTATTTCTGTCTGTAATAAGAATCCTAGTAGAAGAAAACACTTTACGAAATGTTTAAGAAAAAAAAATCTGCCATGTTACAATAAGAATTATTTTAGAAATCCATTTTTACACTGTACCTGCAAAATAAGCTACTGTTACATTTTGAGTACTGTAACACAGACAATGCTTTTGCATTTGAGATCTTTGAGCATCTTATTTCACCAGCTCTTTTCCAAATAGTCCTTAAAAACACAGCATTTGTGGAACTTTTCATGTCCTGGTCCACAAGACCAAAGAGTTGTCAGGAGAACATTGATTCTCTTCTACCTCTGCTAAGATATGCTGTGGACTCACCATCCCTGGAGGTGATCAAGACCAGGCTGGATAGTGCTCTGAGTAATCTGGTCTAGTGCAAGGTTCCCTGTCCATGACAGGGGTGTTGGAGGTAGTTGACCTATAAATTCTATAGCATCATAGAATGGTTTGTGTTGAAAGGGATCTCAAAGATCACACTGTTATAACCCCTCTGCCATTGACAGGAGCTTCTTCCACTAGGCCAGGCTTCTCAAAACCCCATCCAATCTGGCCTTGAACACTTCCAGGGTTGGGACATCCACAGTTTTTCTGGGCAACTTGTTCCAATGCCTCATCACTCTCATAGCAAAGAGTTTCTTTCTAATAGCTAATTTATATTTACTCTCTTTCAATTTCAAACCTTGTCCTAATACTACTTGCCTTTGTAAAGAATCCCTCTACAGCCTTCTCATAGGCTACCTTTAGGTATTTGAAGGCTGCTGTAAGACCTCCCTGGAGACTTCTGTTCATCAGGCTGAACAACCTCAACAATCTCAGCCCGTCTTCATAGGTTACATGCTCCAGCACCCTGATCATCTTCATGGTCCTCCTCTCTAATTGTTCCAACATATTCACATTCATTTTATGTTGGGGCCCCCAGAGCTGGATGCAGAACTTACTCCACATAGGGTTTCATTAGAGCAGAAGGGCAGAATTACATCCCCACATCTGCTAGTAATGTTACTTTTGGTGCACCCCAGAATGTAGGCCAGACACCATTAAGGATTTTGTGAGATCTCCGTAGAGAACATGGGGTGAAACTGCAGCACCTCCCCTTGTGCTTTCACAAAGGTATACAAAATCACTACAAGATCTCTCAAAATTTTTCAGATGCTATTCCCCCATTGCAACATCCCAGCCCCAGAGCTATAAGCTCAAATGGAAGTATTACTTTCAAGAAATATATGTAAGGCTTTAAAGTTCACTCACCAAACTTTTGAAGAACCTTTAGCTTGTTATTCTCTCAAAGTCATGTACAGAGAAAATGATAATATATGTTCCCAAGAGATTTCTTTTAATTTAGTGGGAAAATAAATATTTTGGCAAAAATTTTCATGGAAATAACACCACTAAACCAAGGCAGAAGCACTTCACCCTAATGCAACACAACACAAAGCAATCCAGCACAAATCTCAGTAGAATCCACCCACCGGTTTTAAGTTATTCAAAAGAGATTAATAATAAATAAAGAGATTAAAAGAATAAAGTGGGAATAGAGGAAGAAAGAAGGAGAGAAAGAAGCAAAGAAAGGGAGAAGAGTAGGAGAAGAACAGCTACTGCGACAGTACCATGCATGTTAACTGCAGGTCTCAAGAGAAAAAAACAAAATGGAGGTCATGTGCTGCTGTCTTTATGAGGTCTGGTCACTGTGGCCACACCTCCCAGGAGGGACATCCGAGGCATTGAGCGCTCAGTGCCCACCAGGCCAGAGTGAGAGGTGCTGCAGCCATCAGAGGTTCCAAGGAGTGTTGTGTGGGCGGACTACCAGTCCAGCCTTCCATGCGCTCTGCAAGAATGACCATGTGGCTTACAGGCCATGTGTCTTCTGTGGGACTGCAGGCCATGCGTGCTCTGGCCCCGGCATTTCCTCCAATGCACACACAAACATACGCACACATGTGCACGAGCTTGTTTGTTCCAACCCAAGTAATATATATACAAGTCAGTCAGTTTCAAATTCAATATCTCACACCCATGCAGCTTTGAAATGTATTTGAGTACGTATAGGACATATAATTGCATCTGTACAATCAAGAACTTTTTCAGGACAGCAAGCACTTGGATAGAATCAAGATTTGAATAGCAGAGAGAAAGAAATGGAATGCTATGTACATACATGTCTGCAATTGCATAGTGTAATTGGGAAAGCACATACTATATTTGTAGCATTAGTAACAGCAAAGCTGCTGAAGTAGCTCATTAAGTAAATCCATGCTTGGCCTGTGTCCAGCATGATATACCGTTTGCCACTACCAGAGTCAAGAAGAAAATTATATGTCATTCTAACAGTCTCATACTTGGAGCACTATGTAACACTGTGTCATACTGATAATCTTAATTCTATATTTGTACAATAATCTTTATTAAAGACAACTTCTGGAAAACTTTTGACTATAAATTTTGTTCTTACATTTCTAAGTAAATCAGTGATCTAGTTGTGCCTGGGTTTACCTCATTCTTTTTTATGAAGCTGTTCCATTAGTAATAACAGTTCCTACCTCATTAGTTTTATTTTTTTGAGATACACACTTGTTCCTAATGCTTCAAGAGGTTTTTCTGGGTCTCCATATCCAAATAATTTCAAAATATTGATAGCAAGGGTAGCATAGTAATAGTTCATCTTAATAACAGGATAGAAATAGTTCATTTTTAACAGTGTTTGAAAATATGTTGGCATGCAGCTGTTAATGGTTCATGGAAGATAATGGAGGTTTAGATCAATTTCCCTGTTTACAGCTTTGGAACGACTCTAGCAAGAAACCAGAAAAAAAAAAAAACAAACAAGAAAACAAAAAAACCCACAGTCACTCTTGGTATTGTCCTGCCTACCAGACACACTGCTGTCTAGCTATAGTTTTCAATCCACAAATCTTTTCACAAATTACCTGAAAGGCACAAAAATATCATCAAACCAATGTTGGACAGGCAATATCTTTTCATTTAAAAACCCAAGTGACTGGCCTGTGATCAACCTTTCTATTTGGTTATCACAGAATAACTTCCTTATATTGACAGATAAATAACTACTTTTTTAAAAATCCCATATTCTTTGGGCTTGTAGACTCATGCACAAAAAACAAGACTCTAATCACACTAGATTGCCATCAGACATATGGCCTCCATTTCAAGGTATCAGTCTTAAAGCCTGCATCTCTCATCTCAGGAAAGTAGGATAAAATAGAGAGGTACCATGAATGGAAAATGGTTATGGCCACAGAGCTGATCACCTCTTTCTACATAATATACTGCGCTGGTTTTGACTAGGGTAGAGTTAATTTTCTTCGTAGTGGCTGATATGGGGGTGTGTTTGGGATTTATGCTGGAAATAGTATTGATAAGTCAGAGATGTTTTAATTACTGCTGAGCAGCACTTAGACAAAGTCAAGGTCTTTCCTGCTCCTCACACCATCCCACCAGTGAGTAGCCCAGGGATGCATGGGAGGTTGGAAAGAGACACAGCCAGGTCAGCTGACCCCATCTGAGCAAAATGATACTCCAGAATTTACCACATCACACTCAGTATATGAAGCTGGACAAAGAAAGAAGTGGGAACATTTGAAGTTATATTACTTCCCAAGTAATTGTTAAACGTGATGAGACCTTCCTCTCCTGGGGATGGCTGAACACCTATCTACAGGAAACAGTGAATTAATTCCTTGGTTTGCTTTACTTGAGTGTGTGCCTTTTTCTTTACTTAATAAATTGTCTGTTTATTGACACACAAGTTTTCTCACTTTTACTGCTCTGTTTCACTGCCCCATCCCAAACAGGATAAGGAGCAAGTGGCCCTCTGGGGCTTGGTTGCTTGGTGGAGTTAAACCATGACAAATATCAGTAGCAGAAAAGATATCCCTGATTCAAGATCTATCTACTGCAATAACTTTTCCTCTCTGCTTCAAAGGCCAGTACATTGCACTATCACTAGGAAAATCTTGAATTGATCTTTTTTCTGGAAAATTACTTCCGTCTTCCAAATTCAGATCATTCACAATTTGTAACTCTAATAAATTCCTTTTAAGATGAGGGGGCTTATATCATTGAAGGGGAAACTCAGAAAAGTTGGTAACAGAATGAAAAGTTCTCTAAGAAGCTGATTAAAATGAAAAATGTCATAGTTCAATAATCTGAAATCAAGAAATTTTTCTTCAGAACATCCTGAATGCTTTGAAGTCTTATGTGGCTGATCATGAATGCATTCACAGCTAAGGTCTCACAAAATGCTTGTGGATTTTGCTTAGTCAATTTTGTATACCTATATTGTTAGATTTTATTTGGGTTGTGTTGTTTTGGGGTTTTTCTGGGAGGACAGTTTTTTATTGTTTGTTCACTTGTTTAGGGATTTATTTTATGTCTGTGTCTATTGCTTTTATTTTTTGCCTACTACTGTTCAAAATGTTAAGATTTCTTTCCCATGCATCCCAAAATGTGGCAGAGTTGAAATACTGCTTTTTTATTGTGACTCAAAGAGCTAACAATAAACATTCCTCCGTACAAGCCCTCAACTTTTAGTCTTACCTTAATTAGACCTCTGGCCATCCTATCCAGAAAGCACTTTCTGTGTGTAAGCCGGACATTTCATATTCTGAAGTGCTTTTAAGAGGAGCATCAAGTTCCATTTGCTTTTCCTTGATTTCTTTCCCCATTAATGTTTTCATTCTCTGTTTAATTGCAGCCTAGGATATTCATGGATCATAACCCAGATTGTCAAACTTTACCTGTGAGAAGTTCAGAGGCCATAACTTTATGATCTGATATGGTGATTTTCCTGAAATCTTTACAGTTTATTTTTACGCCCCATGAAAGTAAAATATTGGCATAACAATGATAATAAAGAAAATAATAATAAAAGATGTTTTGAATCATTGTGCTTCCCTCTAAAACATCAATTTCACTCTATCAGTACTCCCATTGATGTATTCTTTTTTCTCCAAAAATTGATTTTTGGCAAATTAATTTTGCTAATATGCCTTTCATCAGTGTCCAAGTGTACTTTTCTCTACCATGTTATGGGAAAGTAGCTAAAAAATGTTTTTCATTTTACTTTTCTTTTAAGCGACTGACCTTAGCCAGTACAAAATAAAAAGTGCTTGGTATGAGATTGACCCTGGACTAAGACTGCCTCTTTAGCCTGTTGAATAAATATCCATCTTGGAATGCATCAGATTACTGAAATTCTCAGTTGAACTCATGTTGCAAAATAAGTTCCTGTTGAAAACATGCTTGACAAAAGCTAATGAAAAGACAAAAATGATAAATGTAGAAACAGTGCGTATCAGTTCACACAATGAAAAAAGACATATGGTACAGACATTAGATTTTATCTTTTAAGTCCTAGTATCTGATTTTAAGATAGTAAGGAGAAAGCTTAGCCATAAATTACTTAATACTCCCAACGAAGGGCTGCTTGGTGAGATTACAGTGAGAGTCAGGTCCACATAAACATCAGGATGAGCCATATGGCATTGTATTAACAAATATCACTCTAATCTAATTTTAGGTGTTTACACATCAGATTCTGTGGATATAAGGAAGATAAATAAAACACAGAAAACAAATATCAGTCAATCCACGTCTATGAAGTTGCCCATGATTTGCAGTGGAGCAAAGAAGACAGGAAATTGCTGTGTGGCATTTTTTTATTATGTACTCTTTTTCTTCTTTGAAAGATTCCAATCCCAATTTTGTTCCTTGTCTTAGACAGAATTGCCTTCTGTAGTAAGGTATTTCATCTGTCAAACTATCAGTGACACCTGATTCCAGTTTTTCTGGGATGATGGCAAAACAAAAGACAGCATGGGTCATGAGGAAAAGAATTTGAGATCTTATTCCACTCTATTTCTATCATTCTGAGAACCTAACAATTACACACTTACTGTATATAGAAATATCATAGAGGTATCATATGGTTCTGGGAACCTGTCTTTGCCAGTAAAAAATTTTAGAATGTAATGCTGTATTATTTGCTTGACTCTATAAAGAGCACAAGTGGGGTTGTTTGGTTTTGTTTTTTTTTTTTTTTTTTTTTGTTTTTTGCTTTTTTTTGTTTCTCCTGTCCTTGAGCTTTTTTCACACATAAGCAAAGTGGAGAATATTTCAAATATTATATCATAGGAATAAAATTCCGGTCCAGTTGCCTTAAGAAGAGGTGTTCCTCAGGTTCTTTGGAAGCTTAAAAAATTATTCAGGATTAACATTCATGTCCACAAGGGCACAGCCAAAGGCAGCAGACTGACATGCAGAGAAAGCTGAAGACTTCATACCTGATATAACACAAGGAATAAACATATCCCTAGAAAATATTAAGTACCCATATGTATTTTGTTACCCTAGTTTTTCCTCTAGATAATTTCTAAAACAACTTCCAAGTGACATAAAAATAAATATTAATGCATTTTTCAAGCATATTACTACTAATATATTTCCTCTATTCAACTGAGAGGAAAGGAGTTTTCTCCACTGGTGAGAAATTTCTGCAGAAAGATGTTTTGCAAAAAACAATACAAACCCCAAGAGCCTAATACCTCTTTTGCTTCAGCCTTCTCTGAGAACACCAACAGCAATGAAAATGTTAGCAGAGGTTAGTGACAAATAATTAGAAATTCAGGTTAAAATAGACGCAACAATTATTCTAACATAGCAACTACACTCTCATATGACATAAGTTGTTGAAAGCCATTTAGTATGATTTAAAAAATGAAAATATAAATATATTTAATATATTTTTAAAAAAGAGAAAAAAGAAATATAAGATTGAAAATTAGAAGCTTAAGCAGTAGAAACCAGTTCTCATATATGCTGGAAAACCCCTCATATGGTTGCTACCAGTTGTTAAGAAATATCAAATTAGGAGAGGTATCAATTGAGAAAAAAACGGTTTTTATTTCAAGTAATCTTGACAAACTGCAGAAAACAAAAGATTGCATTCATGAATAGGAACAAGCTGCAAGCTATTTTTCAAAAGTCCACTGGTAAAAATATTACCACTTTTTTCTTTTTTCCTTTTTTTGTTCTTGAATAACTGCTTTTTTCCTACTCAGAAGTGTTTCTATAGTCTTGAATTTCATCCAAAGAAATAATCCCAGTTAAACTGACTTCTTATTATGTTGAAATGTACTTATCTGAGTTGTTAATATCAATTCCCACTTGCCTGTAAGGGGCAGAGAAACTCATCTTTAAATACAAAAAGACTGAGTAGGTTACAGCAAGACACAGTCAGAAGGAGTAGTTCGCTTGCCTCTTGTCTACAGAAAAGATGGTCTAAACCATATTTTCCTCTTTGGGGTTTGACACTGGGGAATTTTTAAGCTGTAGTAGTAGTAATAGTAGTTGTAGTGGTGGTGGTGGTGGTGCTTGTTGTGGTTGTTGTGGTTATTACGGTTGTTGTGGTTGATGATATATTTTTCACCAGCTATTCAATGGACACCAAAATGAAGAATGAAGGAAGAATGATACTAGGGTATTAGTCCAGTTGTGGTATGCTAATGGAGAAGTTCTTTATAAATTAATTAGAAAGAATAAGGGTAAATAGGCTTGACGTCGGAATAAAAGGGTAGCATCAACTTGCTCTACTGATATAGAGTCAGTCAATACACTGCAAATTCTGAGAGCAGTACATTTGAAACTCAGGGTAAGTAACCGTGAGATTATAAGTGTTAATTTGAATAAAGCATACTATGAAAATAACTTTGCCAAGTTTGGGCTGATTTCCCTTCCCGGTAAATAAAACCCCATTTGTGTGGGTTTCTAGTAGGTTTGGTTTCATTGCATGGAGGTTTTTTAACACACAGTTTTGTCATATTCTTATTAAAAATCAAAGACCAATTATACCTCAATTGTTTATAGAAAAATAATTATCTTTTTGCTTGCACACCAAAGTTTTCAAATCTGTATAATGCATTTTGTGTTTCCTGTTGCACTATTCTCTTGGACAGCAATACTTTGTACATGAAAAGTGACTGCTGGATTCCCTGAAAGTAGACCAAATATGAACCGCCTGATAGACATGGGAGTCTAGTGTGGTTGGCAGGCACCCCAAAGGATTCCTCTGATTCCTGGTATGGATGTGGTTATGGTCCAGTAACCAAACCATGTCTCATCATGATCATCTGAAAATGTAGACAGATGAGAAAACACAAAAATTACAAGCTGCCATTATTAATTTTAATTGGATTTTCTATATATAACTAATGCATTATAAATTCTATTTACTTTAAAAATAATTAGTGCATCTTTTATGTTTTTAGGGTTTCTCTTGATCCTTTTGGACACAGCCTATGCCTGAAATTTTCCCAGACCCTTAGGGTTCGTTATGACTTGCAAAGGGATGTCTATGTACGTGTAACAACTTTTGACATACTTGGCAAAAAAAGGCACAAAAATTTATAAAGTGTAAATCAAGTTCCTGTCTTAAAAAATTATAATCTGGAGAATTTAGCATTTACCACTATACCTACCTGCTTACATAAGGAGTCTCATTCAAACTGATGGCCTAACACACTACTGGAACCATCTGTATTGTTAAGGAAACTATCCTACCTGAGCATCGAAGGGGCAGTCTATCAGTCACACTTGCATCATCAGAGACTTTCGCTGCTGGGACAAAATTTACTTCACAGTGGGTGGCTCCAGTCACTTGACAGGTGCCCTATTACACACACCAAACTCACACAGTCGGTCAAGGTTTCCTTACCAGTTAGACCCTAGGTTTCCCATAGCAGAATTTCAGATATCTGGATCCTTAAAATAATTTAATAATGATGCAACAACAGAATAACAACTGCACAATGGACTGCCTGGGCTTTTATACCCTCACAATCTACGCATATGCAAGCCTGGGGTCATCGGTTCTTGCTGTGTCGCTGAGTGTCCAGTTCCCTGGCTGGGCCACAGGTCTCTTTGCCCCATGTTGTGCAAAGGCAGCACCACTTCAGGACCTCTTGACTTGGGCTGCCACCACACAGAGCTCAATCTGCACCTTGAACTGTAGCTGCACACTGAGCTACCTGCATGAAATTAATTCCTCAACAGCATTTTGTGGCAGATATTTTAAGGCCAAAGACCCTTCTCTGTTATTTACATTTTACAACAAGATAGCAAATATCCCCTAGTATATTCTCAAAAAGTTTCTGTCCAGTATTAGTTTGCTGATCAGTATTCCTGCTCTGAGGTATAAGACAAATCTAATGTCTGCAGTTAAAATAAGCTAACCTAAAGGGTTTTTTATTTCTTTTAGAATAACCATCAAGACATCAGCCTTTACGTATATTTTTACTAAAAAGAACTTTGAGCTACTCTCAATGAAGAAAAAAATTGTATTAAATTAGACTCAATTCTGTAGTTAGTCTGTTCCTCCTTATTTCTTAGCTTTTATGCCCCATAAGGAGTTACATTAAAAAACAAAATAACAAACCAAACAAGTGAAAGTCCCAAAGCAAATAAATAAACAAAAACAATCATACCCAAACAGAGCAAAGCACCATAAAAGATATTCTTCATTCTTCCAAGTGCTCTGAAATGGTGATATTTTTTCTGATATTAACTTCTTTATTTTTTTTTAAACTTCAAAGGACTCTACATTTAAAACCGTTGTTGATATTGAAGATTTCACCTGACAGAAAAGTTAATGCTGTTTACTGAGTTTTCAATTCCTGGAATATTAGATACTTAACAGAGAACCACAAACAAGCAAAATATTAAAGAAATTTTCTTAGCCTACATGTTTTTCAAACACCCCTTGGTTCCAGCACATGTGCCTCTGCATGTCATATCCCAGAATTTTCCTGTATTGCCATGCTGTATAAACAAGAGCTTTGGAGGCTTCTGATTGTTCTAAGCCAAACTACAGTATTAATTCACAGGAAAAACTCCAAACTCATGACTGTGGCACCTCACAAGCAACCTGATACTAAGGAGGATGGACTGTGAAGATATTTCAGAGAGAAGGCATCAAGGACAGGGTCGAGCTGTTGCAAGTGACTGGTAATTCTTGGCCACTCCTCAAGAGGTAGCACAACAAGTTACTGCAAGGCACATCCACCATATCAAAAGAAAATGAGGACATTTTAGACTGATTACACTAGCTTTAGGAAATGGGACTCTCCACTGCCGCAGCTTCCCAGGCATGGCCACATTTAAAAATGTCACTGCTTTTCTTGGAGTTTAAAAAAATTACAAACCCAGCCATTCTCTCCTAATAGAGCATAGCTCACATTACTGTATTCCTCCCCTAGCAAATTGTTAGCCCCAATGCTTCCCCAACCTTATCTTCAACAAGACTTGTATGTGCTCTTCCTGATCGTGCTCCCTCAGCCCCAACCACTGAACCAAATGATTGTTTTCTTTTCTCCTTCCATTTCAGCCTGGCCCTTCTGCAGATCATGATCAGTCCACTCAGGTTTTGGAAACATGTGTGAGAAGGAATCCAAACAATCCACGAACAATCCACCACCATGACAGAACAGGGTGACTGCTCTCACCTTCTTCACAAAGGACATGAGGAAAGATGCAGAGAGGAGCACAAAATAGTACCTCTTTCACAAACTGCTTGGAAAGTCTGTGTTCACAGGCTGTGGAATAGTATGAGAGCACAACTTTCACAATTATACAGGTAGGTGCATACTCAGGTCAATAGTGGGACTGTTATCGTATTTGTCCAGCAGCAAAAACTCCACCTACAAAGAGAGGTAGGTAGTATTCTTGTAATCATCCTGGTAGGTCACTCTGCCAACATAAGCATTGTTCTGCCTTTATAGCTAAGCCAGATGTAAATTAAACTCCTTAACATGTTATCCTGTTATCTCTATAGCTAGATGTTCAGATGACTTTTCTGTCTTTTTATCCAATGTTCTCAAAAGTCTATGTGAAGTACCATTATCTTCTTTTTTTTTTTTTTTTTACATCCATCCACTGTCCCTGTTCTGTTTTCAGTCCTTTATCCCACATCTATAAGTGTAATTATTTGTTTTTTCTTCTTCAGAAGATTATGCTTCAAGTGACTAATATTTGATTTTATTTTCTTCTCACAAGCACTTTTTTCCTCCACAGGAAAAATGTAACGGCAAACATCACAGATACCAAACACAGCCACCCCAGACAAGCAACACTGGTAAACTGTTAACAGGAAATGAGAAGGCTGAGGTATTCAACATCTTTTCGCTTTGGTCTTCACTGTCATGCTCTCTTCCAACACCTCTCAAGTGGATAGACCTCAAAATGAGGACTGGGAAGCAAAGATCAGGCAAGAGTAAGAGAATCTCTGGCTCATGATCACTTGAAGGTCCTGAATATACATATGCATATAAAGTTTATGGGAGTTGACAAGATGCATCCCAGATTCCTGAGGGAATTGGCTGATGTAGTTATCAAGCCACTCTCCATGATATTGAAAATTCATGGCAGTCAGGTTAAGTTCCAGGTGACTGAAAAAGAGAAACACTGCACCCATTTTTAGAAAGGGTAGAAAGAAAGTGTGAATGCAGCTCTGTTGACAAGGTTCTGGATGAACTGGTGGATGAAAAGCTGGACATGAGAGAGCAATGTGCACTCACAGCCCAAATGCCAACTCTATCCTGGGCTTCATCAACAGAATGATGGCCAGTAGGTCAGAGGAGGTGTTTCTGTCCCTCTACTCCCTCGTGGTGAGGCTCCAACTGCAGTACTGCTCTGAGGTCCCCAGCACAGGTAGAACATAGATGTATTGGAGAAGGTTCAGCAGAGAGCCACAAAAATGGTCAGACCACTGGAGCCCCTTTCCTATGAAGACAGGATGGAAAGAGAAAAGAGAGAAGAGAAGAAAAGAGAGAAGAGGAGAAAAGAGAAGAGGAAAGAGAAACCTAGACTCATTCTGCATGGAGAAGAAAAAGTTTCAGGGAGACCTTTCTGCAGCCTTTCAATACATAAAAAAGCTTATTGAATAGATTTTGATAAACAATTTAGCAGAATTTGTTGTGATAAGACAAGCGGTAATAGTTTTAAACTAAAGAAGGGTCGATTTATATTAGATATATAAGGAAGTTTTACAATGAGGATGAAAAAACACGGGTGCAGTTTGCCCAGAGCGGTGATAATGTCTCATTCCTGTCAAGATTCAAGGTCAGGCTGGATATGGCTCTGAGCAATGTGAACTAGATGAAGACATGCCTGCTCATTGCAGGTGGACGGACTACATTTGCTTTAGAGGTCCCTTCCAACACAAGTTATTCTATGTATCTCTGAATCTTTACTGAATTCCTATGAAAGCTCACTCCCTGGCAAAAATTACTGCTCAGAATTGTATGACCCTGAACACAAAAATCTTTTTAATGCTCTAGTTGTGTATTTCTTATTAACCTATGTACACTATAGATTACTTTTTCCTTTTTTAAATATGTCCTTAATAATTTGATTTTCTTAAATGTAAAATTGTAGCATCTAATTTTTTTTTCACAAGATGTTTATTTGAAATTAATCTCCATGTAATTCTTGCACAGCAAACCTCTCACCATTGAAGGATTTTGATTAGGACATAGATGCAATCACAATTTCTAGAAGTTCAATATTCCTTGTCTTCAATATTCTCTTCTACTTATGTTGTTTCTGTAAACATTGCCTACCCGCTAACCGTATAGTAAGGTAATAGGAACAAAATATAGAAAAAACTCATGACTTCTTTTACCATCTGAGCAGATATTTATGAAAATATTTTACAGTAATCCCTAGACTATAAAAAATAGTCTATGAAATATTAAAGACTAGTATTTTTATAATTATAATAATAAATATTTTATTATTTAAATGCCTTTATTTTATCCATCCTTATACTGCACTTAGAATTATTAGTTGAATACAGGCATTTTTTTGCTGTCTTCCTATATTTCATAGAAAAGCTCAGTAGTTATTTAATAATATGGGACATTCAAAGGTTATTATGGTTATTCAATGGTTATTATGATCCACATTAAATTGGAATATGCTTTTAATATTTAGAACAGAATATTAAATGTTTTATCTATAAGCTTCACGTAGGTTTTGTATATTCGTCAACTGGCAAAAATAGTACAACAAGAAAATCAGAAATATATTATTATATACTGTTTTTGTATTTGTATGGATTCACTTACGGATGGTTGTAAGATTACTTTTTGTGTTCTTTTTCCAATTACACTCTAATATTCCGTAGGGTATCAGCAGATTCCATTTCTGATTAAGCTTGCAGAAGAGGAGAAATATTTTATAAAAATATAAGAATTTCAGCTAAATTAATTCCTATCACCTCCCTTTATGAGGTTGGGTTTTTTTCCTGATTCTATCTGATCATGTGGAGTGCCAGTCTATTTTTCACATTGACTTGTGACTGTGGAAATATCAGCAGATATTGCAAATGCCTCCACATTGTAACATGAAAATGAATTAAGACTTGTTATAAGGTTTCTACTACTCTGATTTGCTTATAAATTCAAAGGTATACACAGAATTATATTGTGGGTTTTTTCCATCACTTTCTCCAGGGTTATGGCACGGGCAGTCTGTTGTAAAGAACAATCTGCACGATGCAGATTGAGCAGTTTAGTTCAACCAGGTCACCTCTACAGAATCAAAGATCCTCTTCCATGTCTGACCTGCACCTAGTGGGATTGGACCTGATACTTCATTAAATGGGTATATATGTCATCTACAAGTAGACTTTAATTAGACTAATTTAATAGCATCTGTGACTGCTTACAAACCGTTGTATTAATGACACTATATAAAATTATATTTACGTAGGGCATTGTGATTATCATTCAAATATAGGTTTGGATTTGATTGGATAATTTTAACTAGCATTTACTTTTAACACTGATCAATGAGATCATTTTCCACAGACTGCCGTGCCATTTAAGGAGATACCAAACATTGTATGTTATGCATGAAACATCAGTTATTAAAAACTATAATGTGACATCATTTTATAGCAACCAAATAAATAAAAGCCATAGGTCATGGTTTTTGAACCGATTTACATGTGTGCACTTTCTTAAACCAACAAATGTACTTACATAATAGGGACCTATCCCCTCATAAGTTGTTTATAAAATTACTCTGTGTACTCACCTGGTATTTACACAAATATTGTGACTAAAACAGGTAGGCACATAGGAAAACATTTACAGGTAGTGCTGTCACAGTTGTACAGTTGCTCTCCCATCCTGGGACAAAGTTAATTCCCTACTCTGAATTGCTTTTCCGTCGGTCAGTAATTTTAAATTTTTTCACTATTTTGCTTTTATAAAACAGACTCTTCCAAAATGCATAATATATAACATTTGCAACCTACATTTTCATTCAGATTATATATCCATAGGAAAAGATTAAAATTATTAGTCAGTGTTTTCTCCCTCTGATTTCCTTGCCGCCTTCTAATTTCACAGCCATAGAGCCTTCCAAATCACAGCCCAGAGCCACGCACAATTGAAATAAGGGCATTAAGTGAAAGAAGAGAAAGAGCTTTGCCTAAACATCCTTATTTGATGATCTGAAAGAGATTGGGTAGACATAAATTTTATAGCAAGGAGGAAGCAAGAGGGGAATTTCATGAAAGAGGCGTATCTCAATCACAGTGCCACATCAAGTCCTGATTGGGGAGGGGTTGTTATTCCACCTACAAACCTACAAATGAAAAAAATCATCCAGTAAAATCTGATCAATATCCCCTCCCTCCTTCTAATTAATTTTCACATCTACAAGCTGTCATCCAAAAAAAAATACTACATCAATTAAAGTTGTAGCTTTGCACAATCAATAGCTAAGGCACATGAAGTTAATTTGAATTAAAGGCAAACCATGGCTGACTGTATATAAAGTGAACCATATCATGGAACAAAATGGAGATTAATTTTTTTTTTTTTTAGTTAATAACCTACTTTTACCGACAGAGATATTTAAGAAATCAACTTAAAACAAGGAAGTATAATGGAAGTATAAGGAAGTATTATATAATCATGAATTATATCATGAAAAATATTTCTCTTTGAAATTTCCTTTATATTTCCTGGAAGATTACCACTGTTTGCACATGATCATCCTAGCGAATAATTTTTTATTATTCAGTAATTTTTCTCCATTGAAAAAAGAAAATCTCTGACAAGTCTCACAGCACAAATAAATGACCCTTGATTTACAATTGAGATTGCTTCACTCAAAATTTCTGAGCACATTTAAAAATAAGTCTCTATATGACACCTACTAATTAGGAATGTGCAGTTGTATTGAGTTAAGAGTTTCTATAACCCTGGGATGTTCCCTTAGCAAACTCCTGAGGTAAAACACCACCCCTTTCTTTGCAGCTTCTAAGAGATGAAAAATGCTAAACATCAGATATTAGGTTGTCAGAGGGTTAGTTGGTGACACGATTCCAGAAAGCAATGAAGAAAGTGGGGCAAGAAAAAATAGAAGGGAAAGGGGTTGGTCCTAATCAAAGGACATTTTTTTCTATAAGAATGAAGAATAAGAAACTGAGTTCATCTTCAAAGCAACTGTCTGGTTGAAAGAAAAAAAAAATATTAAAAATGAAATATTGGGAAAAAAGAATGCAGAAAATATTGTGATAGCAGACTATGAGAAGAATAAATGACTTGAATTTAGAGTAGGACACAACATACTCCTGAAAAAGCTGGCAGCTTGTGGCTTGGTTAGGAGGACTTTGCTGGGTTAGGAACTGGCTGGACGGTCGGGCCCAGAGAGTGATAGTGAACGGTGCTGCATCCAGCTGGCGGTCAGTCACTAGTGGTGTTCCTCAGGGGTCTGTGCTAGGACCAGTGTTATTCAATATTTCTATTGATGACATGGATGTGGGTATTGAGTCTCTCATCAGTAAATTTGCGGATGACACTAAGCTGGGAGCTCGTGTCGATCTATTGGAAGGAAGGAGGGCTCTCCAGAGGGACCTGGATCGGTTGGAGAGCTGGGCAGTATCCAATAGGATGAAATTCAATAAGNAGTTCTGGGCCCCTCAGTTTAGGAAGGACGTGGAGATTATTGAGCGTGTCCAGAGGAGAGCAACGAGGTTGGTGGAGGGTATGGAGCACAAGCCCTACGAGGAACGATTGAGGGAGTTGGAACTGTTTAGCCTGGAGAAAAGGAGGCTCAGAGGTGACCTTATTGAAAGGAAGTTGTAGTCAGGTGGGGGTTGGTCTCTTTCACCAGGCAGCAACTGACAGAAGGAGAGGACACAGTCTCAAGCTGTGTCAAGGGAGGTATAGGTTAGATATTAGGAAGAAGTTTTTCACAGAAAGAGTAATGAAGTTGTGGAATGGACTGCCCGGGGAAGTGGTGGAGTCACCATCCCTGGATGTGTTTAAAAAAAGGCTGGACGTGGCACTTGGTGACATAGTCTAGTCTAGTTGAGGTTCTAGGGTAAGGGTTGGACTAGATGATCTTGGAGGTCTCTTCCAACCTAGTGATTCTGTGATTCTGTGATATGTAGGTAAACTGTAATTATGAAAACTGAATCAGATCAGTAAAGCAGGACTAGTTTTCTGGACTGATACAAAGGAGCAATGTGTGTAACAAGTTCCACAGGAAAAAAAGACAACCCCTGTGATGAATGATAATATGTTATATTTTTGTTGTGCATCAGATTAAAAACTGGACATTCAAAGTCCAATAGCTAAAACAGAACTTCTATTTGCCCTGGAACAGAAATAAATAAAATACCATCTTAGTTTGTGACATGAAAGTCCTTTCTGCTACAGTTTTTGGAAGGTGTATTGCAAGGTCAGTGCAATCAGTATTCTCTCAAATGTGCCATCAATGTTTATTTTTAATTTGGGACTTGTGAATAAACCTTTAATGGGATTTTAATGGCATGTTGGACACACTTCAGTGTCCAGAGATGTGCCATCATATCCAGGAGTGTCATTATCTGGATTAATTATCAATAGCAGGCAGTTATCATTAGGGACAAGTGAAAATGAGAGAGGTAGTAAATGAAATTTATTGGGCAGAGATGTTGAAAAATAAATAAATAACAACATCTGAGAAGTCACCAATGGATACTTCAAAATCCTTTTCAGTTTGAAATTTCACATTATGGCTGCCACTTGTTTCACTGCTTCAGAATCTGTGATGGCCGAAAGATTTCCCTTGCCAGATAGTATAAACTAAACTCCTTCTTCATAGTTGTAGCTCTACAACTGTATTTTATATACAAGATTTGTTTCCAAATTTGCTTTTTAGTGTCATCAATGGGTTAATTTGAAATCTGTGTTAGTTTAACCAGTGAGCATTTTATTATGTAATAAAGGACCCTTGCTGATAAGTCTTTAAAAAGTGATAGTTAATCTTCTAATGTCTTATTCTTCTAATGTCTTATGTTAAGACATGACTGATGAAACATACCGTAAATATGGGCTACATTGAGTGATACAAGGTATATATTGATATAAATTATATGTGTCTCTATGCTATATCTGCACTTGAAAAAACATCCCTTAAGATTTGTTTTCTGAGGCTTTTTAGTAAAAAAAAATAGTAAATATTACTTTAAAAAGTCTTCAAAATTTTAGATAATCTTACATTTATGAATACAGAAACAGCCACAATTTAACAGTATTAGTCTTAACACAGGCAAAAACATTTTTAAGNAAAAAAAAAAAAGAAAGATCAGAAAGGATTTAGGATTTATCTAGCTACTTGATACTCTGCGAGCTTTCAGTGCAGGACTTTAGTAAAAGTTTAAATCAAATATTCCACCTGCCTGCAAACACATGGGTATAGCTAATAAGACAATATTAATTGGAAAGAAAAAATTGGTACCATATTTACCCTCCTAAATATGCAATCCACATTCAAATTCTGGTATTTGTGTTCGAAACTTAACAAATACTTTTAAATTATATGCCTTGTCTCTCTTTATTTTGCTGTCTATCAAAAAAAATATTGAAGAACTACCTGGAACACAAAAAGATAGAAATTTCACTGGTGAAGTGTAATGACAATAGTTCTCCGAGAGAAAAAAATTATCTACTTCTGCAATGTATACTCCACTTTAGAAGGGTATACTTTAGAAGAAATATGATAAATTCTCCCCTAAATACACAGGCGTTCAATGTTGCAGATCAGAGAAGATACGCTAAGAAAATTAAATATCTGCCCAGCTAACAATTTGTTCAGAGTTTGAGGAATCTTCCTAAGAACACATCAGTCAGCACTTCACTGCCAGTCTTCTAAAACTTGTCAGTTTTATTTTTGTCTCTGTTAATACAAGGCTGTTGAAGACACTGAAGGCTAAAACTAGATAGGCATGTAGCAAGGCTGACATACAGTTATTTAATTTTTTTCTGTTCTGTGCAGCAAATGTGAATAGAGGTACCAAATAAACCAGAAATAAGACTATTTATGGTTAAAGAGCACTTTTCACTTAAGAATCTTAAAATAGCTTTGTTAATACTAGGCTAAATGTAAAGCAAAAACTTATTTCCAGGCCCAGATTACTTAATCATGCCTTATACACCAAAGAAGATCTCAGATACTAAAAACTGTGAAACCCACCTAAACCTTGGAATCAAACACAAATGCCTGGTCTAATCTTTTTCTATGAGCAGTTCCTATCTTTATGATAATCAGAGGCAGCATAGCAGATCTGCAAATTCTTACAGTGCTATATGTATGACACCTGTTCTACTTTTTCGCTACCAAGTTCTTTTATGACTCTGGCCCATTTAGTGTTTAACAAAAGAAAAAAAAAGGGCTATAAATAAACTCTGCCACTTATTTCCCCTTTGCTCACAGATGAAAATGGTTGACCTCCCAAGGATTCTATAAAAATGCTGATTTTATCTAACAGCAGGCTCTTGACCTTCGTGAGGCTGACAATTACTCTGATCAAATAGATGAAAAAGGCTGACAGACAAAAAGGGACTTCTTCCACCAGAGATCAATAGGTCATCAAAAAATGAGACAGCAAATTGAACTATGCTAAGGAAATTTTGAATTTAAATGAAAAGGAAATATGGAGCTAGGAATGAATAATTCAGATTAGTAAAATGAGGAAATTTCTCCTGCTTGTTCCACTTGTGTTGGAGAGTTTTCCACTTGTGTTGGAGAGTTTGGGATCATATATTTCTGGCTTACTTCAACTTTAGCTATAATTAAAATTATTTTATCAAGCACAGTAACACAGTACTGTACTTTATCAAGCACAGTACAAATACTGTATTTTATCAAGCACAGACAACAGTAGTTGTATATACCCATGCATGATCTTTTTAGAAACATAATCCAATTTTTTTACTTATATTGATTTTTTAATTAAGTTTTTGATAAACAAATAGTTATTTATGTTTAAATTTTATTATATTTATATTTGAAATATTTTTCAGCATTTGATTTCCAAGTATATTTTACTGCTATTATTCACTATTTGTGCTGTGGGCAACTAAGATGAATTTGTGAAATAAAATGCATATTTGTAAACTTAGAAAAACAGTTCTAGAAATACTGTAATGAAACTTAGTTTTCATTGAATCTTTTTTAATGCAATTTATATGTTGGAGTTGTATTACCAGAGTCCCCTTAAATTACAGTATTGTCCTGTCATTTGTGCCAGCGAGTATGCAATATTTGTTGCCTATAACCACTGACTAATGATCATTAATAACAGCAAAAGCTTCGTTTTAGGTCATCAAGACCATCAAGTCCATAAAACCCCAGAAGCAACCATAGAGCTGACTGAAGAATATTTCAGAACAACAAGCAGGGCAACCTCATCTCTTCTAAATTCCCTCCTTACTGTAAATTGCATTTATCAAATCTCTCTATGCTGTGAATTGGAAGAAGGAGTCATACAATTTTACAAAAAAGCACAGTTACAACATACGTAACTGGAAAACAGGTTGGTGAGGACATTCTGGCTAATGTTCCTCATGCAGAATCCTATCAAAAGCAATCAGAAATTTACTCACAGTATACCCTTTTCTGACTAGATCTTCCAGCTTCAGCAGAACTGTTTAACGCATAGAAGACATCTTCATGGGCTGTACACTGAAAACAGAACAGACAGCAAGCTACTCACATGTATACTTCATTGTGGTATTAGAATTAGAAAGGCTTTATGCTAGACAGACCAGAAAATATTCATCTCCTCACACCTTATTGATATTTCAGTGTCCATAAAATTATCTGCCTAAATTATCTGCCCTATTTTGCTAAATATGTGTGTGCACAGTTCCTATTGGCACTGCTGGCTCTGGGTGTGAGATAGAAGCTTGTGTAATGACTGACAGAGTGACAGAAGAAAAATAATGCTAATTACTTAAAGAAACAAATGTAAACAGTGTTGAATATATGCTGAATTCAAAATACATATAATACAATGAAGGGGAAGTGAAAAGGTCTTTTGCCTCCTGTCCTTCATAAGGATCTTAAAGCTCAATCTAGTAAGAATACAAGTGTAAAAAGATATTTCAAAATACCAGGGCAAGGGTAAGAATGCAACTTTGTATCAGGCAGCTTAGTAATTCATAGCTAATTGGCAAGGCATAAGGAATCACAATGAAGTCAATATATTCATGCACCCATTGGACGTTTTACCCAAATGCTTGTGGAGATGTCTTGACTGTCCTCTACTGTTGCAGTGCACACATAAAAATTACAGGGCTGATGTATGAGTGGCAATTGATGCACTGATAGCAATTATAGCTTTTCTGATTGCATTGAATTTCTACCTCCTAAGTGTTTTTTGTGTCGTGACGTCCATTACCTCTGTGATTCACAAGCTTCAGTCCTTGTGTAACTTTTTGGACTGAATAGGGAGGCATGAGTTACTTTTATGAAATAGACAAAGCCACATTCCAATTGCATAAAGTCACATTCCAGCTAACAGGTTGTCCTGAAATCACGGGCTTTGTATTTCAGCCTGGATTTCTTCCAATCCTTTCTTAAAAGTTTGTGAAATAAATAAGAAGTCTTCGGCCCTGAGAAACATCCCCTTTACCAAGATTCACTGAAGGTGGTGTGAAATGCATACAAACAACTTAAAAATTATGGCCATTGCTTGCACCAGAGATGTCAAAAATGTTTTACAAATGCTATCCTTATAAGTTTCTGTTTTTATCATGTCATCTTCAATGCGCAATTTGCATAAAAATACTGACCTATTTAGTCATTCCTTTATTATTCCAGCAGCAAATATCTGATGCACAATAACCAGTATTTCTTAAAAGGCCAGTAATTTTCATCTTCCATGGACAATCTGAATCTAGTGCTAACTCATTGCTAGATCTCTCACTCATTACTGATACAGAAAGCTATCTGGTGCATATTCCTCCCGTGTCATTATATGCCTTGAGAAGAGAACTGTATACAAATCTCTCTAGCTTTCTTCCTATGTGGGATTTTGTTGGGGTTTTTTTATTAATTTTTTTATTTATTTCTAATGTCCTTGTCTAACAAGTAATGGGACTGATGTTCATTTACCTTAGTAAAGACTGTTCAAAAGACTATAAAGTTAATTTATTGAAATCTAATTAGCACTACTATTAATTTTTACCATGCTTACTGTCACCAATTTTAGTGCCACAAATTCAATTTACAATGAACTGAGCAACACTGTCAGACATTAGTACTAATTCATCTGGTTTATCTCCCCCAATAAATCATACTGTAGGATCCTGAAAGCTGAGAAAGTGAGAAAGAGAGCAAAGATTATTTGAAATACATATCTATATGTCCTCGATCTTATTCAGCTCACTTACTTTGGCAAAGCCTGCCAATTTCCAGGCCTAAAAGATGAAGTCTGCTTAAACAGCAAATGAATGCAGTGAGTACCACAGTAATTCAGGCATGCTTTTCCAAATAGGTTCTCAGAGCCTAACGTGAAGGTTTGCTGCATTAATGCAGGTATTGGTTGTTGACNCCAATTGGCTCCAGGACGGACCCACTGCTGGCCAAGCCTGAGCCAACCAGGGGTGAGTGGCTCTGAGATAATGTATTTAAGAAACAGAAAAAAAAAGGTTGTGTGCAGATGGAGATGGCAGCCAGAGAAGAGAGGAATGAGAACATGTGAACAACACTGCAGACACTAAGGTCAATGGAGAAGGAGAGGAAGGAGGTGCTCCAGACAATGGAGCTGAGGATTTCCTGCAGCCGGGGGTGAAGAACATGGTGGAGCAGGATGTCCCCCTGCAGCCCATGGAGGACCACGGTGGTGCAGAGATTCACCTGCAGCCTGTGGAGGAGCCCCCACCGGAGCAGGTGGATGCTGGAAGGAGGCTGTAACCACGTGGGAGGCCCATGTTGGAGCAGGGTCCTGGAAGGGACCTGCGAACACATGGGGAGAGGAGCCTGCACTGGAAAGGATTTTCTCAGTAGGACTTACGGCCTGTGGGGTACCCACAGAGGAGCCGCCTGTGCCTGATGGACTGTACCCCATGGAAAAGTGACCCATGTAGCAGCAGTTTTGTGAAGAACTGTTCCCAATGGGATGGATCACACTGGAGATGTTTATAAAGGACTGTCTCCCATGGGAGGGACCTCACATGCTGGATTTGTACCTCACTGAATTTGTGTGGGTCGGAGACAATTCACTGTGAGTGTGTGTGCATATATGTGTCAGAGCTGGAAGCCTGCAGCCCCTTGGTTAGGTCTGAAGCACATGTTTAGGCCTATGCTACGATTAAGCTGCCTACAGAGCACATGGTTTGCAGCCAAGATGGGCGAGTCTATGGAGAAGCCCATAGCTCACAACTGTATGGCTGCGCATCCGTCAAGGAAGACCTGCCTGGCAGCCCACTCACTCTACATCCTCGGACCTTCTGGTTGGCTGCAGCACCAGTCACTCTGTCTGGGAGGGCATTGAGTGGTCAATAAACTTGCTGTCCTGGAAGGGGTGGCCATGGTGGCCAAACCCCATAAATAGAGCACAGAGAGGATCCATTTTGGCCTTTCCCTTGGAGCTTGTTGTTGGGTTGTGGTTACCACAGGATTCTTCAGTGGTGGCTGTGTCTTGTAATCACTTCCTTTCTTTACTCTTTTAATCTCACTTTCTTTTTTCTTTCTTTACTCTTTTGGGTAACTTAAAGCCAGGAGGCTTGTATTCTATGGAGCTGGGTTACTGATTGCTTTGTACTGTGTGTTTTTATGGACTGTGTCTTTGTTTCTTTGGTGTTGGTGTAATGCTTCTGCTTTGGTTCTGTGTTACCTCTGAATCTTTTCCCAACATGCTTATTTTCTTGCTAAATTAAAAGAAGTTCTCTTGGAAGAACACATGTAATATATTCCCTTTATGCAGTTCAAGGTATCAAAGAATCACAGGCTTTGCAAGAGTTTGCAGGGGTGAAATCTCTTAGAGTTTTAAGTCAATGTAAACTGCCCAGCCAGTGTGTGGCTTCGACTTTACACAGCAAGAGGACTACTCTCCCTGAGCAGCAGCCGAAACAACTGACCATAACCCCTATTCCTTTCTCCCTGCGAGTCTGGGGCCGTGAGGAGGTGGAACTTGGAAGGAGGGGAGGAGGGGGGAAAAGGTGTCTAGAAAATTTATTTTACTTCTCATTCTCAAGCTCTGATTCTGTTAGTAATAAATTTACTTAATATCCCCACGTGGAGTCTGTTTTGCTCGTGATGGTTGTCAGTGAGGAATCTCTCTCCCAGTCCTTATCTCAACCCATGAACCCTTTGTTATATTTTCTCTCCACTGTCCAGTTGCAGAGGGAAGTGAGAGAGTGGGTTTAGTGAGTACTTGGTGTCCAGGCAGGGTCAAGCTAATACACCTGTTAGTCTGTGGAAGTTTATCTCAGTGGAACTCCAGTTATACCTCAGCTGAAATTTATACTGGCAATTTTTTATTAGTGTGTTGGTGATAATTTAACAGTAAGATACCCTTTAGCACTCCATAGGTTGTCTGCCAAGTCTGACTTACTTGTTTTTTTGTTTTTATATTTTCATAGTATTCAACAACTAAAAGAAAAGGATTTTCTACAATTTCCTGAATACTTCAAGGGAAGAATAAATATACTTTCAGGAATACATCTGGTTTACTTCAGAAGTTGATTTCTTTCTAGAGTAAAAAGAATTGTCTTCATTTTATAGAGTGGAAATGAGGCAGAGGAAGCCCAATATTCAGATCCACAAAAATATCTAAAGGCTTAATTGCTGCCATAAAATGTACACTGTATTAAGCAACATAAGTACTGAATAAATAAGCAGAGTTTGAAATCTCACTCAGGGAATCAAAGCAGCAAATGAAATGAAATAGCAAGTGAATAGGCAGCAATCTAATGGGCATTGAAGAAATATCACCTAGTCTGAATCTGAAATCCCACCCAGGCACCTCAAACATTTCTCTCTTTAAAATCACAGGAAGAACTAGTGTGCATATTCTTTACATCGGGAATGGCTGAGGAGTCTGGAAATATTACATGACCTCTGACCAGGTATTTTAAATATTCTAGTTCTGTAATTAGGCTCCTAAGTTTATGAAAATTTCCACTAGATCTAAGCTGAAGGAATGCCTCAAGGTCCTACAGGAAGGCTCAGTCACTGGTGTTTAAGCTATAATGGATCCTAGAACTAGTTTAGTAGGGAAAAAGACACTTAAGAGAAAAGGGTTCTGTAAATTGGATGTCCCACATACTGCATCTGGTGGGAGTGCTCGCTTCTTTCTGTGAAGTATCTATATTATCAAAGAAACAAAGTAAAAGACAGTGATTATGAAAACTTTAGTAACAATCTTTAGTTTGGTCTTCCCCAGTATATACCTGACTTCCATTGTTTTTTCACATGCAGTCTGGTTGACACCACTGAAAGAACCATCTCCCTTCCTGCTTCTGACATCTGGAGTTATATTTCTCAATTTCCCTACTTCACTAACACTTCATGGGTTTTCTGAGTTTCTGTTATGAAATCTTTTCTCCATTGTGTTTTCTTCCCCTTTGCTTCTTTTTTCTATCCATTTTATTTACTTCATTACCTGTACAGTAACCATTAGCTGCAAAAGCATAATTAAGAGGGCAAAGAATGCAAGTGTTCTCAGTTATTTTCTTGCTTCTATATGAATGTGTACAAAACTCTATTTATCTGTACTTGAAAACACATGCTGTCAAATCAACATCTGTGGAAAAAAAGCCTTGGGAGATTTCTGTATTCATATCACACAACTCTTATACACATATTTCTCCCACTGTGAAATATGTTCTTTAACTTTCCCAATACTTGCATTGTTAAAACAGGTTTAAACAAAGATGTCACAGCTGTTAAAAAAAAAAAAGAAATTCCAGAAACTTATAAGAAAAAAATAACTAAAGTAATAAAATGAATACTCTTTCAGATGACTAGCATTCATAAAAAAAAATAAAATAGAACTTGAATCAACTTGAATTAATGTAGAAATTCAGTGTTAGTTAAGTCCAAGTATATTTGATTGAATTTGGAAAATATTGCCTGAAAATTATTCTTTTTCTTTACAGCTAGTATGATATACAGTTACAATGAGAGAAGAATACTGTTTTTTTGGATATTCATTCAAAGCCTGTTCTATCAATATATTTCTATGTGTAGTTAAACCTAAGTTTAAGCTGCCTTGTTTATTTCAGTGGTACACTAAACGTATTCTTAGTGCTGGGTTGCTTAGCTATGCAAGTACTCATGTGATCAGATTCCTTTTTCTGATAAAAATTGAATCAATGCTTGATTTTATATTTTAAAAAGTAAAGGGAAATGCAAATCAAAGAAGAGAAACAACAGGTAGGGAAACACAGACTTTAGATGTGAATATTCAGAACAATGCCAACAGTCAGTAGCAAATATACATTAAAGATAAAAGAATATATTTCAGGATGCATAAGAATGCAACAGAAAAGTTGGGGGACCAGAATAGCTCATTTTCTTAGCTAATGACTGTCCCCAAACAATATTTTTTTTCATCAATACAACTGGTTTCCATTGTTTTGGTTTTGCAAATATACTTTAGGTTCCAATTTTAACAGAAGAGCTTGTTGTGATCTGTCACTTCTAGCATCTCTCTTCTCTTTGTACACAAGGAAGTTGAAGCCCCAATTTTACTTTAAATTTCTTTCATGGGCATATTCCACAGGACAAACAGTATGCAAGGTATTCATTCTTCTCCAAACACTGAAATAAAGTAAAGCACTCAAGTTTTTATTGAGTTCATCTTCAAATCTTGTTCAGTCATTTACAGTTATCATTACTATTTTTTAACTTTGAGGGTACACTTTATGTAAGTATACTTTGAAGAGATCAATTAGTCAATACAGAATGATACAACTCCTTGTCTTTCTGGCTTTAATGACTCGAGGTCCTCCTTTAGTGAAGAGCAACTCTGATAATAGGACATGGAAAGTCTTTTATCACAGTGCAGGAGGAAGTCCTAATTCATATACCATTGAATGGTGTATGAATATAGCTAATTAGGTTATATTATTTTATACGTAAATTAGGCCATATTTAGATCATATTTACATTAGATAATTTTAAAATTTTAAATATATGGCAGCCACCAACACAGAACTGCCACCAATTATTCCTTACCTATACAAAACTAATGAAGTATAGCAATCTTGAAAACTACATAACATAGACTTTGCAAAATACTCAAACTTTAATATTAAAAAATAAAATGAAAAATGTTATTGTAAATTAAAAATAGAGTTTTCCCTCATACAGGTTTATGTAATGTTTTCAGTTATCCTGCATTTGTGCAATGGTTCTACCATCCAAGAATAATCCAAAGCATGCAAAGGTAACTACTGGGATTAAAATTCAGTTTGTGACCAAATTCAGTCTGTCTGAGTTTTGATCTCTGGATGTTTTGAATTGTGGTGTTTTATGATCATTTGACACAAATGGAGATTGAAAAGTAAGCCTTGAAAAGCTGAAGAAAATTTCAAATAATCCAGTACCTTCTAGGTTGAATGGTTTGGTTGATACTTTGGGGAATGAAAAAAATGACAAAAGAAAAAAGGCCTAACCACTCAAAAATATATTTAAATAATACATTTTAATTTTTGTAGAGCTAGGGAATGTATCTCAAGAGCTAAAGATCCACCATTCTAGGTATTGCACCTAGACAGTCCCTGCTCCCAAGTGTTTACCATTAACCTGCAAAACAGGCAACAACAGCAAGGGCAAGCAACAGTGTTCAAAGGTGAGTTAACGCTGATCAGCTTCATCAGCTTCATCAGCTGATGTTTCAGTACACCTAAAACCAACAGGTATCAGATTTTTTGGACACAACTGAGAGGAGAGTTTTAGTGTTATCATACTGACAAATGACTTTGGGACTGTAGTTTGGTGTCAACTAGCCCATTTGCTGTGCCAAGTCAGATTAGGAAGTCCATGCCTGTCAGAAAGTGACAAAATACCAGTTTCCCACAGAGAATTTATATAGACAGTGTTTATCTGTGAAGCTGAGAGAGAGCAGATCTTGTCAAACTGAAAAGGCCAACAGGAAGTTATAAATGGAAAGGTCACTCCTGGTGAGACACAAGGATTGAGAGAGGGTCAGCCCTCTGTAATTGAAATTTATTATTACCTCCAAATTATTTAGGATTTATGTGTTTCAATCAAATATGAGCTTGCTTTGATTTGGGGGGGGGGAAGACAGAAAAACAGAAGTAATATATCTAAGGAACAGTGTGAATGTGAAGTGTTACATTAGCTTGGCCAAAAATATATGAGACATGGACCTAGTCACAGATGGAAACATAAAAACTGGTATGGAGGGAAATGCCATTCTAGTCTGTAATATTTTGGAACATTTCAATAGTTTTTCTGAGGTTTGCTTCCTTCTCTGAATATCTGGCACTAGCTGCTGTTGGACGTAAGACATTGGTTTGTATAGCCTTGTTTTGACATGTTTTGTACTGAAATACGACAAACAAACAGATAGTCTTGAAAATCCTGATCAGTTTGCACAAGAAAAGGCACTAGACTTGCACTAATATATGGTCAGTGTCATTCCATGAAAGTCAATGGTCTATATTTTTCTCTTCATTACACTAGTACAGCTCCATTAACTATAGAAATCATTAATCATACAGCAACTCTGAACCCTGTGATGTTGTGCAGGATATAAATTAGACCAGAATTTGGCCTCCTGGGCATTTTCTCCCCTGATTTGTTGCTGTCAGGAAATCCCTTGTTTTATTTTGCCTCAAAGTTTTAGTCAAGTATGTTGATACTAATTGTATTGCACAAAAAGCTATATTCTGATATACAACTACAAGTATGAAGACAAATTAACATGCAAATAAATATTTACAAGTGTGGCCGTCAGTGATTTTTGAACTCTTGAAACACTTTGAACATCTTCCAACCTTTTCCTCTCCAGCTCCAAGTTTCTCGTTTGCAAAATGGAAAAAGTACAGCAACTTTCTTCTTAAGAAAAATTAAGCAAAAATTTTAATCATGTTGAAGCATTCAAAACCTCTGATGTAGGTGTAAGCTATGTTTTCTTTCCAGCTAAATATGTTTTAGTTTTGTTGTTTATATTTAGAATTTCTACAAAAGTAAGGAAAGAGGCAAGAAAATTACTTCCTCCTTTGCATCTGTAAGAAATATTGGAAACACTGAATAATTAAAAAGATTAGAAATCAGAGCACATCTAACTATATAAGGCAGACAAAGTGTCCAGTCACCAGAAATAAATAAGCTTAACTTGGAAAGAGCAGTAAAAACATCAGTACTTGAACTCACAAAAGAAATCTTACTTTGTTATTTAAATCAATTCCATCTTATTTTTATCTACTGAGCTTCAGCCTATATATGAAGAAAAGTCTTTCCTCCAGTTTATACTTCTCTTCAAGTTTTGAGAACAAATAGATCAGTTACTCTTTATTAGAACATGTCTGATTGACCTGCTTCTGAGACCTGTTTGCAAATCAGCTGTTTCTTGACTGAAAGTGCTTCAGCTGAGGTGATACTGCTAAAATACTGCATGACCAGGAAACCTATAGTTCTACACTAAGGTTTACATAAGAAATATTTTAACCACAGCTGTGGTTACTATTGAACAGTAGATGAGAGCCCCCAGATTCAAGTCAGAAACATTAGATAAAAGATTGATTTTTTTAAAAATCCAATCTTCACTTGGCAGTAAAGGTACTTACAGTATAGCCATGAAAAAGTCACTTGTCCTTACTAAGTGAGAAATAGCCACTAATTAAGACCTCATTTTCTCCATGCCAGTCGTCTGCCCAGACATTAGTCAGTGGAAATCAAAGGGAGAGGGAAGTCATTTTACTGGTACCCCTAATCAGGAAATAATACAAGCCAGTGTCATACAATGTTTTCTGAGTTATTCTGAATCCATGACGCCTCCAGGCTGATACAATTTATGAGGTTGACAGTACAGCACTTACTATTGCTCATAATTTGACCATAATCATGAGTATACACCCTAAAATTACACCAATTATTGGTGCTGTGTCTGTCTTGTGAAGTGCTGTTTTGTGCTTTTCGCATGAAAAAAGGAAAAGTTACTGTAACCCTTTGTGAGTCCTTGAAGGATTCACTTTAACAGTTTATAGAGTAACACTATTAATAAAATTGTGAGAGGTCAAGGTTTGAGAACTTCTAATGATAGTCTCTGACTGCAAAAATGTGTTCAAGGCTGTATATTAACAAAGAAATTGGATAGGAACACGGGCTCTTGGAAGCTGCATGAATTGATGCAGAGGTGCATTAGCTACTGTGTATTGCTGAAGCACTAGTAATTATTTAAGGAAATTTACTGAGGTTTAAGGAGAGTGTAATAGAAGTGTCTGTATATTTCATATGCAGCCATTGTTTCACCTCATTAAACGGCCTGGTAATGATCCATTGCTAGTTAATTAGTATGCAATGAGTGTGATATTAAATCTAATATGCAAATTATAACCCAATTTAAGTAATTGAATTTTAAAATGTGATGGAAAACTTCTTTGGACCTAGATAGCCCATGTGTATATCTTTTACTTGACTCAATTCTGAAGTTCAAATAATGTTGGACAGATTCTAGAAAGACAAAAGGGGAAAGGTTTTATGACCAGAACAGAAAATTAAATTCAGTGCAGCAAATTACAAACAGCCTCACTCTTGGCATTAAGCAATGGGCAGAAACTTGGCCAAATTCCAAACATCCTATTTCAGAGTGTTCACACTCATTCAAGATCATCTCTAATTCAGAAAGCACTAATAAGAGAAATACATGATTAAATGTGACAGAACTTTGGAAATAAAATATTCAAATGCATGTATCTTGGACATTACCTTTTCTTTTCTGAAGTAACTCAAAATTTGAGACAAAAATACATAAATTAGAACCTTAAATAACATTAAAAATTAAGAGTAGTCATAAGATTTAAAAAAAAAAAAAGCACAACAAAAAATACTGTACAGTGCTAAACATTGAATTTATTACTCTTCATGATGATACTGTTTTTAGAAAATAACAAAAGCAGAAGTAGTGATAGTAGATGCTATCACAATTTCATCATTATAATCAACATAGAGAAAGAAAAGTGACACAAATCATAAGGTCCACTCATGGTAACACATACTGCAAATTTGGAAATAAAGTCAGAGAATGGATTAGATGTGACAGAGTCACAGAATAGGTAAGCTTAGAAAAGACCACAGTGGGTCATCTGGTCCAACCTCCCTGCTCAAACAGTGTCATGCTAGATGCTCAGGATTGCATCTGGATGGTTCCACAACCTCTCTGGACAATCTGTTCCAGTTCATGGTCACCTGCGCAGTAAAGTTCTTCCTCATGTTCAGGTGGAACTTCCTGTCTATCAGTTTCTGCCCATTGTCTCTTATCCTATTGCTTGGCATCAGTAAACCCCCAGTCTCCATTTTGTTGACACCTTCTTTTCAGGTAAATTGATGAGCTCTTTGTCATCTCTATTTGAGACTGAACAGGCACAGCTTTCTCAGCATTTCCTTGTAAGAGAGATGCACCCTTAATCCTCTTTGTTGCCCATCGCTGGCCTTGCTTCAGGAGCTCCATGTCTCTCTGCTACTGAAGAGTCCAGAGCTGGACACAGCACTCCAGGTATCCCTCACTAGGGCTGAGTAGAGGGACAGGATCACCTCCCTCAATCTGCTGCCAGTGCTCTTCCTAATGCATCCTGGGGTACCATTTGCCTTCTTGGCCACAAGGGCACACTGCTGGCTCATGGACAGCTTGGTGCTCACCCTGACCCTCAAGTCCTTTTTATTCTTTTTAACTTCAGTTGGATCTAGGCAACTGGAACACACCTCCAATCAACTATACACTAAATCTTCTAAATCACATTGATAAGAGAGATGAATTTGTGAAGAGATTGTGAGCTGAGAGTTCTTACTGCATTTTAATGCAGCTTACATCATACAACTAAATCCTTTAGTGTAAGCTGGGTAGCTTAGCCTGTTCTATAGATAGCTCAGCAGTCTATCTCAGATGTTTCTTCTGTGGAAAGACAGATTTGACATACACAGTGTCATAAGAAGCTAGTGGTGCCAGACACAATAATAGACGAAGGTCTTAGTATTTTTCTTGATAGTACTAAGACCAAGTCAATTTGTTAGAATACAGCTGCTGATACTCTGGGTTCTGCTTCATTTTCCCAAGTAATAAGTATTTTGCAATCATAAAAACAAGCAGCCTAACACTACTCAGTTATCCTAAGTTCTGCTATTTTAACATAGAATATTTTGGCAATAACTGAATTGTCAGAATACTATGTCTTATTAAGAGATAATTTGGATCCAAATACCTACGTCCTATGTAGAGTGTATGATGGCATTAAGGCAAAAGCTGTTACATAGATTTAGTGGATTTTTCTAGCATAACCTGCAAAAGTCATAGCATTGCCTAACAGAATTCTTCTGTCTGTGTACTCTGAATAATGATAGTACTGCAGAATGACAGTGATAAAAAAAGGAAATCTGAAGGCAGGGGGGCTTTTTCATAATAGATCATCAGATTTTCTAAGAATCATGAGTTAGCAAGCAAATTTGCCAGGCAAACCTGACACATCTACTTTACAAGGAAACAGCTGACTTCCAAAGTTAAAATATAACCATTATTTTCTGTTCACCAGAGTTAAAAAAATACAGATTTTAAACCCATTGACTCTGAACTTATTTCTCAAGCAGAATAAAGTCTTCTAAAATATTTGTCTAAAATGTTAAATAGAAACAGCATTTATGGCTGCAAGGTAGTTTTTTTCTCTCATTTTAACTTTGACATGTAACCTTCCTCAACATCGTTATCTAAATAACAAACTGAAGCACAGTTGAAATTAACATATCAGTTCCTTGATAGACTTATTTGTGAATTATCTCTCAAGTGAGAATCATTAGGCTTTTCTCAGGTATCAGATACTACATAATAAAGGTAATGTTGAACTTATTAGTTGCTCTGATAGCTAGACCATGTCTGAGCAAATCCGCGCAAGTTCTCTGTTTATGGACTGTGATAGCTGATTGTCTGGCTACTTCCCCAGACACCAAAGTCAAAAAGAAATATACTAAGTTTTTGGCAGGATAAATATTTTAGAAAAATTAATGGTAATATTTTCTATACAAAAGTTTTTTCTAATGTTTGAAAAACAAGAATGATTATCATAATTTTGCAGAAGATGAATTTGAGTCACAGAGAGTTTTGAAAGCCAAACTGCAAGTAAAATATTTGTTATGACCCATCTGTGAGGCAGGGTAACTGAGGTTCTTATTAGTTGGTTCTTTGGAACAGATTAGAGTGAAATGACACTGAATGACTGGTGTATACATGTGGTGAGTTTATTTTAGAATAATTCATTTGCAGTGAAAAGGAGGTACGTAGCCTATAAAAGTATGGAAATATCAATTAAGAAAATGTATTAAAAAAGAAATGAAGAAAAAAATAATGAAGAGGAAAGATATACCACTCGTGCATCCAGTGAAGAGACTTGATTGTAGTTTAGATGTCCACTGGTCAAATTGATGGTCACAGCCTTGATCTATTGGGATTGGGAGAAACCCATACAACATAAAGTTCAATATCTGTTCAGGTTCAGGTGGGAGCACCCAGGCACCTTCCCCGGGAGGGAGTTTTACAGTTTTACACAACAGAATGCATCATGTGCAGTCCTCTGGTGAAAGGCCTCAGAAATTATTCTGGAGGCACTTTGAGGGGCTTTGATGGTTTGCAACCCCTTCAAAGACATGATCACTGTTTTGTGCTTTATCAGAAGGGATGAATACCTTCAGGCTTACATATGAACATCTTGACACTTTCCCAGCAGGGAGATGAGTTTTACACCTGAGCTGCGTTAGGAGGGAAGACATTGGCATGATAAAAAGCATTATCCCACTTCACAAGACCTGCTTCTTGTCAGCCTTTTCACTTATCTGGCTCAAAACGCATCTTGCTGCTAAACAAAGGTTGGTTTAATGTGATCATCCCTCAGTGGAAGGTGCATATTCCCTCTGCACCTAGGCTGTTCTTATGCAGGTCAGAGGTTTCACAACAACACACCCAAAAACTCTCTTCTTCTGTTTGGCTTTGAGGTGCAAACCTGGCCTCAGCAAAGCACCTGCTGCTTCAATAGATGGACAATTGCTTCTCTTTAACCTTTCAGTCTCTCACAAACATACAAGGTTTTAAAGCTCCATATGTGTTAAACTCCAGCTGTAAACATTGGACCAATGCTGCTTAAACTATTAGATGGTTGTCAAGTTTCCTGTGAACTTTTACAAAACACTTAATACAAGCAACCTGGCTCCAGAAGCATGTCAACATTGGTGGGTGTAGTCAGTTCACCCAGGGTTCAGTGTAGCTGCACATGCAGCAGACCAACCTAGGAAGATGTGCAAAGTTCCAGTAAGGGATCAACCACCTGCACTTCTGTTCTATAACTAACCCCAGCTGGAGATTTATCTGTCATTTATGCATCAGTAGTATTCAGCAAAGAGTTGTTTCTCCAGCAATTTTCTGGTTTACTTCTGACAGTAACAAGATAACATGCTATTTAATTTATTTATGTCATTGATCTAAAGTATAAGTTAAGCTCTTTAGCTAGTTCTATGGTGGATACAAACTGAAAAAGTTTTGCTTTGTTCACCTCTCCTCCAAATCATTTGCAGCATTTTATTTGTGACCCCAATGACATTTAATCTTTTCATGTCTTATTTTGTACACGCTTGTCCAGGTTTGGTGGACGAATTATTGGTTAATAAATTATGGATACAGGGGTATTAAAGAAATAAGAATTTATTATGAGGTAGGAAAAATTAATTAAAAAAAATTAAAATACCAAAAATCCACTGAAGAAAACCCAACAACCACTTCCCAAAAACCCAAAAATGACCCACCAACACACCCACACACCAATTCCACCTCCTGCCAGGATGATAACAAAAACAAACAAACAAAAACAAAAAATTTATTCCCTGTCTCAATGTCTGAAGATGCAGTCGATCCAAGGTAGATGGCCGGGGGTGCTGATGGCCGTGGAGGGGGCAGCAGCGGTGATGGATGGAAGGTATGCTTTTGTAGTATTTAGCTGGTTAATGTCTAGAAGTGTGCCACCGGAGAGAAGGGGCGACCCACAGAGCACATGATGATTTCCAAGATGGCGGACAGTGGAAAACCCAACCACCGAGCACTCCTACTCCGATGACTTCCAGCAGCAGAAGAGGGCTGAGACTAGTGAGTTGTCTGCTTAAGTAATCTTCTGAATCTCCACCCTGCACTCCTCCCCCAGTCCACCCCAAAAAGCGGCAGTCTCACTGCTCACCAAATTCCATTGGTCTTTCTGGTTCCACCCTGCCCCCAGTTCTGCCTCAACTCCACCTCTGGGCTCCACCTTCAGAACCCCGCCAGGGCCGAAACACCATGGCGCCTTCATGTGTTGCCACCACACCGCCCACCACCAGCAATCCAACTTGCCATGGCTCCTGTGGGCCTGGGCAGCGCCAGGGCATCGGAGGCACTGGGACACCAAGTAGAGCTCTCGACCTCTGCCAGGCCTGGGACACAGACCAAGAACAGGATTAGGACCGCCCTCAGCACCGACCCCACCACCTGGTGCCCACCGCCCCGCGAGCCATGCCAATCTTCCTGTCCAAGGAAAAGGGTCCAGCCGAAAAAAAAAACATAAAAAAAACATGACCAATGTCATATCCTACCACCACGCCACCGCCTGGGCCACCGCCCACAGCCATGCCAGTGTGGGTGGCACAGGGAAACGCCGCCGCACGACTGCCGGTGGGCCACTGACCAACAGACATGAGCGGGTCCGCCCACCACCACTGGTACACGCCCTGTGTGTCCCCACTTTGCACCATGCTCACCCCACCGCCCCACAGCCAGGCAGCGAACCTGGGACACCACCAAGAACTGAGCTGGCAGGCAGAGTGGCCAGGACCCCCCCTGGCCATGGCCGCCTGCCCACAACCAGCACTGCTGCCAAGAGCCACAGCAACTCACCTGCCATGCCTGCAGACAGCCACCTGCGCAGGCGGGGGGGGGGGGGGGAAGCCTTGCCTCCCCCTCCTCTCTCACCTCCCTCCTGGCATGCCTCCATACGCGCTGTCTCTCTCCCTGTCTGCCGTGCCTGCAGCAAACCTCCCTGTCCCAGCAATCCTTGTCCCCCCAGCACTCCCGAGCATCCCCAGCTGCCCCTGCAGTTGTGGGGGGCAGCGCACATCGTGAGACCGTGGTCTCCCCAAACACCACCACCCCCCACACACGACTCCTCTCCCCTCCTCTTCTCCAAAGCAGAATGCACACACAAACCAAGGGGGAGCTGGATGGGGGAGGGGGGACAGAAAGGAAAAAAAAAGAAAAATCTTTTTATTTAACATGTGGAAAGTTTTCCCAGCCTCAGTCAACCCACAACAATGCTATATAATATTCTCTCATGTTTCATCATTCTTCTACCGCTGCTTAATATGAGCATGATTCAAAAGAAAACTGAAAACTAGTAAAGAAAAAGTAAATAAAATCCTAGATAAAACAATAAACCCTTCTTTTCCTAGAAATATTTCCTGAGGTCTCATTCTTGCATTGCATCAAGAGACTCTAGCCTTGGAAGACAGCAACTATCTGCAGCTTCTTTGAGGTTCATTAGGATTTTCTGTCAGAAGATAATGTTTAGAAATTTGCGGATTAAATCTTTACACTTCTGCTGCCTAAAACCTGTTACGGTGCAAGAAAATTTGCTGTTATACGAAGAACCCATTCTAATTCATTCTAGCTGCTTAATCCAATTATCCTCCTGAATAATAGAGATTGAAGAGATTGAATAGCAAAAAACTACAAAAAATGTAGTGTACACAAAAAGTGTACAAACTACTCTCGTACACTTCACTACAGAGAAAGGAGAAGGCAAAAAAAAATCAATTCGGTTCCTTGTACATAAAGAGTAATAAGTCCAACTGCAGTAATTTTCCACTTTCTATAATGCTGCAAATTTTATCCAGTCAATATGCTTCATGCTGGAATGCCCTAAAATATCCAATTTAATTCTTGATCCATCCTGGCATGTATAAAACAACAAGCAACAGTGCAAGAACAAGCAGTAGTATGTCCCAACATGTTTTTTCAGAGCTCTTACTGAAGACACAGTCATCAGTCAGCAGCTGACCTGTGGCTGCATTCAGGATCCAAAGGATCAGGACTATCAAATATTCAAGCATATTCAGTTGTAAATGAAAAAAAAAAAAATCAGAATATATAAACTTAGAATATTAACTACTTGCCAGCCTGCTGAGTGAACTCCTTTAAATAAATGCAAAATGCAGGCAAAAAAAAAATATAAAAGCAGTGTTTTATGACCCAGATTTGGACTACCTCTAAGATGCTTTTTTATTCACTTTCCATTTCCTGGTCCTTATTTGATCCCTGCTTCAATCCTAATGCTCATGAGTATTAAGTTTTCCAGGGTCTGTTGAGCTGGATGAGGCTTATTGAAGTATGTCACACTTCACTCCTGCTCCTCAATTTCCTCACACGTTGTCTATGCAAATGGGCAATATGAATCAATATTTGCTGTTTTACATTGGTGCTTTTCAGATGAGAGTGTCAAGGTTTTGGAAAAAAGTCCTACAATTACACACAGAATTACACAGAATTAACAAGGTTGGAAAGACCACGGAGATCATCAAGTCCAACCTTTTACTTAACAACCTATCCAACACCAATCCATCATCTAAACTATCTAAATCATGCCACTAAGTTCATCATCCAACCTATCCTGAAACACATCCAGGGACTTTGACTCTACCACCTCCCTGGGAAGCCCGTTCCAATGAGAAATCACTCTCTCTGTGAAAAAGCTTCTCCTAATACCCAGCCTAAACCTCCCCTGTTGCAGCCTAAAGCTGTGTCCTCCCATCCAGTCACTGGTTGCCTGAGAGATCTACCCCCACCTGACTCCAACCTCCTTTCAGGTAGTTATAGACAGCGATAAGGTCACCCCTGAGCCTCCTCTTCTCCAGGCTCAGCAACCCNTAACTTCCCTAGTCCTACTGGCAACACTATTCTTGATGCAGGCCAGGATGCCATTGGCCTTCTTGGCCACCTGGGCACACTGCTGACTCATGTTCAGTTTCCTAGCAACCAGCACTCCCAAGTCCCTCTCCACCTGGCCATTCTCAGCCACACCGACCCCAGCCTATAACTCTGCATGGGGTTATTGTGGCCAAAGTGTAAAACCCAGCACCAAAAATTTATTAAAACTCATGCTATTGGACTCAGCCCATCTATTCAGCCTGTCAAGGCCTCTCTGCAGAGCCCTCCTACCCTCTAACAGATCGACACTCATTCCAAGCTTGGTGTCATCTGCAAACTTACTAATAATGGATTCCATCCCCTCGTCCATGTCATCAATAAAGATGTTGAACAAAACTGGCCCCAACGCTGAACCCTGGGGAAACCCACTGGTCACTTGCCTCCAACTGGACGTGACACCGTTCACCACCATTCTCTGAGCTCGGCCATGCAGCCAATTCTTAACCCAGGACAGAGTAAATCTGTTTAGGCCACAGTCCACCAGTTTGACCAGAAGTTTACTATGGGAGACAGTATCAAAGGCTTTGCTAAAAGAGATACTTCTAAATGATATATTTTACCTATGTCCTTATTTATTGCTAATTGCAATAGCAGTAAAAACTCCTTCAAGCCTATCTATTAAAATTTTCATTTCGGTTTCTACAATACTGAAACAGCAGACCGTCTTGGTTTTGAACAAAATTTGAAAAGAATTAATTCTTTTCCTTCTGTCCTTAAGCATAAAAAGCATTTACTCACCCAGAAAAACTGTATTACTTCTACTCCCCTTTTCCCTGCAGAACTCTTCTTCTTCCTTATGCCTTATCCTTCCTTCCTCTCTCTACACACAAAACTCCCAATACTCATGTCAGTTACCACTCAAGTATTTTGCAATGCACAGAAAAAAATCGTAATTGTCTCATGACTTTCATCTTGAGCTAAAAAGGAAAATGGAAAAACATAGTGCAGCAGACTCTGAACTAGTGATTGTGATGCAGCTTGCAAAGTTGATGATTGATCATTTTTCAGAATGCAAATGAATTATTTAAATAGAAGTGTCTAATTGTTTCATTGCCCTTCACTGTCAGAGGTCATTAACTGCCTCTCAGAGATAGTGCAAAGTGGCCCAATCAAACAGCATTAATGTTATATTTAACATCTAGCAACAAACCGCTGTACTCTTTTGCAAAAATCTCCCAATGTTTGAGTTTTTTTACTCTTGTGGGGTTTTTTTCCCCTCCTTGAAACTTTCAACTCAGGGTTTCAGATCTTTGGCAGTGCCTAGTATGTTAGCTATCAGCAAAAACACGTGGACATTTTCCTATGTTTGAAGCCACTGTTGTCCTTAAATTAGAATTCATTTACATTCCAAAAAGATAAGGGTGACTTACAGACTTGAAATAACTGAAACTAAGAAAAGCTTGCAGAAGGCTATCCTAGTGTAGTGGGTTGAAAAGG
>VXBA01002785.1:424678-440959 GCA_013399895.1 Serilophus lunatus | reverse complement strand
TATTATATATTATATTTTTATATTCTATTATATTTTATATTATAAATATTATCTATTATATTTTAATATAACTTATTTTAACAGTATATTTTTATTATATTTTAATATTATAGTATGTATATTTTAATATAATATATTATATTTTTAACATTTTTAAGGTGGAATTTTGATTGCCCAGCCCTGGGGATGCTCTGGGAGCAGAGATTATCCATTTCCAGAGGGCTCCTCCCAAAAATCAGGGGCAGTTATTTAGAAATAAATCAAAATATCAAATCAATATGGAGCAAATCTCTCGCTAGCCACAGCCTCCCTCTGCAGGGTGGTCATTCCACCTCCAAGCTGCTCTTCCAGTTTGCTTTTATTGGCAGTTATGCAACTCCTGTCACATTTATATAACCAGACAAAGCAAAAAAACAAACAACAATCCCTCAGCCGGAGAAATTTGGCGTTTTAGGAGGAGCAAGAAAAGTGTTCCTCACAAACCCACCCGTTTGCAACAGCCCAGGGCACAAACCCCACCGAACTGCAGCCATTTGGCCCAAGAAAATCCTCTTTTTCCCACCAGCTTTCAGCACTGTCTCACTTTTCTGACCCTGGATAGGGCTAAAACCACCCCCAGAAGCCCCAGCAGGGGGTGGAAATGCCCAAAAAAACCCAAATATTGTCATTTTTGTCCCTGCTGGCTGCAGGCCCGGTGCATTTTGCAGCTTTAACGCACAAAGCTGCGAGCCCGGGTAATGGATTGGAGCTGCAAAACCCACTCGGTCCCAGCCCCCAGCGTTTGCCACTCCCGAACCTGAGCCTCGGGAGCCCTCGAAGTGCTCTGAGCATCTCCAGAGCCTTTACAGGAACTGCAGAGCCCTGGCCGCGCTCCAGAGAGCCCCGAGGCTGCCGGCTTTTCACGCAGACAAAACACTTTTCCTCGCTCCTGGACACGGACCAAGGCCCAGCTGAGCTTTCTCTGCTTTCTCGCCCTCATTTCTGCTTCCAAAATCCTCCTCTCGTGGCTCAGCACAGCCCGGTCCTGAGGGGTGGCTTTTCTCTGGCCTCTCAAATACCTTTTTTTTGAGAGAAACAACGGGGATTTCCCTTTTTCCTGATGGATTTGGAGCAGCTTTTGCTCCTGGGGGGTGGTCAGGCCTGCAGGGGAAAAAGGGGTTTCAGCCCCAAATCCTGGAAGCTCCTCGGGCAGGACACTGCCTGGAATGGGACCAGAGGAGGGGGTTTGTCCTCTGCACAGAAAAGGGAAGCTGGTTCCTCTGAATTCAGCCTTTCTTTGCAAGAACAAACCACGACACAAATGGCTGGACTCACAGAACCAGTGGCAGCAGAAACACTTCCACAATTCGAGGCAGATTTCAGGTTCTCTTAAAAATGACTCAAAAAAGGAACGTGGATTTTGGCCAGTGGCATTCGCAGCTTTTGCATGAAATAGTCTCTGCAGACCTTGCTTTTGAAAAGTAAATTCACTGAACAGACAGCACAGAAACAGCCCAAGCTTTGCCTTGCAGAAAGGCAATGAATTCTGAATTCCTTCTGCAGCCCAGAGCGGACCTGCTCCACTTGTGTGTTGATACTCCTGGGCAAACTTAACCCCCCCTCTGCTCGGCTTTTCACAAGTTTCCACCTTCCCCAAAGGGCAAACCCTCGCAGTTCGGTGCTGTGTGAGCACAGTGCGCTCTCTGTTCCCCGGGGCAAACAGCTCCTCGGCTAAAGAAGGTATTTAACAACCGAGAAGGGTTTGTCGGAGCAGGCTGGGATCTCAAGGCTGGGCTCTCGTGTCCTCAGCCGGCTCTGCATTTCAAAGCACCTGTGTCACCTCACCCGGATCAAGGGGCAACTTCCTGCGTGCTCGAAAAAACAAAGTGTGGGGAGGAAATGCCTCCCGGGCCCCTTTTAAGGGCAAAACTGAACTTCACCCCGAGCGCCGGCAGGGCCACGGCAACAACCCCGGGGGGATCGGCCGCCCGAGACTGGGGGTCGTGGGAGTGGGGTTTGAACAGCGACACGACTCGGAATTGTTTCCATCTCCCCCCGCACCGGGGAAAAGTCCTCCAAGTTTTCTTGCACTGATCTGCCTTCCAGATCGAAATGCCACCGCACCGAAATACCATCCCACGGAAATAATACTGCCCCACCGAAATAATACCCACACACAGAAATAATACTGCCCCACGGAAATAATACCCCCCCACCGAAATAATATCACCCCACTGAAATAATACCGCTCCACTGAAATAATACTGCCCCACGGAAATAATACTGCCCCACCGAAATAATACTGCCCCACGGAAATAATACTGCCCCACCGAAATAATACTGCCCCACGGAAATAATACCACCCCACCGGCCCCAAATCCACGGGAACAGCCTCCCCATCCCTCCTTTGGGGCACAGCCTCGATTTCTGCCGGGTCCCACCCCCTGCCGTCCCTGCCGGGCTGTTTTTGTGCCATTAATCGCCATTATCGTGGATTTTGTGTCCTGGATCTCCTCGCACAGCGGCTTTCCTGTGGAACCTGAGAATCCCCCCTCGGCGTGGTTACAGAACCACACGCTGGTGTGGGTTGGAAGGATCGTTTCCTTCCAACTCCCTGCCTTTATCCAGCGCTTTCCCCACACACCCGGGGCACAATCCTGTTTGCAGGAGAAGGTGCGGAGTTGGCACAACCTGTCAGAGCCGGGGCCCTGCCCCGCGTCCCTGGGGACGAGGGACATCCAGGGCTGTCCCGGAATTATCCCCATCCCAGGGGATCTCCGAGGGGCCCTCGCTGGCCCCTCCGGCCCCCCCCGCGGCCGGGGCTCCTTCGCTGCCGTCCCCGCTGTCACCGCCGCGGAGCCACAGCGGGGCCCTGCCCTGCCCGAGGCACCGCTCCCTCCCGGGGGCAAATCAAGGGGCGGCCGGGGGCCCGCTCCCTCCCGGGCAAAGCGGGGCCGGGGGCCCGCTCCCCCCCGCTCTGCCCGAGGGGAACCGGCGGCTCCTCAGCCCGGAAAACCCCGCGGCCATCGCGGAACGTCCGCGGGGATCGCACCCGCCCCGGCCCGGCCCGGCCCTGCTGCCGCGGGTGCTGCCGCACTCACCGCTCCGGTCCGGTCGCTCCGCTGGTGTCGGGTCGGGTCGGGTCGGTTCTGTTGGGCCCGGCCCGGCTCGGCCCGGCCCCGGGGCTCGGAGGGGCGGCGGGAGCGGCCCGGGGCGCTGGNCTGGAGCATGCGCGGGAATGGGCCCGCCCGGGGGAGGCGCCTCGGCCGCGCCCGGCCCTGAGGGAAGCGGGGGGGTCCCAGCGGGAGACACGGAACACACCGGGAGACACGGATCCCTGAGGGGAACCGGGATCCCTGAGGGAAAACAGGATCACAAAGTCAGACCCGGATCCCTGAGGGGAACCGGGATCACAAAGTCAGACCCGGATCCCTGAGGGAAACAGGGATCCCATCGTGAGACCCGGTTCCCTGAGGGAGACCGGGATCCCACAATCAGCCTTGGATCCCTGAGGGAAACCGGGATCCCACCGTCACCCCTGGATCCCTGAGGGAGACCGGGATCCCACAGTCAGCCCTGGATCCCTGAGGGAGACCGGGATCCCTGAGGGAGACCGGGATCCCACAGTCAGCCCTGGATCCCTGAGGGAGACCGGGATCCCACCGTCAGCCCCGGATCCCTGGGAGTGTCCCAGGCCGGGCTGGAGCAGCCCGGGGCAGGGGAAGGTGTCCCCGGCCAGGGCTGAGCCTCAGGGTCCCTCCCAGCTCTCCATACCCCGGCAGCGCTCGGGCATTTGGAACCCAACGGAGCTGGAAGGGACCCACCAGGATCATCCAGTCCAACCCTCAGCCCTGCCCAGGACACCCCAACAATCCCTGGGAGCCTTTTCCAAACCCTCCCCGAGCTCCGGCAGCCTTGGGGCTGTGACCAAACCCTGGGGAGCCTGGGCACAGCCCAACCACCCCCTGGGAGAACTTTTTCTTGAACTTTTTCCCACCTACGCCTCCTGTGACCCAGCTCCAGCCGTTCCCTCAGGTCCTCTGGCTGGTCCTGAGCCAGGGAAGAGATCGGTACCTGCCTCTCCTGAGGGTGTGGAGGGTCCCACAGATTCCTCCCCTCAGTCTCCCCCAGGCTGAACAAACCAAGTCACTTCGGCCACTCCTCAGAAAACTCCCCCTCCCGACCCTTCCCCATCCTTGGCACAATCTAATAATAATAATAATAATCTCTAATAATGCCACGTGTTTTTGCAGGGTGTTTGCTCCCCCAGTGCCAAGCTGTGACCTCCCGGTGTGTCCCGGTGTGCTTGGATCACCCCTCAGCCCTCCCGACACGGAGGGGCCGGTGTAAACAACCCTCCCGTCTGCACAGAAGAGAAACCAGTTTCTTCACTGTGGTTTCAAACCCTGTGTCGAAGTCACAGGAAACGGCACAAGTGGAAGTACAACCAGTGCGAAAATGATTCAGTTCGATGAAACCATCCCACCCCCTTCCCTTCCCACCCACGCTCACGGATCTGGCATTTTCTCCTGACAGAGGAGCCCATCTGCTGCTGCCTTTGGGGAGAATTGTCCTGAGAGCTGAGAGGGACATTAAGAAAACCCCTCTTGTAACTCAGACTAAGCTCCCTGATAACATCTTTTTATCAAGGTCTTCTCGTGCCTGGCAGCACACGGGTGTGAAAGGCTCTTCGATGTGCTGGAGTGTTCACACCCCAATACAGCTCCTGGGGCCTCAGCAATCCCAGGTTTGGACCCTTTTCTCCAGGAAATCAGCCCCAAGCTTTCTCAGGAGCTGGGAGCCAGGGGCTGGTGGGTGGGAGTGCACATGTCCAGGTGGTTGTAGTTTATGAACTAAAGACAGATAAGCACACATTATATTGTTCCCCTCTCCCAAGAGGAACCAAGCCAGACTTTCCTCACGTTTCCACAGCTGCCAGGGAACCCGCAGAGCCTAATTGGGACGATTTTGCACCATATTAACCTTTGTCCTCTGCCAAACGACACCGGGTCTGGAATAACCCTGTGCTGTGGGAAAGCCCTGCAGTCTGACCCTGGTTCCATCCCCTGGTTATCTCAACTCAGGTTGGAAAAGAGCCTGAGGTTGGAAAGAAAGAGGTCAAATCCTGCAGAGCATGAAATGATAGAAGGGTCTGTATTGAAAGGGATCTTAAAGCTCATCCCATCCCAGCCCTGCCCTGGGCAGGGACACCTCCCACTGTCCCAGGTGGCTCCAACCTGGCCTTGGGCACTTCCAGGGATCCAGGGGCAGCCACAGCTTCTCTGGGCACCCTGTGCCAGGGCCTCTCCACTCACAGGGAAGGATTCCTTCCAAACATCTAAGACTCAAGTGACCATCCCACAGCTCCCAGGCCTGACCTTTCCTTGTTCCCTGTCCCCCCCAGTCTGTCTGTAGGAGCTGCTTCCAACCACAGCCCTCCATCCTCGCCAGCCCTTCCCATGGCTTGGCCTTTGCAATGATAAAATCGCTTTTCCCCCGTGGGTTTTCATGCCCAGTAACACCCCAGGCCCTTATTATTTGTGCCTTACAGGCAGGACTCGCTTCCCAGCACAGCCGCTGGAGTTGTGAAGGTCCTTAACTGCCAGCCCTGGGAAGCAGGGATTGCATAAGGAGCTTAGCCTGGGGCTGCTCGTGGGGCCTCCATCTAAATCCCTGCCCAGGAATGACCCAGGCTCCTTCGGGGACAACTCAATCCTCACACACCTCACTTCAAAAAACAGGGAAGGGCTGAGCTGCTCTGGCACTGCGACTGTGTGTTCAACCTCCCAGTCCTGCCCGTTGTGGGAGTTTTTCCTTCTTTTCCTTGATTTCTGCTGCCTGCTGATTTCTACCAGTTCTTCTGTGACTTGTAACTGGGATGAAATCAATGTGCTTCTAAAAATTACTCCAAGAACTATGTTAATAACAGGGGAGCATTTCCAACCTAGTCCCCAAACAGTCTGTGTTTACCACAACATTCCATCCTATGGGAAGGATGTAATTTTGTATTGAACCCCCTGAAGTGGTTTTCTCTAAGGAATTAATCATATGTATTTGTAGCTGACTTTGTCCTCTTGCTTGCAAAGAGCTGCTGCAGAAAAGGCCTTGGATGCAAAATAAATCTTTTATTTCTCCCCTCTAAGTACCATTTTGGGGTGCAGTTACAGGTCTGAGGAATTATTTTGTTATCTTACAGAGTTTAGTTTGCAAATTCCAGGATGCCCTGATGTCCTACAATTAGAAAAACTAAAGACAAACAAAAAAACCCTCCAAAAAACCAAAAAACACACACAAAAAAAGGCAAAATGCAGAAGACCTGACCTAACTGCCTTGCTATTTGTGAATGAAAAATCAAATTAAACTCTTTCTTGTAGCCTTTCTTAAAGAAGGAGTAGGGATGGATGCACAGATTATCTATCCCTTACTTGCCTGCTCTGCAGTTTGGTTTGCAAGCTTCCCCTTCCCCCTGGAATAGGGTGTTTTCACACTAAACAGTATAAATGATGAGCAGCTTTATTTTTCTCCTGGATTTCAGGGCACAGTAAGTGACCCTGGATAAGGTAAAGTGCTTTAAATCACCCACAGCCTGGGACTGAGAGGCCCTTCACACCACCATGACTGAACACCACCTAAGTGGTTCCAGTTTGTCATTGATTTGTTCCTGGCACTAACTCTGGGTCTGGTTCTTCTCACACGTCCCAGGGAAAATCAGGAGGAGGGAATAGAGTCAGAGATGTTGTGTGATGAGTAAAATGGGATGTCAAATTCCTCCACCTGCAGCAGGATTTGAAAGTATCCTGGGGAGAACTCTGGGCTTTTTATGCTTCTGCAAAGCGCCACATCGGTGCTGTTGAAATCAGAATTGATTTTATGACTTTTTTTGGTTCTCCCTGTGCCTGGAGCAGCACAGGGTGTGTCAGGCAAAGGGGATCACACAGCCCCAACTTTGGGTGCTCCAACCCATCCCATGGGTGCTCCAACCATCCCTGGGGTGCTCCAACTCATCCCATGAGTGCTCCAACCATCCTTGGGGTGCTCCAAACCATCCTTGGGGTGCTCCAACCATCCTTGGGGTGCTCCAACCCATCCCTGGAGTGCTCCAACCCATCCCTGGGGTGCTCCAAGCCATCCCATGGGTGCTCCAAACCATCCTTGGGGTGCTCCAACCCATCCCTGGGGTGCTCCCACCCATCCCATGGGTGCTCTAACCACCCCTGGGGTGCCCATTGCTGGGAGCAGTGGGTGGATACCAATATAAACCATCTCTCAGAGTCCGTGAGGCCCCGGATACGGCAGCGAAGGGCTGGGACTTGCTGTATAAATAGACACCCAAGTTCACAAGTTCTTTCATCTGATCTGTTGCTGAATTTATCTTAAACTTCCTGTGCTCACAGAACGTGTGTGAAACCCTGTCGGTGACACTGTTTTCAGAGGGCTCGTTTCTGCTTGGAAAAGCAAGCGAGAGGATTTATTTTGAGCTACCAGCAAGGTGTGAATTGCTTCTTTGTAATTAACTACTTCTAAATATGGTGCTCGACCCTATTTTTTCATTTAAGTGGGGTTTCTAATAATCTCCGTTTGGGGAACGAGAGGTACTTCATGTCCAAATGCACTCTGCAAACCGCAGATTAGATTTTGCCCCTCCAAAGCAGCCCTTGTTCCTGCTGAAAGCCGGGCTGGAGGGGGATTTCCTGCCCTGGCACAGCCGCGTGTGGGAGGGGTGACACGGAGCTCCATTCCCGGCTTCTCTGCCCGGGGGGATGGAATTCACTCCCTTTGCCCCGGGATGGGGAGTGTCGAGATGCTGCTGTCACGCCTCAACCCTCCATCAGGTGCGTTCATGTTGCTGCTTGTCTTTATCAATTTTTCCCCGTTGACATCCTTCCGGTTCTTCATTGTCCTCAGAAGAAACCAGGTTTATTTTCGTTTTTTCCCCAGGATTTCTCTGCTGAAAAACGCCCCTCGTTGTGAAGCAGAAAGTGGGTTTGTGGAAGGAGCTGCAGAGGACGGTGGTGGTGGTTGTGGTGAAGGTCCAAAATCCCACTCCAACTGCAAATCCAGCTCCAAATCCCACTCCTGGTTCCCCCTCCTCTCCAGTCCAGCTCGTTCTGTGAGCACGTTTTTATCATGATTCAAGCAGACTAATAAAATACACAAATCAATACTGCCCAGAAGCTCACATGAATTTTCTTCAGCTCATCCACTTCCCAGCACATCCCCAGAGGACGAGTTTGGAGCTGGCACAGTTCACAGGTTCCCAGTTGCTGCCTGGCTGCACTCCAGTCACACCAGTAGAGTCAGCAAACACTCCTTATTATACAACTCCATATACAGGTGGGTATTTTCTTTCTGGGAGAGAAATATATATATCCCAGAAAAATATATCCCAATAGTTGGCTTTGACAAAGGCAAGTCCAGCACAAACTGGAAGTGGAGGTGGGTGTGCTGGTGGGGAGGGATGAAGCAGAGCAGTGCCCTTAAACCTGAAATGTCAGGACCGAAAATGCCCCATTTGTGAGCAAAGTGTTCCCCTTTCCACCACGATATTGATCATCTCAGAGCTTGGGACATTCCCCAGGTCAGTGCCCGGGATCCCAGATCTGTTCAGGGCACTTCTGAAATCCGTAATGAATTACCAGACACACAACTCCCTTGGACAACTCCCAAAGCACAGTCTGCTGCTGCCCTTCTCCTCAAGTGCACTTTTGGAAGCTCCACCTCCTCGGCTTCTGAAGCTGCACCTGGATGTGGGGTTTGCCATATCCTCCCTCCCTCTGCCGTAAGGAGAGAGAATTAGGGTTGTGTTTCCAGGAAGGGCGTTGCTCTTAATGGCACAGAGGGTTCAGAAATAGAAGCAGGATGGCAAACAAGCTCCACATCTGGAGAAAAGTGGACTTTTCCCCATTAAGGACAAGAAATATCATCACCAGGAAACCTCTGGAGGTGAAGAATAATGTAGGATTTTTCTCCCTTTTTATGTAACTGTTCTTCCTCATTTCCTCTTAAGTGAAACGTTGCATTTCAGTTATTTTTAAAAGCTGTGGCATGTTTCCTTTAGCCTAGAGCTGGGTTAAAGGGGCAAAAAAGTGAGAAATCCATAGACTAAGAAGGTATTAAATAGACACTGGGTTCCTCTAATAATTTTCAGAGAAAACACCCACTATGGATGGTGACTAAAATGAGTTTTCCTTTAATGGGGATGCAAATGCAACTGCAGAAGTTTGCCACATTTACATCCAAAATTAATTAGGCTTCATTAGCAACAAGCCTGTGGAAATTTTAATTTACAGAGCCCCCTGGAGCACTACATCTCAAAGCAGAATGCAGCAAGGCTTCGGATGCTGGAGGGGAGCTCTCACATGTGGTTGTTCTGCAAAGGGAGGAAATTTTTCTCCAACGGGATTTTTTTTATCACTCTGGGAATGTGAGCCAACATGTTTAGGAAACTGCCTGCACACAGAAATGCCAAATCAGCAGGTAATCCCAGGCACACATCAAAACCCCCACCATGGAGCCTCTCTCTGCTGATCTGTGTCCCTCTAAACCAGCACAGCCTTTCTCAACGTGCTTCCACAGGAAAATCACTGACTTCTCCTCACCCCCTTCCCTCTGGAAGAGCCACTTCTGCTCTGCTGCTCCAAAACATTGACACCTTTTTGCTTGTGCGTTTTCCTTAAAGTCATGTTCTAACAAAAAAACCCCAAAAAACCCACAAAAGCAGAAGGTGAGACTCCCAGTTGTGGAAAACAGCTCCACTGGAATCTCTAAACCACAGATGATCAGACCTGTCACTGACCCCACCTGCTCCTCTCCCAGCCTTTTCTCCAGGGCTCTTTGCCTGTGCTGGCTCTGCCCTCATTTCCTTCAACTTTCCATCACTTCCTTCCTTTTCCCACCACCAGCCCCAGGCTGGTCCCAAGGTCCCCACACGGTGTTTTCCTGGGGGTTGGGAAGGGGCTCCATGGCTGTTGTCCATCCACCAACACCCCGAACCAGGAATCATTTGCTGTCTCACAGGCTTATTTTTAGGCAGGAGGAATCTGAAGCTTGTGCAAATGTTTAAACACGTGTCTGTCCTGAATTATTCAGTGTACTTTGCCTGCCTGTGGAGTTAATTAAAAAGGAGGGCAGTGGATAGTGAGCTCTCAGCACTGTGGGGAGGAGGCAGCAGGAGAACCACCTGCCAAGGAACAACCTGAGCAGCCTCATCTCCTTTCTCTCTGTTTTCTTCTTCAGCTGAAAGAGGCTTTTTTTTTCCAGATACACATCAAAAAAACCCAGGCTAAGCACAGCTCTCATCCCTTGAAGTCAAGGGGGAACTTGAGACTGGGATCTAAATTTCACCTATGAACTGAAGCATATGTGTGAGCCAAAGCCTTTTGGAATCAAAAAGGGTCTTTCCTCTGGCTCCACCAATGTTTGTGCCAGAAAGCTTGTGACATGTGCCCAACAAGAAATGATCTTGTATTAGAACGTGTTAATCCACACACAGATCTGAGCCCTGCTCCTGTGAAATGACACCAAGAGCAAAGTATGTACCAAGTTGTGCAATCTGACTTTCTCATCTGTCTGAATCCAGAAATGATTGCAGCAATGTTGATACTGCACCACACTGAAACCCTCAGCTCCTGATGGGGACTTTGGTCCCCATTCAGACACTGAATAAAGCCAGTTTCCCTTGGTGAATCAAGCTAATGAAAAAATGCAAGGTTTACATGTAACCAAACAAGTCAGCAAGTAGCTGTTTCCAGAATGTGAGACACAGGCAGAAACACTTGATGCAGAAAGGAGAGGGAGTTGTGACACCCTCTGACACAGGATTCCTGGGCACTACTTTTCCCCCTGCCAGAGACATGCACTTGCTGTTAGTGATCCTGCAGGGGGTGGGAAAGGGCCCCTCACCTGAAAACGGGAATGTCATCCCAGTGCTCCACTGAGCCCCGAGTGAGAATGCAGCTCCAACACATGGAGAACAGGAAAACACATGCTTGTAATGAATGGATAATGCTGAAGTCTCAGTGGGCTCGTCCCACTTTGCAAGGTGCTCTAACTGAGCAGGTTTTGGAGCTGGCACACCAAAAATACTCCTTTGTACCCAGAGAAGATAATGTTGCACAGCAGAGCTGGTGGCGTTTCTGATGCCACAGACCTCACCAGGCTTCCTTCTGCTTTGTCCAACATTCCCAGGCTCACAGTGAGAACTGTCCAACCTGAACCTAAGGCCAAGTTCCATCCTGGGACATCTGATGTTTGCAGTGAGTGGGCTGCTTGCTTTGGAAACATGGTTAATCAACAAGGTCTGAGTTCAAGTTCAAGTGTCTGCACTAAGCTGGAGACAATCTGAATGAGCAGCAATTAAACCAGTCTGGTTTATATGGGGCACTGCTGGACTCTGAAACAACAACTGAGTGCTTGAATCTCTGTTAGGAAGGATTTCCTTTTCTTTTAGCACAACTAAAATCTTTTCTAAAAAAAAACAACAACAGCATTTTGGGGCAAGGCAACCTCTTCACCTGCTTTCAAGGCTGAGTGCTGGCAGACAATAGAAGCCTTTTATCCTGTTGTCAGAGGCTGATAGTGGCCAGCTCTGCTCTGAGCACAGACTTGGCCCCTTGGAAGGGGGATTTGTGGCCGGGAGCCAGTTCCTGTCTGCAGCCCCAGGAGCTGTCACAGGAGCACAACTGCTGCTCCTCTCATGCAAAACGTGGGTGGGAAGGAGACGGCCTCCAGATGGGAAAAGGGACTTTCCTGATGAAAAAGCCTGAGAACTGCTGGGTCAGAACAAAGCCAGCTGGAATGACAGCTGAGACAGGATCACATGAAAGCTGCCTCTCCTTGGGATCAATCCTGAAAATTACAGAAAGTTCTATCAGGAGACAGATGGTCCTCAGAGAGCTTGTTTTTGAGTCTGTACCACTGGATGCAGGTTGTTTATGTCTTGCTCTAACACGTTTGTGGGAGGAAGTGCTCCACTGCCAAAACACACTTGGAGAGCTGCATTGTTCAGGCACAGCAATATTCAGACCCAACAAACCCACACTGTCCCACGGTATCAGTAGGAAACTACAGGAAAAAGAGATGGACTGTGTGTCCACAGCTCCAGAGGGAGATAAACCCCCGGCAAACCCGAGCAGAGAGGGGCTGTTCTGAGCCACAGGCAGTGCTTCAGTTCCTGTCCCGTGGCAGAGCTGGAGGCTGTGCCTGTTGTGACAGGAAACGAGCTGTGAGGCCAAGGGCACATGTCACCCAGCACAGGGTGTGCTGCACGTCCCACAGACGGGCTGGGCTGGGCATTAACCTCCAAAGTGACCCACAGCCTGCCAGGTGAGGAGCTGTGTTCCTTGGACCTGCTCCATGACAAACCTTCTGAGCAGTTCAAGTGCTTCTCACGGGAAGGACTTTTCGGTTTCCAGTTCAGTGAACACCCGAAGCTGCTCCTGGGGCAGCACCCTGAGAACCTGGCTGGATTCCACTGCTGCTTCCTGCCCCAAACCTGATACCACCTGCCCTCCTTCCAGGAACAGGGATGCACATTCCCTGAGGGCCTGCTGGATCCAAAGCCACCAGCAGGAACAGGTACAGAGAGATGAAGCCCAGCCTGTGAGCTGCCAAACGTTCCCACGCTGAGATCCCAGAGCTCCTCTCCCTTCCCGTTCATCCTGCCCCTGGAAGGGGAGCACAGCACATGAAGGAGGAGCACAGCAGCGTTCCTGCTGCACAGGCAGCTGTAGAGATGCTCAGCTTTAATTTTTGGGAGAAGCACATTCCTGCCCTGGCCAAGAGGTGCTGCAGCTTTCGCAAAGAGGAAACTGAGGGTTGACTGCTCAGATTTTAATCTGGAACTTTAACTCTCGGTAGCAGGATGTCTCCTTTACCATCTGCAGTTTCTGGTGTGACAGAGCCCTCCCTCAGACACAGACTGCAGCTGCTGCTGAACACCAGCAACATTTTCCCCCATCTAAGTGACAGAAAACGTTCCATCACAGCCCTGACCCCACACCCCCTGCTGCCCCCAACACCTTCCACCGAAGAGCAGAGAAATAATAGACCAGCTCATTCCTTCTTGGAGCTCAACCCCGTCCTCTCCCGAGCGGGGAAGGCCAGGGCAAAGCCCTTGGTGGTGGTGAATCATCCAGCCCAGGAGGAAGAGTCCTCCAGACACCACTGGGGCAACGGAGAACAAACTGTGGGCTCTGGAAACTGCAGATCCTCGGGGAGGGGCCGGAATGTGGCAAACAGGCCTGGCATTAACATTTCTGCAGCTCTCTTTGATTATTTTATGCAAAAATGCTGGGATTTCACACTCCCAGCACCGGCCGGCCCGCGGGGCCCCTCTGCTGCCACATGCCGGCACTGCAGAGTTCATTCCCCCGGCTCAGGCTCCCTGCAAACCTCCTCCTTTCCAGGGATTTTGATGCCATGGCTCCGGAGATGTCCCGGGAAATTCCCAGTCTCCCACTCCCAAGGCTGAGAAGCCTCAAAGAATCCCTGCAAGAGACTTTCCCAGCTCCATCCCTAAGTGGGACACGCGTCCCAACACTTATTTCCACAGAAGTTACAGTAGCCAGCCAAGACCTTGGTATCTGTAACAAGTATTAAAAAAACCAACTAAAAAGGGCTTTATTTTCTGCATTGCTACAGAGTAGTGAATTCTGCTCCCAAATCTCACTGTGAGCATCTTTGGGAACCATTCCAGCAGCCAAGGTGAGTGATCCTTCAGTGGGGTGGTTTTCCAGGGATGCAGTGCAGGCAGCAGGTCCCAGTGGAGGCAGTGGTGGGTGCCAGGATCCCCTGAAGCTCAGATGGCTGCCATCCTTCAGTTATCACAGTACTGTACCTTTACAAGAGACAGCATCAGCACTGTGATAACTGAGCCAGGGCAGCCTGGCAGTCACTGGGGGCACAGCAGCAACAGCTCCAGCTCCTCATGGGGCCCAAAACCCACAGCAGGGCAAGGGCAGAGAACAGGGAGGGTCCCAAAATCCACAGCAGGCCATGGGCAAGAGCAGAGAACAGGGAGGGTATCCCCAGAAAATTATCCATACAATTGAGGTTTGCTCCAGAAAATTAACCAGATAATTGAGGCTTACTCCAGAAAAATTATCCATACAATTGAGGTTTGCTCCAGAAAATTAACCAGACAACAGAGGGTCACTCCAGAAAAGTAATCAGATAACTGAGGTTCACTCCAGAAAAATTATCCAGATAATTAAAGTTTACTCCAGAAAATTATCCAGATAACTGAGGTTCAATCAAAAAAATTATCCAGATAATAAAAGTTTGCTCCAGAAAAACTGTCCAGACAATTCATGTTTACTCCAGAAAATGTATCCACATAATTAAGGTTTACTCCAGAAAATGAACCAGGTAACTGAGATTTACTCCAGAAAATTATCCAGATAATTGAGGTCCACTCCAGAAAATAAATCAGATAACTCAGGTTCACTCCAGAAAATGAACCAGGTAACTGAGATTTACTCCAGAAAATTATCCAGATAATTGAGGTCCACTCCAGAAAATAAATCAGATAACTCAGGTTCACTCCAGAAAATGAACCAGGTAATTAAAGGTTACTCCAAAAAACTGATGCAGAAAAACCAGGTAACTGAGATTTGGCAGCTCCCAGTGGCTTTTAGTGCCAAACCCCCCCAGGCTGATCCCCCCCTCCCTTCTGCCTTCACTCTGGGGCACCCAGCAGCACTTGGCTCAGCTCCTGCAGGGCCCAGGGGCAGCCAGGGTGGCACCTGCAGGGCACAGGATCCACAGGGAAAATTGGGAAATACACAACCCTGCTGCAAACTGGTTAAATTATAACCCCTGCTTCACCCCTCTCTTGGGTTTGGTTTGTAACTTCCTTTAAAACAGGCAGTCCTGAAGAAACCATGCAATTGTTTCCACAACTTTGCCTCCCCTTTGGGTTTGTAACTTCCTTAAAATCACCCTGGAACCACTTGGACACCCCCAAAGGAACCAGACACACCGAGGCCTGAAATCAGCTGAAGAAACATGATGGTTTCACACTGTAAAACTTAATGTGCTCCTAGAAAAATTCACTGATGATGGGGATGGATTTGACCAGCATAATTGCTTTTATGCTTCTACCAGGTGGAAAAAACCTCCAAAAGTGCTTTTTTAGGGCTTTTTTAACATTCTAACCAACTTACCTTGCAAAACCCCACGTGCTGAGATGCTCCAGAGCCTGTTTTTAAGAGAGAAATCAACAACCCTCAGCTGGATCCAGCCACCCAAAGGGTGCCTTACAGGGTTGTAACTCCAGAGGGCAATGGAGAGACAAACCTGGAATATCCCACAGGGGGGAAAAAACCACTATTTGTACCTTTTAAAACAAACTCCAAACATACATTACATAAAAAGGGGACAGTCAACAGATTATGCAATGCTGACGTAAAATGCCACCGATGACTCCAACATGCACCCCCCCAAACCTGCAGATCTGCCACAGTTTGGAGATTAATCATTAAGGAATTGGCTGCTGGTAGGGAAAAAACAACATGAACCTTGCTAAAAATGGTAATAAATTCTGTACCTACAACGGTGGAAAAGAGCTGCACCGTTTGCTCTCACTTGGGGGTGGGTTTTACACCCCCCTTGGGATTCCAGGGGGAAAATCTTACTGGTTTCAGTGGAATGAAGTGTGGGATTGGGAATCCCACTGCTCACAGGCTGAAGAGGTGAGAGAAGAATCAAATCACTACTTGACAGTGTAGCTCTACCCCGATTTCACCTCATGCTCCAGCAGTTCCACACTATTCCAAGGTGGAAGGTGGACAATTCCCAGCACCCTCTGGCACAATCATATTCCCAGGGCTGATCCCACTTTCTCCAGAGGATCCAGCTTTCACTCCAACACAGTTTCTTGCCTTGCACCTGACACCCATTTCTGCTTTGCTTCAGCCAGACCTGCTGCACAAAACTTCAAAAGATTCACCATTATTTGGGAAAAACCCACCTTTTCCAGCAAAAAAACCACGTCAGTTTTGGAGCCTACCACACATTTTTGCCCGTGCTGCCGCCAAAACATCACGTATTTCCCTATGCTCTTTCAACCCCCCTCTAGTTCCCAGTGTCCGCTGCCAGTTTTTGCCCTGGAATCCCTTTTCCCACCCGTTTCACACGCCCCCAAACCCCCCCGGGATGGGGGGGATCCCTGCCCACCCCCCGGGCCGCTCCCTCCCCATCCAGGATCCTCCAGGAGCTCTCACCCTGCGGCCAGAAAAAAGCAACCAACCAAAAAACAATCCCATTTCCACCTCCACCGGCGCGGCTTTAACAAGAACCTGC
>VXBA01002785.1:409577-422111 GCA_013399895.1 Serilophus lunatus | reverse complement strand
GGGGGGGAGCGGCGGGTCCGGGGGTCCCTGCCCCGAGCATCTCCGATGGGATGAGGATGAGGGCAGGGGAGGGATGGGCATGGGCATGGGGATGGGGATCCACCGCCACCCCCCGCCCTGGATGCACCACAGGTTGTTTTCTTTCCGTGGGTTTGGCACAGCTCGTTCGTCGCCTTCTCCCTCCACCCCGAGCTGCCCGATAAAAGCGGGATCTGACGCCGCGGGTGGGTGGGCAATAGTTTTCTCCCTGTGCCCGGGCATTCCTGCTCTGGAGAGGCCGGCGGGAATAACCCACCTGCCCGGGCAGCAGGGTGCCCCTAATAACTTCCTCGTGCCGCAGGTGGCCCTTCGGAACGGGGGCAAACCGGAGGCGCTGCAGGGCAGATGATGGCTGCGGTGCCGGAGCACCCTGTGCCCGCACAACACCCGCGGCCGGACGGAGGCACTGGGAACACGAATCCGGCCCCAGGGATGGGACGGGAATATTCCTGCCGGGAATATTGCTGCGTGTCGGGGGTGCTGGGATGTGCTGTGCCCCGTGGCACGGCTGGGAATATCCCGGGGCGCAGCAATCCTGCCTCTCCCGTCCTGACATCCAAGCGGGAGGTGGGATGCGCTGTGCCTGGATCCCAGTGCTGGGGGCTGGGGAGATGATCCCGATCCCGCTGAGGCTCCGGAGCAGCCGTGCTGCACCTCTGCTCCTGCTCGGGTTCCTCTGCAGCTGCCATCGGGCAATCCCAGAGGATTTCTCTTTCCAACAGCTCCTTCTCTCCCCGGCTAATGTGTGAAAGACCGACCTGGGCTGGGGGAAGTGACTCACCGGGCAGGGGAACGGTGAAACACAGTCGGGACAAAACAAGTCGAGAGAAAAAAGTGATTTCCCTTTTTAGAAGGGTGACAAAAACAGGGAGAAAAATTAGGGAGGAGGAAGTTTTGGAGAGGTGCACGGTCCAGCAAGGGCGTTGCACACAGCTCTGTGCTGGTCACTCATGTAAAAATATCCAGATTTCCTTTTATAAATAAAAAGGACAATAATATTTCCTTTGGAGGGAGGCTGAAAACTTGGAAAATCTCGATGAGGGCTTTGGCTGGGGGACAGAAAGCTGGGGTGAAAAGCGGAGGGGCAGCGTGGTGAGACTGTGCCCACCTGGGAACTCCCACAATAAATCTCTGGATGAGTCACTGTCCTGGATTTTACATTTCAGTTCATGCCCTTGCTGTCGAGGTTCTCTGGGGGCACTGGAGAAGCAAGAGGCAGCAGAAGGTGTTTTCCTTACGTTCAGTTTCCCAAAGGAAACAACACAGAGAAGTGCAGGGAAAATTGCTCAGAAGGAAAACAGCCCTATTTGGGTACAGCTGGTGTGACGTTCAGGTCCCACCTTTGACTCAGCCTCTGCTCACAGCTCTCAGTAAGCTCCAGCTATTTGCTATTTTTTTTTTCAGCTATTTGCTTTGGACAAGCTGTTACATGACTGTGCTGCCGTGTGCCAGCTCCGGGGAAAACCAAGTGGAAGTAGATTCTCTTCCCAAGTTTATCAGCTGGGCTTCTCATTTTAGGGGAGCTGGGGCTCTGAGACACCAACAGAATCATTGCAGGCTCATCCTCCCACCATGAATCCCGGGTTTTTGGAGTGTCAGTGCACCAGGGATTTTCCCTGACATAAAGTGGCCGTGGCTGAGGGTTCAGGCTCAGGGGACACAGAGTGTTCCAGCTGCTGGAGGGAGCTGGAATGCCCAGCATGGAGAGCATTCCAGGCCCCTGTTGGTGTCCATGCTGGCATTCTCAGGGAGCAAGGACTTCACTTTGCAGCTGAGCACAGCTCCTGAAGGACTGGAAGTTTTGCTGCCCTGAAGTACATCCCCTCCCACCCCTGTGTCTCTTAATTAGTGTCTCACAGCGAGTGGCTGCTCTACTGCAGGAAAAGGCCTTTTTAACACCTTGGAAGGCTTAGAGACTGTGTTTTTGGTGTTGGGCAGGGGTGCTGGAGGGTGGTGAGCCATTTCCTTGGCCAGTGCTTGCCCCTGAACCCAGGTGGTTGTCTCTGATGTTGGCACCAGGACTCTGCAGTTAATGTGCAAAGCAACTTAATTCCTTGTCCCAGTGGCTTTGGCTGAGTGTCCACGGGTCTTGTGTCTGCCCCACTGCTCCCTTTCAGGGGCCTTGTTGGACACAGAAGTGGTTCCTGTCCCTTCCTCGTGATGGATTTCATTTGTTAGGATCCACCAAAGTACAGACAAAGTTCCAAGGGGGATGTTGGTGCAGGGCCAAGCCCCATGATCCCTCTGCCCACCTTTCCCACGGATGATGGTCTTTGCTGGCAGAGCCACACTGACCTGGTTGGTGGTCAGAGCTGAACTCAGGGGATGCAGCTTGCCAGCCCTCTGCTTTTCCATGTGCTTTTCCCCTCTGCTACATCCCTGTGCCCCCAGTGCTGTGCCCATGGGGGACTCCCCCAGCTCTGGCTGCTGCCCTGCAAACAGACCTCGCTGTCCATCCTGTCATGGCCTAAATTTGGGGCCACTCCAGGCTCCAGCTCTCCAAAATGACCTCCTGATGCTGAGGACAGGGTGGGAGCATGGCCCTGGATGCACCATCTGTGTCAGGAGTAAAGGTCCTGGGGTCCCAAAACCGGGATGACATCTCTTGTGGCTGTGTCAGTGCCCTGTTCACACCCAGGGTTTCTCCTCTGTGTTAGTACAGATTGTGTTGCTGTAGCCTAAATAATAGGGGAAAAAAACCCTTTAGAAGGTTTTGTCACAGGGCAGAAAGTCCAGGGTTATCATCCAGGGGCTGAAGGCTGCCAAGTGCTGTTTGGGAACAACTTCTCCTCCAGCCTGTCCTGCCTGGCCCTGGGAGGCTTCTGTGGATCGTGGCCTCGGGAGTGGGACACGTCCCTTGGAGCTGGGCTGTGTCACTTTGATAAGGAGGGACAGATCAGGGTCATGTGGGGGAAGCCACAGAGAGCCTCAGGCCCCTGAGTTAAAGGGCAGATTAAACCCACAGTCATCAGATTAATGGGATTAAAGCCATGGGTCAAAAGGGTGTTTTTGAGCTGAGCACAAGCAGCACCTCAGGAGCCCTTTGGTACCTGCACCCCCCCTCTGCACTCAGCCATGGCAACAGAGATTTGGTGCCACTGGGGTGAATCCCAGCTCCTCACGTGGAGGGATTGGGATCTTCCACCCTGCTTGGGAAGGACTGCCCAGCCCCTGCTCCCCTTTGGCTTGAGGGCTGCACCAGGGGGGTCTAAGGCTGATGGCTGGGGGGCTGGGAAGGGGATGGTAAACGTTGAATTTGGAGTTAAAGGCAGCCTGGGGAAAACCCCAAGGGCTGTGCTTGCACTCTGGCACATCTTGGGTCTTGGGGGTCTGGAGACCAGGCATCCCTGCAGGTTCTTCATGCAAATCCATGCCCATTCCTCCTTGGAGAGAGGAGATGTGCTGGTGCTGCTGGTGCTTTGGAGGAGAGAGAAGCTCCAGGAAGGTCTGGAAGCAGTCAGCACTAAGTGTGGATGCCCTTGGCATGTCCCCCTGTGTCACTGCATGTCCCCACGCTGGTGTGTCCCCCTGGGGGACAGAGGAGCAGCATTCCCAGCAGCAGGAATTCTCCATTGCAGAGCTGTCCACCCCTAGTGAGGGCGTGGGAAAGCTGCAGCCTCTGGGATGCAGGGCTGTAGCCCCCTGCTGTATTCCCAGACTGTATTCTCAGTGTATTTTGGTTTGCAGCTCCAGGCCCAGCTCCAGCAGCTCTGCTGAGCCACAGCTGGTCCCTGGGATGGCCATCCCTCCTTGGGGTGACAGCCAGACCTTCTGTGGCATCTGCAGCCCCCGTGGCCACCGGTTTTGCCCCGGGAACATCCCAGGAACATCCCTGCCCTGGAGCAGCCCTGCCCTGCCAGGGGCAGCACATTCCCTGGGAGCCTCTGGCACTGGAACTAAATATCCAGATCTGGAGCAGATACAATCATGTTTGTGCCCTCCCAGCTCTCCATGCTGGTTGCATAAGCCATGGAGTATTCCCTCCATCCCATGGAGTATTCCCTCCATCCCTGTGTCCTTTGCTTTCCTGAGCAGGATTGCTGCTGGCAGCTCTGGGCAGTGAGGGACAAAGACCTTGTCATTGAGGAAAGGCGTTTTGTGCTCTGCTGGCAGCCACAGTGGCTCTGAGCTGGAATGGTGAGCTGGGCTGCCTTTCTGGATCAGAGGGAGTGGGATGTGGTCCCGGTCCCTGAGGTGACTCAGCCCCGGTGAGTCAGCGCCTGCAGGTTGGATTCTGGATTCCAAAATTCTGTCTTCTTGGCCCTGGTCTGAGGGGAAAGAGGCTGGACCTCTTCTGGTGTCAGGAGAAGGACTTATCCCATGCAGTGGGAAAGAATATTTGCATTTTCCAAGCAGGTTTTTTTTGGATTCTGGATTCAACCCAGGAGCCTCACCTGCCCTGCTTTCCTGCCAGGCATCCCCTGCTGCTCATTTTGGGAGTTCACAGGGTTTCCTGCACACACTCAACCCCACGCACCTGGGGGGAACTGTCCAGGCTGGTTTCTCCCTTAGATCAGGTGAATTGAAGCCAAGAACTGTGTATCTTGCAAAAACCCCCTCCTGCAGCTCAGGAATCCAGGTGCACGTGCTGCCCTCTTTGACATCCTGCTGCAGGCTGGAAAACCAGAGCCTGCCTCCAAATGCAGGATCCTCTGGCTTATTTTTAGAGAGGACTCATACTTTGAGAGGGCTAAAATGTGCTGTCCTCACCAGAAATCTGCAAAAAATAGATTCCAAAATTGTTCATTTCTGGTGACAAATGCTGTTTCAGCTGCTGTGGGAAGAGAACAGAAGAGGTGTCCATTGGGTCCTGGTCCAAGGGGAAAGAGGCTGGAGCTCTCCTGGAGGCAGGAGCAGGACTTGCCACACACAGGGGCAAAGAATATTTGCATTTTCCAAACAGTTTCCTTGTGTCTCCGAGTGGCTTAAAGAAAATCAAAGGCAAACTGTAATCATGGAATGGTTTGGGTTGGAAGGAACCCTTGAGATCACATAAACTGCAAAAATTGGAGCAAGATGATCTTTAAGATCCCTTCCAACCAAATCACTCTATGATTTTGTGATCATCCAGTCCCACCCCCTGCCCTGGGCAGGGACACCTCCCACTGTCCCAGGGGGCTCCAACCTGGCCTTGGACACTCCCAGGGATCCAGGGGCAGCCACAGCTTCTCTGGGAATTCCAGCCCAGCCCCTCCCCACCCTCCCAGCCAGGAATCCCTTCCCAAGATCCCATCTCTCCTGCCCTCTGGCACTGGGAAGCCATTCCCTGGGTCCTGTCCCTCCAGGCCCTCTTCCAAAGGGTAAAGGCAGAACATTTCTTCCCTAAGCAGCTGCAGGGGAGTGATGCAGGAGCCAGGCAGGAGCCTGGGAAGGTGTGTTTGCCTTGCAGTCACACCACAGTTATGTTCTCAACGATTTGATTTCAGGACTAACTTTCTTAACTGAGCAAATTTGAATTGGAGGCTCTGAAATCTTTCAGCCCTGAGGGTGGGAAGCAGGTTCAGTGTCTTCAGGCCTTTCCATACCTGTGCCAGTGTCACCTGTAGCCACACTGGATCCACGTGGTGGCACATCCAGGTGCTGCTGGTGCCCCTTCCTGGGGTTGGCTGAGGTCACCATGTTCCTGCTCTCAGTTATCTCAGGCATTTCCACTTCTCCCAAAGGACTGTGTGGCCCTGACTGTGAAGAGCAGCTCCAAGCAGAGCAGTGCTGCCAAGAAGCTCTGGGATGAGCCATTTGGGAGCACAGGGAGAACTCGAGGGGGAGCGATATTTTTTTGAACAGAAATGTCATGGGTTTTTTTTGTTTTTGTTCAATTATTGCTGTTGTTTTTTTTTTCTTCTTCTCTTGAACAGAAGTTGGTGTCTTGGCAAAGCAGTACCTGGAACGAGGCCTCCTGGTGCCAGACCACGTCATCACGCGGGTGATGATGACGGAGCTGGAGAAGCGGCGGGAGCAGCACTGGCTCCTCGACGGTGAGTCCCCTCTGGGTGGGAAAACCCCAGCCCAGCTCAAAACATCATCCTGCTGCTCATGGCTTGGCAGACCCAGGAGAGGGGAAAAGCCAGGAGGTGCCTTTGGAGAGGCAGGAGGGAGGTGCTGGCAGGGACATCTGCACGTGCGTGTCCGGCAGAGCCCTTGGCACGCGGCCGGGAGAGGGAGAGGGAGAGGGAGAGGCAGGGAAAGGAGGTGGGGGGTTCATGGAGCAGAGCTGGAGACAAGCCAAGAAAAGCCTTTCACAGCCTCCACATGTGTGTGAGGCAGCTCCTCAAACCCCAAAGCCACCTGAGGTGGAGGGAGGAGTGCTGGAGCAAAGAGGCAAGGGCAGGTGTCCCTGTCCATGGCAGCAGGGGGGGACTGGAATCAATCCCAAAATCCCAGACTGGTTTGGGTTGGAAGGGACCTGAAATTCATCCATGCTCTGCCATAGGCAGGGACACTTCCCACTATCCCAGGTGGCTCCAACCTGGTCTTGGACACTTCCAGGGATCCAGGGGCAGCCACAGCTTCTCTGGGCACCCTGTGCCAGGGCCTGCCCACCCTCCCAGCCAAGAATTCCTTCCCAATATCCCATCTCTGCTTCCCTCTGGCAGTGGGAAGCCATTCCCTCTTGTTCTGCCACTCCAAGCCCTTGTAAAAGGTCTTCCATCTTTCCTATCAGCTCACTTCAGGTCTTTTAAGGTCCCCTCCAACCCAAACCATCCTGGGTTTCTATGATTCCCTGCTCCCAGTTGCCCTCTGGCTTTTCCAAACCAAAAGGCACCATCTGGTCCCTTCGAAGGACAGGACTATTTTATCACAATATCCTTGATGTCCTCCTTGTAAACCAGCAGTGTGTCCTTCACCTGTGCAAACCACTTCATTTCCTTCAGGTTTTCTCTTTTCCTTCCAGCATCCATCCCTTCTTTGCTGCTCCCTGTGCCCTCCTGCTTGCCCCCAGCCCCCGTGCAGGGACACCAGACGTGTTTTTGCAGGAAAACCAGAGCCCACAGCGACCCATGTGTCATTTTTCAGGAGCTGGTGCTGTCAGATCTATTTTTTTCTTGGAGCCATATGGTGGGTGTCTGCCTTCCCCACCACTTGAGCTGCAGCACGAGGAGGAGCTGTGCTGGGCTTGCAGCTCTGGCGCTGCGGGATGGGTGGGGTTGGCTCCGTCCTTGCTGCTTTCCTGCCTCCCATTCCCAGCCCTTTCCGTGGTGGTGCCTGCACAGGTTTCCCTCGGACGCTGGGACAAGCCAAGGCCCTGGACAGGATCTGTGAGCTGGACCTGGTGATCAGCCTGAACATCCCCTTCGAGACGCTGAAGGATCGTCTGAGCGCCCGCTGGGTCCACCCGGGCAGTGGCAGGGTCTATAACATGGACTTCAACCCTCCCCACGTCCAGGTAAGAGCCCGTGGCACCATCCTGGAGCGACCCACACAAGGAAAAGGTTGGAGAAGCTTTTATGGGATCCTCAGAAAGCTTTGGGGGAGCAATCCCAAGCACCGGCTTCGCCTGGAGGAGCTGTGCTAAACGAGGCAAATGGGATTCATGCCAAATGCTGTCCAGGCTGGTGGCTGGATGCAGAGCAGGTGCCTGGCAGGGGGCTGCAGGTGGGAGATGGGGCTGGTGGCCCTGTCCCCTGATGGCCTTTGCCTCCTGCAGGGTGTCGATGACCTGACGGGAGAGCCGCTGGTGCAGCGCGACGACGACAGACCCGAGGCCGTGGCTGCCAGGCTCAGAAAGTACAAAGATGCTGCAAAGCCCGTGATAGAGTTGTACAAGTGAGTTGGACCATGAGAATAAATCACAACAGACCTGTAAAAACAGGCCCAAGAGCTGTTTCACCAGCCCGGTCCCGTGGCCACATCCCGACAGCCTGAGGAGCCCTGGTATGGCCCCGACACGTTTTTGGGCTGCAGGTCACTGGGCTCAGCAGCACAGAGCCCAGTCCTCCACGCAGCCAAGCCCTGGCCCTGGAGGGGCCTCCCTTGGAGGCTAAAAAAATTCCCAGCTCTTGTTTGCCTTGCTGGGCTCCACAAAGGGCTTTGCCAGGGCTGGGCGTGGAAGGGATGCTTTGCCTGTGGCAGAAGGTGCAGATCCAGGGTGGAAGATGCCATGGAAACATCAGTGCAGGGCCCTGAGGCAGTTGGATGGTGCAAGGGATGGTTGGCAAGGGGGCAGGAGAAGGGTGAGACGCCAGTGCTGGCTTGGGAGGGTCTGCTGGGAGCACAGGAATATTTCAGGGCTTCTTCCCTGGGAGTTTGGGGCAGTTGTTCCCTGGCCAACTTGGGAATAGATGGATTTCTCTAGGGTGGCACATCCACTGCTGAAAGGGAGTGAGGGCCTGGTAGTGTTTTTAAGCACAGAAATGTTCCCAAAATGACCCTTACAGGGGAGGGGGGAAAATCACAGAACCCTGGAATGGTTTGAGTTGGAAGGGACCTTAAAGACCATCTCATTCCAAGTGCAGGGAAACCTTCCACTAGACCAGGTTGCTCCAAGCCCTGTCCAACCTGCCTGTGGATAACTCCTGTGCTCAGGAAGGGCTGCTCTGACTTCTCCCATCTCTTTTCCAGGAGCAGGGGCATCCTTCACTCCTTCTCAGGCACTGAGACCAACAAGATCTGGCCCTACGTGTACACCCTGCTGTCCAGCAGGATCCCACCCCTGCTCTCGGACGAGGGGAACTAAACCCTTGTGCCAAGGACCAGGATTAACTCCACCATGGATTTGGTTGTTGTGTGCAGTGCCAGGGCTGTGCTCAGATTGGGTGACGTTGGTGGGCACCAGTATAACCAGTGTCAGGGTGAAAAGATCTTTGTTTATAAGGTCAGGTTTGCTAAGAATGAGGGGTTTTTTTTCCTCTTTTGAGGCTATAAATTATTCCTGCCTGTGGCCCATCATGGATCAGTGATGCAGACCCAGGTAAGGATCATTCCAGGTTTACACAGCTTGCCATAGTGTCCTTGCCACCCCCTTCCAACCCCCAGTCCCTGTTTGAGCCTAGAATGTGCCATCCTGTTGCTCCACAGGACCATTTACTGCTGAGTACTCTCTAGGTTGAGTTTTCTTTCCTAGAAATTATTTTCTATTAGATTTATTTCTCAGAGAAATGAAGCTCTAGAAAGCAACACTTAGCCCAGTGGGAATTGTGGAGCAACATGGAAAATGTGTGTCCCACAGAGCTCAGAGATGTGAAGATCACATTTCCAGTGTTAATACTCGTGAAAGGGGGAAAGTATTGGAGGTAAAACACACTCTTGTACTCCTTCCATGGAGAGAGTTGAATTCCCTGTTATAAAAAGCTGCTGTACAGTCTGTTTTTTATGGAATGCTGTGAGACTGAGCAGGATCTGGGCTGGAGAAGAGTTGCACTCTGTGCTTACTTTGTTTATAGCTTTTAATATTACAAGATAATCATGTTATAAGAGTTTCTCCCAAAGATTAACCTTAATGTGTGCTTCAGTTTTGGGGAGAAACCAACTCATTCCAGCTCCTGTGCTGCCTTTGTCCCTCGGGTCCTCTGGCCATGGGGGTTCCCTAAGCTGTTCCTGCTGTGGCTGCAGCATCCCTGGCAAGGTGACTCCCTATCCATGACATCCCAGAGATCTTTCCTTCCTTGGGATGCATCCAGGTGTTTTCCCATGATTTGCAGCCCCCCTGGAGCATTGGGGCCAGGCAGAGTCACTTTTCTCAACTGGAAGTCCTGTCACCCTCTTTGGTGGTGGGATGCAATGGGGACGTTCCCCTTGTCTCCTCGAGTTGCCTTATTTTATAGACTATATATTTAAGGAAATAATAAAAAGAAAAAGCAGCAAGATGTGTATTTTTAAAGGTTTAACACAAACAAACCAGCGCTGAATTTTAGCATTGCCTTTTGGGATCTCTGCAGGACGTGCTGCTGTCTGCCAGGGGGGAACCTGTCCCTCCCCAGCACCCCCTGGGTTCATCAGAGCAGCCTGGGCACATTTTAGTTGCTGGGCTGTCCCTGGGTTTAGTTTTTCTTGGAGAATGGTCCTGCAGCAGGAGATGGGGAGTGGTTTTTTAGGGATGCACGTGTGAAACTTCAGCACATCCCCTGGTTTATTGATCCCAGCTGAGCCTCCTGCATCCATGTGCTGTCCAAAGAGCTCCTGGGGTTTGCTCTCTCTGCTGGAGGCAGCTTTGTCCTGGTGCTCTCCCAGAAGTGGATCCAGGAGCTGGGGGGCATCTGCCAGATGTGGGCACTGCCCAAGTGCCACCTGCTCATCACCTGCCTGAGGGTGAAAGCAGTGGCAGGGGAGTGCTCCCACCCTGCTCTGGGTGGGAATTTTCCAGGTGGGAGCAAAGGGATTGCCAGGTTTCACTGCTGTCCCTGGGGGCCTTTCCATTCCCCCGGAGCTCCTGTGCTGGGAGGCCACAAATCTTCCACCCTGCAGTGAAATCCTACTTAAGAAAGGTTTTAGATTTTCCCATGACCTTCAGACGAAGGTCTGGGCTGGTTTGAAACACAAATCTAGGAACAGCCAAAACGTGTGTGCTGTTTTCTTTTTGAAACAACACTGGGCACGAGGGGAGATGATGAGGGGAGTTTTTTTAGGGAGGTTTTTAGGCTCTAAAAGCACCCTGGCCATGGTGGGTGGCTCTGAGTGCCAGGCAGAGGGGCTGCTCCCTGCTTTGCCTTGCCCAGCTCTTGTGTCTCATCCTTCCCTCCTGCAAAATTCCTCCTGCCAAGAGATTTCTTCCATGCAGTGCCCAGCAGCAGGACGGGGTTTGCAGATGCCTTTGTCCCAGCAGAACCACCTGAGTGCTTCTTTTACAGGTTTTAGCCCTCTAGTAGGTGTAGAAATCCCGTGGCTGTGCATGTTATCCAGCCCTCGGGGTGGATGTTTCTACAGGATTCGTCCTACGGTGCGTTTTCATAGACCAAATTCCAGCAGGGATGGGGTCCCATCCCTCCCCTCCCCCCCTCCCCAGCCTCCCCTTTGGTACTTTACTGTGAATTTCTGACCTTTTGTAAAGTGACAGCAATTTTGTACCGACCCGAGATACTGTGTGGGGGGGAGGAGGGTCTCCCCCCTGGAATGTCAAGCTGAGTTTTCTTCCTGGAGTTTTCTTCCCGCAGCTGTGCTACTGCTCAACAGATGTAAATAAAGTTCTCCTCCTGCTGATCCCTGTGCTGGCAGTGTCTGTGTGGGGCTTGGACCTCCCCGAGGTGAATTTTGACCCGGAGTTTCTTTGTAGGAGCTGAGGAGGAGGAGGAGGGGGGAAGAAGAGGAGGCAGAGCATCCCCACCTGAGCATGGAAAATCCCTCAGGCATCCACCTGATTTTGGGCTTGGGAACAATGCTGCTGTTAGGGTCCTGTCTTACAGCCAGCTCTTTGGTTTGATATAATCCAAAATATTGGCTCAAAACCAAATTCTCACAGTGCAGGTGACACCACTGCCTCCTGCCTTCCCATCCTCATCATGGAATCGTGGAATCTCAGACTGGTTTGGGTTGGGAGGGACCTTAAAGCTCATCCCATTGCACCCCCTGCCATAGGCAGGGACACCGTGTTGCACAGAAAGTGGGTTTTATTTCCTGTTTAATTTCCCCTGATAAAAGTCCTGACTGCTGCCTGCTCCCTCTGTAATCCCTCAGTGTGTTGGAACTGGGAATTAGACTCCATAAACTGAAGTGCCTCTGCCCAGTGCCACCACTTTGCAGATCCCAGTGCTTTTTCCTTTCTCCTTTCATTCCCAAACAGCAGCTTGGAGCTCTCAGTCCCTGTTTGGAGTAAGGAGAGACTTAGGAATGATTAGGAGAGTGAAAAACCCGGGTGATGAGCAGCAAAGCTGCTGCCTGGGTGGTGGGACAGCCTTGGTGTCCATGGGTGAAGGAGCTGGAGGGATGGAGGTGATGCCAGGCTTCAGGACCGTGCCAATCCAGAGGCAGAATTGGGATGTGGTGTCTCTGTGCAGCTCCATCGGAGGGTGCAAGGGCAGATAAATACAAGGAGGGAAAAGCTGCGTGAGCCAGAAAATGGACCCAGTCTAAACCCAAAAGTTTGGAGGTCAAAAAGCAGAGGAATATGTGTGGAGAGCCAAAATCCAGCTGGGACCAAAGCCTTGCTGTCAGGGGAGCTGCGGGGGCACAAGGGACACATTCCCATCCCTGCAGCCTGAGCTGCAGCACGTGCTGGGATGTCTCTGGCCAGCCATCGTTCCCAACTGCTCCAGGGGAGCTTTGGGTTGGGCATTAGGGAAAATTTCTTCATGGAAAAGGGTTGTCCAGCCCCGGCACAACTGCCCAGAGCAGTGGAGACCTGTGTGGATGTGGCACTTGGGAGTGCTGGGGGGATGGCTGGATTCTCACGGTCTGAAAGGGCTTTTCCAACCTAAATTTTATTCCATAATTTTATGTTTCCAATCGTCTGTTTCCAGCATCACCCAGTCCTTGCCTGCCTGGAAGCGCCCTGGATCAGCACAGCGCCCTTTTCCCAGCTCTGCAAAGCTTTGGCACAACCCATCCCTGCTGAGCACATCCAGC
>VXBA01002785.1:380263-409521 GCA_013399895.1 Serilophus lunatus | reverse complement strand
GAAGAAAAAAAAAAAAAAAAAAGCGCCGAGGTTCGCGCCGGGTGGCTCAGACCCGCAGACTCCAGATCCCACTCCATGCCACATTTTAGACGATGTGATATGTCTGCCTCCATCCTCAGCCTTCCCTGAGTCCCTGTAATCCCCAAAATAACCCGGCAGGGCCCCGGAGCGTCGCGCAGTTCCCAGGCAGCGGCAGGCGCGTCCCGACCCATGGCCATCGCCCCGTGCCCCGGGATCGCCGCTGGATGAGGCGCGGGAGAGAGCCGGGCTTCCCAAAGCTCTGCCGCAGCTCCCGGGAAAACCAGGATGCACGGGGCTGAGGAGCAAGGTAAGCCAAGGCTCCGGGAGCCCGGGGAAAAGCCGCGGGTTTGGGGATGTTGTTTAGGGCACGTTTGTGCTGAGTAATCGCCGGGGACACGCGCTTGGATCCCGCAGCTCGGGATCAAGGGGAAAAAAAAAAAACCAACCCTGCTTTAAAGCCTGGTTATGTAATTGAGGGAAGGGGTTGCACCGAAAAATCGCTTCTCTTGGCAGGGCAGCACCTGATGGGAAGGTGTTGGGATTTGGGAATAGACCCCTGGGCACGGAGGGACCCCGAGAAGAACAGGCGCATCTCTTCCTGCGCCCCAAAATAGGGGGTTTGTGCATTTCGGGCTGTGCGAGCTGTTTGGGAGTATTGCATTAAAAGGAGGTGATTTTTTTTTAGGCTTAAAATGAGAAGTGCAGCTGCTCTGTGCACAGAGGGGGGGTTGGAGGTGGCAGTGCAGAAATGACTTTTTGCTGCGATCCCCCCCGGGGAACTGACCTTCAGCCCCCCCATCTTGCTGTGCCGAGGCGGACACAGAGCTGCAGTGCCTTTACAAACCCGATTTCAGGCCAAACCAAATGCAATGCGCAGCGCAAGGCAGACGGCATCGCCTTTGGCGTGCCCCTGCAGCCCCAGCGGGAGCGCCGGGAGGGCACAGCAGGGACACGGGGCCTGTCGGGGCTCCAGGTGGGGCTTTATCCCCCTTGGCATCACCACGGCACTGGGAAGCAGGACAGATTCCATGTGTGGAATATGCATTGATGGCTGTCGTTACTTCAGCCTTGCTTTGGATCCTGCCAAGGAGAGGAGGAGGAGGAGAGGGAAGAGGAGGAGGAAGGTGAAGGAATATTTTGACCAAACCCGCAGGTTCTGCAAACTCCAGACTTGATTCTCCCGCATTTGGGCCTCCATCTTCTGCTCTCCCTCCAGCTGTGGGTTTCTCTTAGTCACAGCCTTCCCCGAGGAGAAAAAAAAAAAGGGAATAAGCCCAGTGTTCCGAGCGGTTCCGAGGCACAGGCCACCCGAGAGCCTCTATATTTAGGCAGCCCTGCCACAGCCGCCTCCTTTCTGCTCCCAGAAACGCTCCCAGCTGATGGATGCAGCATTTTGGAGCGGCCCCGGCCCTTAAGGAGGAGCTGGGTTTGTCCTTGAGCCCGGCTTTTTGCCTCGCCGCCGATCCATCGCTGCCCGGAGTAATCCGCCGGGTCGAGCCTAATCCCGGGGCCTCCCGCTCCTCCCAGCTGGAATTTTGGGGCTGGGTTTGCTCCAATCCATCCTGCTTTGCTGGGAAAAAAAGATGGTGGCAGCCCGCGGGCTGTGTGGGAAAAGGGAATTGCCGGGTGGTGGGGATGGAGAAGTTGGTGCCCAGAGGTGCCCGCCAGGTTTTGGGGGCAGGATGGAGGGGTTGGGGTTTGGCACGGGGTGTGGAAGGTTGTTTTTCCACACTCCCGGCTCTGCTCAGGTGGCTGGGATTCAGCTTGGGAAGGGATTTAGCAGCGTCAGATGTAGGAAAGGATAAACGCCATCCCAGACCTAAAGGGGAGGCTGCTCCTCTCTGGGATCATGGAATGATTCAGGCTGGAAAAGATCTCTAAAATCATCAAATCCAGCATTAACCCGGCTCTGCCGGAGCTCCGGAGGTGATGGGATGCTCCAGAGATCAGGAGATGCTGGAAACTGCTGCACAGCTGCTCGTGGGGGTCTGAGCACTGCTGGGTGTGTGTTATCCCACAGAGCTCAGATTTAGGGGAACACAGGCTGGGAATCCCACACAGACAAACTGTAATTCCCCATCTGCCATAAAAATTAGATTATAGCTGTTTCTCCAGGGGTAGATAAAGCTGCAGTGAGAAGCTCTCCACATTAAAATGCTATAAATAGTAGTTTATTATTGATATGAAAGTACAAATAATTAAAGCTTCATGCTAATATTCCTATTATGTTAATATTTCAGGAGATTTATTTTGTTATAATTTTTAATGTTATTATATGGAGCTATAAACAATATTTTATGAGCTCTTGCAGTAGTTTACATCCCAATAGTGCATGAGTTTGATAGGGCACTTTATACAACATATGGATTTCTTTCTGCTGAATAAATTCTCGTCTTCAGTAGCCAGAAAAAAATAAGAGTTACATCATTTACATCCCTGAGTTATGGCTGGGAAGCAGAGAGATGGAAAGATTATGTGTGCACAACAAAATCAGGCAGAGGGACTGAGAGGAGGGTCAGGATTTGCTCCAAATCCTCTGAAATGGGGGTTTTACATTGGAGGAAACTTGTGAATTTATTCCCCTCCCAAACCATGCTTTGAAGCAAAAAAAAACCCAAAAAAACCTCAAACCCACTTGAATTCCTTTTCCAAGTCATGGTTTTCATGGAGGAAGAACAGTTTGCTCCCAGGCAGGGAAGGTTTCCCTGCAGTACAAACATCTGTGCACAGGGTTCTTACCCAGGCCTGGAAGGGGGGGATGCACCAGGCTCTCCCACTTGCCACACATTTCCTCCTGGAATTTCCTTGACAGATTTTTGGAGGTATTTAAACTGAAGCACATCCAGCCTGGGAGTTAATTATCCCAAAGCCACGTGGGACATTCCAAAGGGGAATCCCAGCCCCTGCAGTGCTGCTTTCTGCTGAGTCAGCACGGTCCATCTGGGTGTCCATGGACCTTCTGTGTCCTGAAGGCATCCCAGGAGTGCATTCCCAGGCTGTGAGATCCACAAGGGGCTGGGATATCCCTGAGGAAAAGGCTTCTGGCATCCTGTATCCAAAGCCATGGAGCCCTGGAATGGTTTGGGTTTGGAAGGGACCTGCTGGAGTATCACTTTGGAAATGATGAGTGTTACAAACCTGAACCCAAACTGCCTCAGGATGCTGCAGGTTCCATGAGCTGAGACAGGGATCATTTTTTAATATTTAAATGATGTTTTATATTGCAGCCAGAGCAAAAAAAAAAATCTCTAATAATATAACTTTTCCTATTAGTGTTAGGTAAAAACTGCTACCAAATGCTGGTAGAAGGTAGAACCACCTGAATGGGGATGTGTTGGGTTTTTGGCACATCTTCCTGTGCCTTCACCAGGATCTCCTCTCTTCCATATCCATCCAAGAGAATCCCCCAGGAATTCCATACATCCAGTGAGCCATGGGAGTGAGTGAGGTGGGTGACAGCCCTCAGCATGTGCTGTGATTTCCCTGCTTGCCTTGAAGGGCCCTTGTTTGGAGCCACAGCCTGCCCATTTTCACTCAGTCATTTTTTGCTGGAGCCCGACCCTGAGCTCAGCAGCTGGAGCTGATGCAACCCCGAGATGACACTTGGTTGTATAATTTCTCTCCCTGTTTTTACCCCCAGCCATTTCCCACTGCAAACAATACTCAAGTGCCCAGATTCTCCTTAGGATTTAGCCACTTACCTCCCAGTGAATGGGAAATGATGAATAAGTGGTAATTAGGCTGCAACATGTCTGATTTTTACCAAAATACCTGATTTTTGAATGGCTGTGCAGCCTCCAATTTTCCAACAGGGGCTTCCTAAGCCAACAGCTCCTATTTAATGGCCTCTTACAGATCCATTTCCCATCCATTTCTCCTCTTTCTTTGTGAATCCTGTACAGTTTTAGCAGCTCCAGCAGCCCTTGGCAGGCAGCTCTGCAGCTCAGTGCTGCTGAGGAGTCAGGCAAATCCTTGAATACTCCAAAACAAAGTCTTGGGCTGGAATGAATAAGTTGTGCATCATCCCTGACAGCTCTTTAACAAGACCAAGAGGCAAGAAATAAAAAAATATGCTGAGCCAGCACTACAGTTAATGGTGTGAGAGGGAAGGATGGTGACAGAGTGGAACACTTGTCACATCCCAAGTCATCCTCAGTGGGGACACTTCAGCAGCTGAGGCTCCAGCTGTCACCCAGGCACTGACTCTGTGCTGGGTTTCACTGCAGCAAAGGCTCGAGGCTCCCTCTGATGAAGGAAAGCAAAGGTTAAATCAAGTCTAATGCTTAGAACCAGCTCAAAGCATGTCAGAGCTCTGTTTGCTCTTTGTTAGAGAGGAAGAGCAAGAGCCAGTTTGGAAGCTCCTGGACACTGTGGGGAGGAATTAATGAGGGATTAGAACATTTGAACCCCCTCCCTCTCCACGTGGATCCCCACAAACGAGCCCTGTTTGTCCCTGACACATCACATCCTGCTCCGTATTCCTCCAGCAAAGTCAGGCACGGCCACATCCAGAGAAAGGAACCTCATGGCCACCCTTGACTCCAGTCCAAACACCACTTACTGGTCTCCAGCACAAGCCCAGACACTGCTTTGGAATTGTCTGTCTGGATCCATTTTGCTGCCACAGTCCCAGAGCAGTGCAGGGGGATTGATGCCCCTGGCACTGCCAAGGGAAAGGATGGAGGCAGGGAGTGGGTTCCCTGCTGGACAGGGCACCAAACACCTGGAAAGGTGTCCCTGCCCATGGAATGAGATGAGCTTTGAGGTCCCTTCTGACCCAAACCAGTCTGAGATTCTGGGATTCTGTAACTGAGGGCTCTGAACAATCTGGGAGGGTGGGAGCTGTCCCTGCTCTTGGCAGAGGTTTGGAATTGGATGATCTTCAAGGTTCTCTTCCAACCCAAACCATTCCACGACCCTGTGATTCTGTGACTCCCTGCACACACACCTGGACTTCTTGGAGAAACAGGGAGAGTTCAGTGTTCACAGTGGAGTAACTTTACAACAGCTGTTCAGTATATTGAGTTTTAAAGGTGTTGCTTCAGATATTAAATTAATTTTCCAGCTATATTTGTCATTCTAACAGCACTCCCCAGCTTAATTGTGTTCAGGAAGAATTAAGGGTATAATATTTCACCTGGATTGTTCAGCTAATTGGAGGAGGGGGGGAGAAAATGAAATTGCACCTCAGTGCAGTTGGTGCTTGATTACAGCTACGAAGAGAGACTTTACCCAGGAGAGGCTGCAACCCAGACAGAGCAAAACAGGGAGGGAGAGGTTGGCAAATCCATTTTTTCCAAGGTCAGTGATGGGCAGAGTTTGTGTCTCGTGAGGCCTGAGCAACACACAACCCTCCTCAGACGTCCTTAACATCCCCCCCCCAGCCCTGGTGGCCCTGCCACTCAATCCCAGCACGTCTGTCCTGCCACCACTCAGTAAATCTGCAAGGAAGGCAAACAATGTTTCTGAGGGCCTGATTCCCTCTTCCTTCCTTCCTCACTTTTGAAAGTCGTGTGCAATTCCACATGTTTGATTTTTGTTGGGTTTTCTTTTGTTACTGTGTTTTATTGATGTTCTAAAGAGCGAGATCACACGGCCCTTCCCGAGCCCAGCTTAAAGGGAGAACTTAGAGGGGAACATCACTTTGTATGTTCTTCATGCAAACAGCTGGACTTCCCCTCGGGCTGGAAAATACATGGATAAGTGCAGGTCAACCTGAATCCCACAGAATTCCCTAATCCCATCTCCTTGTGTTTGTAGCAATGGTAACTACAAGCAAGGATGGGACCTGAGTTCTATTTCTTCCTCTCTCTTCTGCCCCAAGAGCCCCTGGAGAGGCCCCTCTGTCCCAGTTTGGTGCTTTCAGGACCTTCTCTCTCCAGGCTGGAGCTCCAGGTGATGGTGGTCATCCCTCTTTGGGGCTCCTTGGAGGGAAAGAGACCCCGTGACCCCCCAAAAACCCTGGGGTAAATGTGCAAAGAAATGAATTAATCATGGATTCAATAAGGAGAAGCAATTCTTTTTTTTTTCTCTTTATTAAGTGTGGCTGTGCTCTGCCTCCCAGACATGATGGTGGCACCAACACTGGCTTGGGAATGTTGAGCCAAAATTGTCTTTTGAGGCTGCAGGGGGCACTGACAACGCTGTGGCTGGGGAGGTGTAAATGCCAGACCTGCTCTGGTGCTTGGAGCAGGAGGAGCTGCAACTCCTGCTGGGATGAACCTCTCCCCTTCCTTGGACCCTTTTTCCATGGGGACATTTCCAGCAGGACTTTCTTTTTCCTGCCCAGTGCAGACCTTGCTGCTCAGAGATGATTTCTGGGTTCAGGAGATGGAGTTTTGTCTGAGCTGAGCTTCTTGAGCTGGTGGAGAGAGGCAGCAGAGCAGGCTGGACACCACAGGGGATGGCTGGAGATGGAATAGGCTGTGCAGGGTGTGTGCTGTGCCAGGTTCCTCAGCTCATCCCCTCTCCCAGGCTGCAGATTCCTCCAGTGCAAGTGGGTTTGAGCATTCCTGGAAATGTTATCCAGCCTCCCTGTGCCCCCTCCACCTGGGAGCCTCTTTTGTTGTGTTTGGGCTGTTACCTGGGCAAACAAAAGAAATGAAAATTCCCCTGAGCCCTCAAATCTCCCATTTTTATCCCAGAGCACAGGAATCATCATATCCTAAGTTGACTAGAGACTAACAGCCATGATCCCCAGTAAAAGTGATAGAATTATAGAAGGGTTTGGGTTGGGAGGGACCTTAAGGACCTTGTTGCACCCCCCTGACCCAGGCAGGGACACCTCCCACTGGAGCAGGTTGCTCAGAATATGGAAAATAATTCAGAAAGGAGCTGTGTGTTTATTTTTTCTTTATTAACTTCCTGCATGTGAGTTCCAAGAGGGAGGGGACCCATCCCTACTAAGTGTTGCAATCCATGTATTGGTCAATAGAGACCAAGGTACTGACTCAGTCACAAGGAGGTAGAAACCACACGCCCCCAGCCCTGAGTTCAAGCTGTTCCTGCTGCTGACTGGGAACAGTTTATGCCAGGTTAGTTCATTTTATTTTGCTGCTTGTAAATCTGCTCGGGCTTTTCTGGGAAAATTCTGGGTCACAGATGTACCTTGTCTGCTCCACAACATAAAATCCCAGGAGTTACATAAACAATAGCACATGACAAGGTATGGCTGTACCAGATGTCCACTGCCCTGCAGGGTTCAGCAGGAAAGTTTCAGCCAAGTGTCAGGGATATTTCAACTTATTTATACACAACTGCTTAGAATCACAGAATCATGGGATGGTTTGGGCTGGAAGGTTGGTTGATCTTATTCCAACCCACCTTCCACTAGACCAGGTTGCTCCAAGCCCTATCCAAACTGGCTTTGCTTATTGATGTTATTATTTTAGAGGCAAACCCACACTATTTTTCCGAGCAGAGACTTTCCTTTCTTGAAGAGATTTGTGACATACTCATGCCTGGCTGCCAGGGCTTCCTTTAGCCTTCATTTTTCCCTAAATTAAACAGAAATCCATTTAGAAGAGTTTAATAGTGGCCATTTCCTTTGGAGCATCCCTCAGGTCCTCCATTCCATGTGAAATGAAATTATGATCCACAAGCCCTTGGCTGCAAAACACAAACAAGTGAGATACAGCTCATCACTTGTCCAAGGCCACGCTCTGTGTTGGTCCAGAGTCTTTTTAATGTGAACAGAGCAGCTAAAAACAAGTTGGTGAGAAGAACAAAGACTCTTTAGCAGTCGGTGGCAGCTTCTCCAGTTGGGTGGCCCCAGTTTTCCCAGCAGGGAATGGGCTGGGAATGTAATTCTGTGCAACGCTGCTGCATTATCCCATGGAGGCCACGCTGACACTGTGGCCCAGGATCCTTCCTCCAGCCGGGCTGTTCCACGGCACCAGGGATGCTCTTTTTGGGATTTTGGGGGCTCAGTATGAACCTGCTGTGCCTCTCCCCTCCCTCAGGCTGCAGGGCTGCCTGTGGCAGCCCCCGGCTCGGTGACCTTGGCCTGTTTCCAAGGAACCTTCCACCGGGATGACGGAGAGCTCTTAATGTCGATCGCAGCCTGAGAGCCTCCCCCTGCCAGATGTGCGGCCCAACCTGCTGGCACCGCTGGATTCCGGCTGTGAAATCCCGGGATCCGGGCACCGCTCGGTTCCAGCTGTGCAACCCCTGGGACCGCTCGGTTCCAGCTGTGCAACCCCGGGAGCCGAGCGCCGCTCCGGGAAGCGGGATCAGCTCCGGGAAGCGGGATGAGCTCCGGGAAGCGGGATGCGCTCCGGGAAGCGGGATGAGCTCCGGGAAGCGGGATGCGCTCCGGGAAGCGGGATGAGCTCCGGGAAGCGGGATGCGCGGGCCAGAAGGGAGGTTTAACAGCCCTGCGAAGGAAACCGTGTCGGCCCCGCACGTTCCCTCTCCCTGCCCGCTCCCCGCAGCTGCCGGAGGGGGAAGGACGGAGCCTCTCCGGCCATTCCAAGATGCTTCTCCCGGGCGCCGCGTCCTCCCCGGCAGCTTCCGGGGGGTGCGGGAACGGGGGGGGCTTTGCGGGACCCGCCCTTCCCCTCCCCGGGGGCGGCGGGAGCGCTCGGTCCCCTCCCTCCCTGCATCCCTGCATCCCTCCTCCTTCCATCCCTCCTCCCTCCATCCCTCCCTCCTCCCTCCCTTGCCTTCCCCGCGGCTCCGGAGCAGCTCCCGGCCGCCCGGCTCGCCCATGAGCCTTCTCGGGAGCTACCGGAAAAAGGCGGGCAGTGACGGCTATGAATCCTTGCAGCTCGTGGACAGCGGCGCTGAGCGCGGCGGGGCCGGGCCGGGCCCGGGGCCGGGGCACAGCGGCCGCAGCCCCGCGAGGCTCCCGCAGCTCCCGCAGCTCCCGCAGCTCCCGCAGCTCCAGCAGCAGCCGCAGCCCCGCGCCCAGAGCAGCACCATGGACAGCTCAGGTACGGGCGGGGCGCCTCTGTCGCGACAGGGGAAGGGGAGGCGGGGGGACAATAGCGGCCCTTTGTCCGTGGATGGAGGGATCCAGCGCCTCGGCAGGAGATAAAGCCGGTTCCGGAGCTAAAATGGATGGAGAGCTTCGGGATCTTTCCCCCATCCTCCAGTTGAGTTTTTTTGCCGGAATTCTCCTTACTTTCGCTGCCGCCTCGGTGTTTTCTTTAGAGGAGGGGGGTCCTCTACAAAGCGCTCATCAGTGTGGCTTGGGTTAATTCTCGGAGATGATGCACAGCATGCACCTTTTTTTTTTTTTTTAATCAGGGAGTAAGGGACCAGATGGTCTCTATGGCTGGTAATGGGATAGAGCGCTCTTCACCTCGAAATCACACGTTCAAATTTGCCTGGATAGGCAGGAATGGAGAGGAGCCATCAGAGGGCTTTGGAGTGGCCCCTCAGAAGGTCTTGGCTCTGCTTCTGGTTCCTTGGCTGTTTTCATCTCCAGGAACATCCACAGCCTTTGCAGAGAGCTCCTAAAGCTCAGACTCGTGCTGGGAAACACCTGCTCTGGTTGTGGGGACCACATCTGATGTGCAGCCGTTATAGTGGGGTGATCTTGCAGCATGGAATCCTGGAGTCCTGGAATGGGTTGGGTTGGAGGGAGCTTAAAGACCATCTGGTCCCACCCCTGCCATGGGCAGGGACACCTCCCACTATCCCAGGTTGCTCCAACCTGGCCTTGGACACTTCCAGGGATCCAGGGGCAGCCACAGCTTCTGTGCCAGGGCCTCACACCCCTCCAGCCAGGAATTCTTTCCTTAAATCTAACCTAAATTAGCCCTCTTTCAATTTGAACCTTTCATTCCTTGTCCTATCACTACAGTTCTTGGTGAAAACACCTGTACTGGAAGGCATGGGACCAAAGAACTCCACAAGCACTTCAGATACATCATCTAGGTTTTAACGTGGCAACCTCTTCCCAAAGGGAAAAAATCCTAATGAGCCATGGCTGGGCTTTGGCAGGGAGGGCTTTAATTTAATATTTTTTTATAATTTTCTCTGCTGTAATAAGGGTCATAGAATCACAGACTGCTTTGGGAGGGAAGGGACCTTAACACTCATCCCATCTCACCCCTGCCATGGGCAGGGACACCTCCCACTGTCCCAGGCTGCTCCAACCTGGCCTTGGGCACTTCCAGGGATGGAGAGTCATGTTTTCCTCTTCCCCCTTGCCATCTGAATTTGCTTTGAAGCCTCCTTTTAGGGCTTGTCTTTGGGGTATTTAAACTTTTTTTTTTGACTCCTGGGCTTCAGAAATGTCTTTGGATTTGCTGCCACAACATCTCTGCTGCAATTGCTTGTAATCATAGGATGTGGCAGCAGCTCCTTACTCACAGTGGGGCTGCTGTGCTCCAGTGCTTTGGATCCTTCCATGTGCTGGGATGGTTAGAGACTGTGGGCAGTTTAATACCTATGATTAAAGCCATTATCTGGATGAGTTCCTGCAAGTGCAGGGACCTGAGGCAGGGGTGTTGTGGCAGGTGGTGTTTGCACCCAGCCAGGAGTGGGCTCATGTCGAGGCAAGGCTTTGTCTCACCTCATCTCAGTGTATAATCTGAGTGTAACTACTGCATTCATTCTCTTTGCTTCCCTCAAGCCAATCCTCTCCCTGCTGAGCCAAAAAACCCCTGCTCATGAATAGCCAGAAAATACCTTTATTTACCAAAAATACCTTTATTTTTGTGCAATATTCACGGTCCAGCTACTACGATTCCATCCCACAGCATTAATTTCATTAATGGCCTCTATAAATCACCAGGGTGTTCTTCCCTTAAACACATGATCAAGGGATATCTCTGGGATTTGGAAGCTGATGGTTTAGAGATCTGTGTTAGCAAAGTTTTTCCTTCAGTTCCCTCTCACTGCCTGAATTTTACAGGTGACATAAACAAGTCACCTGGCACTTAAAGAGCAACAAACCTCAGGCCTTAATGTGGCCCTTGAATTGTGTTTAGAGGAGATGTAGATATATTTTTTTTAATGCCTTAGTTATTTAAAAAGGACTTTTTGGTAAAGTGTTTCCAAATCTTCACATGAAATTAAAAGTCCTGTATTGAGTGTGATGCCCTGAGCCCCCTCCTTGTATCTGCCTTATTCATCTGAACACTTGAAGCTGATAAATGTTGAATTTCTATCAATCCACTGCAAGCCATTTTTCTTTGCCAAGTATGAAATGACAAAAGCTTAAGGAACCACATCCACCCCTCAGGTTTGCTTGTGGTTTCCAGTGATTTGGCAACTGAAGTTGTTCACGAATTGTGGGACATAATTTATCTTCCATGCAGAAGATGGATAGTTGGGGTGGGAAGGGGATTAGGGAGGAGTCTGAAGATGGATATTTAGGGGGATTTAGGGAGCAGTGTAACAGAAAGACAGGAAAACAAGGTGGCTGGGATTTTCTCTTAACAGGAGAAAGAAAAACCCTACCATCCACCTTCTGTTAGTTTTTTTATTAGAGGAAAATATTCATATTATAAATACTTGAGACTCCCACTAATGATACCAAAGTCTAACTTGGCAAGATGGGCAGTGGTAGAATATTTCAGGTGGGAAAAGTGATCCCAATTCCTTGTGAAGGAGAAGGGTGAGATAAACTGGTGCCACGTGTCAGTGGAAGGGAGAGGAGCTGCTGGGTTCTGGTGGGGCAGGGGAGCCTCTTCTCTGTGTAATGAGGGGTCAGACCCAGAAGGGGAAATCCTTGGCAAATCCAAGCTCTTTTTGTCCTTCCCAGATGCCTGACTGCCCTTATGGTGGGTTTTTTACCCCTTAATTTTAAACAATAGTTTCCTGTGGGGTGGAACAGCTGCCTGAGCTACCAAAGGGGCTGTTGGCAACTGAGGAGGGGAACAGTCTGGAGGCACAACCCAGTGTCACCAGGGGATGGGGGACACTGGGGACACTTGGCCACGAGTGTAGCACTGTGGGTTGTCTGTGTGGCAGCTGGACACAGAATCATGGAATTGTTCAGGCTGGAAAAGTTCCCTGAGACCACTGAGTCCAATCCAGCCCTGCCAAGGCCACCCCTGCCCCATGTCCCCAGTGCCACATCCACAGGGCTTGGAAATCCCTCCAGGGATGGGGATCCCCCCTGCCCAGGGATGGACAACCCTTTCCAGGAAGGAATGTCCCCAATGTCCCCCCTGCCCCTGCCCTGGCCCAGCCTGAGGCCGTTCCCTCTCCTCCTGGCCCTTGTTCCCTGGGAGCAGAGCCCGACCCCCCCCGGCTCCCCCCTCCTGGCAGGGATTGCAGAGAATTCCAGGGGCCCCCTGAGCCTCCTTTGCTCCAGGATGAGCCCCCCCAGCCCCCCCAGCCCCTGCCCAGCTCCCTGCCCTGCCCTGCACACCCTCCAGCCCCTCCATGTCCTTCTTGTCATGGGCCCAAAACTGACCCCAGGATTTGAGGTGTGGCCTCACCTGAGCTCAGTCACTGCCCTGGTCCTGTTGGCCACATCTCTGCACTTAAAAACCATCCTAAATGAATTTAAAGAGTAGGACAATCCAACTCTGCTCTTCTTTCCCCACATATTGAATTTGCTCTGCACCATGTCAGTGCTCTCTGGGCAGAAAGAGCTCCATGGAAGACGAGTGTGTGGGTTAAAAGTGAGCAACTCTGGGTGTTGGATGGGTGAGGATTTGTGCTGAAGTACTTCAATTCTGGGGCAAATTGCTGTTGGTTTAGCAAATGTGGCTGTATTTGCTGTCTCTGCAGTGACAGTAACTCACATGAGCTGAGAAAGTGGGCTCATGTTGGGTTTTTCTATTAATTTCTTTAAGCTAATGCAAAGTATTAGATCTTAAAGCATCCTCTCCTAATGCAGGCTCACAGTCTCATAAACAGCTTCTTGCAAGGAAAGTCATCACTGGTTACAGCTTTGCTCTGACTTCCAAGTGCTTATGATTATTGGCTTAATATTTCTTTTGGATTGGAATTGCTCAGTGTCAAAGGGAAAAGAAAGGAAAGCCAGGAATCAAGAGCATGGTGTGTGTGGGAGGGGGTTGCTGCTGGAAAACAGAATCTTCTCCTGGCTGGACAGGGACTGGCACAGAGGGGCTTCCAAGGGCCCTCTGACCCTGTCATGGGGTCCTGGAATTGGCTTGGAAGGACCTTAAAGTTCATCTCATCCCACCCCTGCCCTGGGCAGGGACACCTCCCACTGTCCCAGGGGGCTCCAACCTGCCCTTGGACACTCCCAGGGATCCAGGGGCAGCCACAGCTTCTCTGGGAATTCCAGCCCAGCCCCTCCCCACCCTCCCAGCCAGGAATCCCTTCCCAAGATCCCATCTCTCCTGCCCTCTGGCTCTGGGAAGCCATTCCCTGGGTCCTGTCCCCCCAGCCCTTGTCCCCAGTCCCTCTCCAGCTCTCCTGGAGCCCCTTGAGGCTCTGGAAGGGGCTCCAAGGTCTCCCCCAGGTTGTGTCCAGTGGCTGAGCCTGGCAAACTCTATGGAATATGCTAAATCCAGTGTAACAGCAGGATCACAGCACACGTTACTTTGTGTTAACTACCAGGTCCTGCAGCAAATGTGCTGGGCTTGGGTTGGAGATCTGAGGATGGAGGGAAGGGGGGTTCAAAGACAGACCTGAACTGGAGCTGGAGCTCCCAGGACACAAAACACTGCGAGGTCAAAAAGCAGATTCCAAGAAGAGCATCAGTGTAGCACTGCCTTTGTCTCTTTAAGTTGCTGGAAGTGCTCACGAGATAAGAAACAGGCAGTGAAGAAACAATTTTGGGCGGCTTTTGCTGGGGCATTCACTGCTTTCTTAGCAGCTGGCTGAGCCTTCAAAGAAGAGGTCCTAGGAAATAAGATATAAAAGAAACAGCAAGAATAGATGTTATAAAAGGGGGGAAAAAACCCTTTCTGTGCTATTCTGTGGTGTTTACAATCAAGATAATATAAAAAAACAGCTTTTGAACGCTTGCTTGTGCTTCCTCAGGCAGAGCAACCACGGGAGAAAAGTGTTGGAAATAAACGGCAGGTGTTGGAGTTGAGATTTCTTCAACTGTTTTACACTTGCAAACATAATCTCTTGTACTCTGGTGATTCCTTTTCACTGAGTCAGAAGAGAGACATCTCCATGTCACTGGCACAGGGACAAGGACCGGGGCTGACAATGTTTTCTTGTGTTCTCTCCTCGCTGCGTTTTCAAACGGGGAGGTTCAGTTTAACGACTCTTTTGTTTGGTTGATGTGTTTTGGACACTTGAATGATTCGGTGCTGGCAGAAGTCTTGTCTTTTTTTAGTTGTTTTGACAAGGAGGAGAAGCAGAGAGAATGTCAATCAACTTCAAAGACGGATTTCACGGTTTGTGCTGGTGGCCTCGCCTGCATTTTGTTCCCTTTAACAGGAGCTTCAGAAGGGGAAATATAGAACAAATGAAACAAATTTGGCAGATCCTGGGTTGTAATTCCCTCCCTCCCCTCTCAATATCACTTCTCTTCTGAAAAAGGGAGCAAATTTCCCTCTTTTTGGAAACCCACATTGCTCAGTTGGTGGTGCAAGGAGCATTCCTGAGTCACTATTTCTCAAGCAAAAGCAGAAATACCTTAATTCTGCACATTTCCATGAGGTTTCTATTTAAGCAATTAAGTGAACCTTTGGATAAAAAGCCTTGGGCTCATGTAGTATTCGTTGTAGAATTTTATCATGGAAAAGTACAAGAAGAGAGTCTTGAACTTCTGGATGAGCTGCCAGTGGCTCCAAATGCTTCCCAGGGGAGATCAGGGCCCCTGAGTTGCCCAACAGCAGCAGAAACACACAGAACCAGGGAATTCCTCATATGGGAAAAGCCTTCTAAGATCATTGAGTCCAAGTGTCCCCAGCCCTGCCAAGGCCACCACTGCCCCATGTCCCCAAGTGTCACATCCACAGGGCTTGGAAATCCCTCCAGGGATGGGGATCCACCCTGCCCAGCCAGCTGTGCCAGGGATGGACAACCCTTCCAGGAAGGAATTTTCCCAATATCCAACCTAAACCTGCTCTCTTCTGAGGCAGTTTCCATCTATTCCAGGCAATGCCAGTTAATTGTTGAAAAGCTGCATTAAAAAAACTCCAAACAAATAACAATTTAAAAGCCCCAACTACTTTCTCAGTTGAATAAATTATTGAACATGTGATGCTGGGGATGTGCCTTGTGCTGACTGCCCTCTTAGGAAAGAAATACTCTGGCTTTGCCCTTTGGATGAGGGCCTGGAATAGCTGGACAAGGGGAATGGCTTCCCAGTGCCAGAGGGCAGGAGAGATGGGATCTTGGGAAGGGATTCCTGGCTGGGAGGGTGGGGAGGGGCTGGGCTGGAATTCCCAGAGAAGCTGTGGCTGCCCCTGGATCCCTGGGAGTGTCCAAGGGCAGGTTGGGATCCCTGGGACAGTGGGAGGTGTCCCTGCCCAGGGCAGGGGTGGGATGGGATGAACTTTGAGGTCCCTCCCAACCCAGCCCAGTCTGGGATTCCCTGATTCTGTTCAGTCTGTGTTCTGGGCACTCAGTGAATCCAGCTTTTCCCTCCTGCCCAAGAACTGCTGAGTTTTATCTTGAGCAGCCTCATCGTTAATACACTTATTGTTAAGTAGCCAAACCACACAGGTTTTGGGGGCTGAGAGATAACACTGATTTATAATCTCATGTGATTTGTGATCTGATGAGCCCTTATCTTGCATTAGGCTCCTCTGCTCACGGCACATCTTGTGCTTCCCTGTGTCCTTAGAGAGTCCAAACATCATTACAGCTCATCTTAAGCTTCTCTTTGCCCATGCTGAAATCAATTCTAGGGGGTTCAACCTTTTTTTTTTTTTTTTCCTGAGGATTACACTCCCTAAAGCAGCCTTCCACTTGCAGACCTCCTTTAGTGTCAGGAGGAGGGAAATCTGGGCCTGAGGGGCCTCAGTGATGGTGGTATCAAATGGCCAGAGCCTCTCCTGCTGCCATTCTCCTGCAGTCCTGCTCTGCACAAGTTTTGCTGTTTGTTTTTATGGAATAGCACTTCAAGGTATCTGTGCTCAGCCTTGTGGGGAATGTAACCCTACCAGGAATCTGGGACAGTGCTGGAGGAGGGGACAGATGAGACTGGTAGCTAAAAAATAGGAAAAAAAAAATCAGTCTTCAGGGTGTGTGTGAGTCTGAGGAACTTTCCAAGTAATTTCTGTAGGTAGGAGCTGTTTATTTTCCTGGGAATGTCCCTGTTTTATCTGCCTCTGATGATGATTTCTCTCCAGCCCCTTTGCAAACCACCACCCAGTGACTACTCAAGAGTTGGTGTCATTATGACACTTGGGTTACATCTGAGCTCTAGAGGATTCAAGTGCCTGTAAAAACATGGATGTTTTAGTCTTTGCTTAAATGTGACAAAGCCCTGCTCTCCAGAGGAGTGGGATGTGCTAGAAAGAAGATTCGAGAGCTTTGGGCTTCAAGGCACTGAGTTTGTGCTCTTAAAACATATTTAGAACCAGAATGGTTTGGGTTGGGAGGGACCTTTAAGCTCATCCCACTCCCTGCCACGGGCAGGGACACCTCCCACTATCCCAGGCTGCTCCAAAGCCTGGTTGGCAAACGAAGCCCTTGGATCTCACTGGATCCAAGGAAATCACCTGCCCAGGGATTTGCCTTTAGAAACACCTTCCACCCTCCACCTGGACACAGGAATTCCGACTCCTCCAGTGATGTCTGGATTGCTTTGCACCCTCCTGAAAGGCTCAGCGTGGGGAACAGCAGAGCTGGGAACGCTGAAGGGACCCAGGGATGTGTCCCTGCTCCTCCTGCGCTGGTTTTGGCTGGTTTTGGCTGTTTTTGTGGACACAACCCCTCCCATCCACGCTGGACCTACACCAAGGATGCTCCCCCAATTCCTGCCCCAGGGCTGCTGCTCCTCCCCTCCGCACGATGGGGGAAGCCCGTAAATGTGCTGCTGGGGTTGTAGCAGCTTTATATCCCTTCCTACTGGTGGGAAAGCACGTCCCACATTTCCCAGCTCTGCTGGGAGAGCTGCATGTGGGAGGGACGGGAGCTGTGCTGCTCCTCCGCTGCCTGGCGGGGCTGCTGGGGGCAGGCAGAGGCACAAACAGGATCTTTTTTTTTTTTCCCCTGAGTGTTCCTTAAAAAACAATTCAGGCTTTGTTGTTGAAGCCACAACAACAGTGGCTCCGCTGGAACTCTAAAAGGGCCATTTCTGCACCGTGTTCCTCTCTCATGTCGAGCCTTGGTAGGAATGTTGGGGGATAAAATAAGGAAACAGCCCTTCCTTCCCCCTAAAAATAATTGTGGGGAGGGAGGTGGCTGCAAAGAGCTGCTAAAAACTTCCAGAAATGTGGAATTTGGGGCATGTACACAGTTTTTTCTCATTGTAGTGTCAGGCTCTCATGGTACCACTGGAAGAGGATGCAGAGGGGTGTTTGATATTCCCAAATCTATTTTTTGGGAGGGTGGGAGATGAAGGCTTTAATGCTTTTCTACATGGTATGGGGGGGTTGGAATGAGCTGGGCTTTGAGGTCCCTCCCAATCCAACCCATTCCTAGGATTCTGTGATAAGGAACAGGGGATATTTATCTCTTTCCTCACTCCATCCCTAAAGAAAGCACAGGCAGTAGCCCTCTGAGCAAAAAAAAAAAGAAAGCCATTTGACATTGAAAACACTGTTCCACGCAGTCTGGGCAGACTGAGGGAAACCTGCTTCCTTTCCTCTGGTTTCATGTCTGCTTTTTGTCTGCCCTTTGCAGGCAGAAAGGGTCTGTTTACTCCTCTAAGTAACCTGTGAAACGCAGCCCTTCTCTGCCGATCTTCAGTTTCTGGACGTCTTGCTTTCACCTCCCTGCTCTCAAGCTCGGAATTGCTTCATCAGCAGAAATATTCAGACTGACAGAGCCTTAAATGCCTTTTAAATGTCTGCTCATTTCCCCCCTGCTTCCCTGGAGAGCTGGAATTCATGCCCTGTGGTTGGAAGGGTTTGTGGGTTGCCTGGGAGGGGGGGGCTGGTGCTCAAGGACCTCCCCAGGCAGACCAGGATCACAGATTTTGCAAGGAAAGCTTCCAAATCTGGAATTTCTTGCTTGTTCCAACCTGTGAACATCGCCACCAGCTGCTGGTGGTGTGTGACCTTCTGTTTCTGGCCCTTCTGGTCTCCTGCAAAACCTTTGGCTGCAGGTGATGGGGCCAAAATATCCCCCATCCCAGAATCTGGGCATGGTTTGGGTGGGAAGGACCTCACAGTCCAGTTCATTCCAAACCCCTCCTGTGAGCAGGGACACCTCCCACTGTCCCAGGGGGCTCCAACCTGCCCTTGGACACTCCCAGGGATCCAGGGGCAGCCACAGCTTCTCTGGGAATTCCAGCCCAGCCCCTCCCCACCCTCCCAGCCAGGAATCCCTTCCCAAGATCCCATCTCTCCTGCCCTCTGGCACTGGGAAGCCATTCCCTGGGTCCTGTCCCCCCAGCCCTTGTCCCCAGTCCCTCTCCAGCTCTCCTGGAGCCCCTTGAAGTGCTGGAATCTGCTCTAAGATCCCTCTGGGAGGTATTCCTGGGGCTTGGTGGGGTCTGTGAGTTTGAATTTTGGCTTTGGTCACAGCATAAACAAATGTGCACTTGGGGTGCAGCTCCTGGTGGGATGGAGGAGAAGGAGGGGGTTTCACATGCTTTGGGCAATTCATTACAGCAAAAAATGTGCCTTTGTGCCGAGGCACAGAATTGTTTCCCTCTTCCCTGACTCTGGTAGGAAGAGCTTTCTAAGCAGGGAAATGCTGTTAAGCCTCCACAGAACAGGTCACTGCAGGGCTGGAGGGACAACTCAGCTGCACTTTTCTGTCCCTGAGCACAGTTGAGGGGCATGCTGGTGGCCTGGCAGGTGGCTGATTTCCATGGAAGATGTGTGGGATGTTGGGCTCAACCCTCCCTGTCCTGGTCCCTCATTTCTTCATTAGCCAACTCTTCCATTCTTCTGCTTTAGTGAGCTCAGGAAACTTGGAATTAATTGATTTTTTAGAAATACAGTGAATTTTTCATTTTCTGCCTTTCTCCTCTCCTCTTCTCTCTTTTTTTTTTTTAAGTCTTCAGATGGATTTCTAAAGATTCTGTGTTTTCTGTCCTCTTGGAGCCTTTTTGTCCTCTCCCACAGCACCTCCAGCTTCAAATTTGCCCAGTGCCATCAATCCTCTGATCCCTTTGCCTCCCTTTCCCTGTTCCAAGGAACCACTTTTCTGCCATCCTTTCATTTAAAAGCTGACCTGAACTGAAAGTCCCTTTTAAACATCTCCTCCTCCTTCCACCCCTGGCTCTTCTAGCAGAGAGTAACATGAAAACAAACTTTTGGAGGACAGATCAAACACTGGTCCCAGACTTGGGAGCCAATAAGTTCCTTCAGTTATTTCCTTTCCCTTTTTTTATATCATATTTGAAGCAAATACCTGCAGGTAGTTTGGCAAAAGAAATATTCCTGTGCTTTGAGAAGGCATCCTGTGTTCTGAAAGTGGAAGAGGTGGCCTCCAACTTTTCCAGCACAGGGATGAGGTGCCTGTGGATCATGACCACATCAGAGCACCGAGGAATAAATAAAATCCCTTTGCCAACACAATTTCCAGTTTGAAGATTTATTGATGTGTCCCTGTGGGTTTGAAAGAGTGAATGCCATTTGAATGGGTTTGGTAATCTACAGAGGAAATCAGTAGGAGCTTTTTTAGGTGTTCTTCTCATGTTTTTTAATATTCTGGATGCTTCTGGAATGCTTCTGGTCATGATGATTATGTGAGCAACGACCTTTGAGATCATCAAGTCCAACCTACAACCCAACCCCACCTTGTCAAGCAGACCATGGCACCAAGTGCTATGTCCAGTGTTTCCTTAAACACCTCCAGGGATGGTCATTCCACCACCTCCCTGGGCAGCCCAGGGACGTCTAATCACCCTTTCTGTGAAGAATTTCTCCCTGATGTCCAACCTAAACCACCCCTGGTGCATTTTGAGACTGATTTCTGAGCCCAGCTGGTGAGAATGTGCCAGCCCTCACCTCTGGAAAGTCATGTCTTTGATAAATAAACCCACCTTTCCCCCCCTGCTTGACACACACGTGGGGTGTGAACACTGCAGTGGGATCGTTGGCTCTGTGGGTTTGTGCCAAAAAAGTGATGTTGGCTTTGGTTTTGTTGTCCTTGAAGGTGCCTCATCACCAGACATGGAGTCCAGCTATGGGGGAGGTTTGCTGGATATGGTGAAAGGAGGAGCAGGGAGACTCTTCAGCAATTTGAAGGATAACCTGAAGGACACCCTGAAGGATACATCTTCAAAGGTCATGCAGTCTGTTGCCAGGTACAGTACAGCTGAAAGAGGTAAAACCACTGGCTGCAAAGTGCCAGTCCCAGCTGCCAACCAGCCCAGCACAACTCCCAGAGAACAGAATAAGGAATAGGGGGGAAATCACAAGTGGCTTCTTTGGTTCTGTCTCATAATTGGTATTTGGCCTCAAGGAAGCAGGAAAACCAAAGGAAAACAATACAAGCTTCATAGAAAGTGGGCATCAACATCCTGAAATTTGGGAAAGTCCCCTGTGCCAGTGAAAAGGGAGCACTTGGTGTCCAATTCCTGGAGGATTCCCTGTGGGATTTTTCTACTCAACCAGCACTTGGATATTTTGTCACTGAAAACTTGCTCATGTTGATGCCCTCCCTTGAGGCTCTACTTGCTGGTGTTCCCATCACTAAATCCCCCTTTTGAATCAAAGGAAGAACTGGGGTGACTTTGCTTTGGTGACTCCGTGGCCTTGCCCCCTGTGCTGGGCTCCCTGCCAACCTCCAAGGGCAACGGGGCTACAAGAAATTAAAGAAATGTAAGGGAAGCAAGACCTCAGAGGCTTTGAGAGATCTGCAAAGTGGCAGACTCCCAGAGACTCCTCCTGAAAACTGGCACTGGAAATTAATGACCAAAGGGAAAAGGGACCTTTTTTTGCAGCATGTGGAGGGAGGAAGGCTGGGTCAGGCTGCAGGAGGCCATTTGCTCCCTTAAGAGTTATTTTTAAGGCCACTTTTCCTTGTGTGATGAGTAGATGTTTGTGAGAAATCACTCTTCTGATCCCTCAAATGTGCTGCTCCTCTCTAATGTCTGTCCTCTCCTTTCAGTTACACCAAGGGGGAGCTGGATATTTCTTACATTACCTCAAGAATCATAGGTAAGTTCTGGGAGTAAAGACAACCTGTAGTATCCCCATGCCCACAATTCCATGGAGCACACTCATCCTGGCTTTTCCTTACTCTCCTAGTGATGTCTTTTCCTGCTGAAGGCGTGGAGCTGGGATTCAGGAACCACATTGAGGATGTGAGGACGTTTTTGGACTCCAGACACCCCGACCACTACACAGTCTTCAACTTGTCACCCAAATATTATCGCAGTGCCAAGTTCCACAACCGGGTCAGTGTCTCCCCAGGGTTTAACAGGAATAAAGGGGGGGGGGGGAAATCCCTTGGAAAAGGGGCACTGGGTTCTGTTTCTGAGTGTGGCAGAACTTAAGAAGGTGATTAAGGAGTTAGAGGTGGTTTTAAGCTGCTGTGGTGGTTTTTTGGGGTTTGAGCTGATGCCTGGGACTGTAGGGATTAAAGAGCTGGAAAGTTCAGGGAATAACTCTTGTGTGAGGGGCCTGGGCAGTGAGGCACTGAGTGGAGTCTGTGCTGCTCTGAGCTCCTGGAGAGCTGTCAGAAGCTGCTGAAGAGAAATAAAAGAATAAAATGAAGGGGATTTGAAAGAACTTACCAATAAAAGAAGGTAGATTATTTTCATGTTGAACAATCCTGCATTAATCAAGCAGGAGCCCTTAGCAGGCAAAGCACAGGACTAGAAATGGGATTTAAGGGGCATTTTGGCTCTTGTGACTTTAAAAACCCACCTCCACTGTCTGCCCCAGTTTCCCTCTGTAAAACCAGAGCAGCATTTGGGAGCATTGTGAGGCTCTGGTTCATTAATGGCTTTTAGAGGAAATCTCTATGAAATGCTGCAAGATTAGATTTAATCTTTCCAAAAACTTCCTGTTCTTTCCCTCTCCCACAAGGCAGGTGTTTTGGGGGTTGTTTTTTTCAGTTTCTAACTTTTTGTTGCCTTCAACAAAAACGCAAAAGCAGTTTCCAGGCTTAACCCTCAGTCAGGGCAAGTGAATCTAATCTATAAGCTTAATTTAATTTTAATTTGAGGTATAGCTGAATTTAGCTTCAGCAATTGCTCTGATCACCAGAAATCATTCTTTCATGAAGCAAATTTCTCAGTGGCCATCAGTGACCAGCCATGACTTCAAAGCTGAGTAAATGAACAGGAAAGACTAATTAAAAGGTACCAAGGGCTCTGAATGCTCAGTCTTGCTTGGTTCTGGAGCACCACTGTGGCTGCTGGGGGGTGGAGGAAGATATTTCTGCTTCTGAAAGTCCAGCTTTGAACATCTGTGATGTAGGGCCTGGCCAAAACTCCTCCATCCTTGTGCTTTATCTCCACCTTATCCAGCACCTTATCAGGTGACTTTGTATGTTGCTCTCAAAGCACAATCTGCTGTTTTTATTGCCTTGACTCACACAGGAAAAAAAAAAGATGCATTGCTTAATAAAATATAGTATTTTCAGGTTATGGGTTAGGAAGTAACTGATCCCAAGTATTTGCCATGAAAATTCGTGAAACAATTTTAAGGTTGAACATCATATATATTGGAAAAAATACTACTGGGCTACCAAGGAAGTAAATCACCTTCAGAGTGTTTTCTGCTGTGGATATCAGGATGAAAAGCTTTGCAGTTCCTACTTCCTTTAAAACTTTTGTGTTCCCAAGATCAAAGTAGGCGTCTGCTGCCTGGTGGCACAGCAGGGAGATGAATTCCTGTCCCTCTGGGCTATTTTCCTGCCCAGATGTGGCTGAGTGGGTCACAAAGCCCCACGTGCCCAGGAGAATCTGAGTGGGTGTGAGGCTGCTTATTCCCAGGGCTCTGGAAGAATTCCTGTTGCTTTTTCCTAAGGTTGTCTGTGATGGGTGGTGGGGAGGTTAGGCTTGATACAAACAAAATGCTACATTGTGCATATTTAATTTCCTAATTGCAATCCAGCAGGAAGATGAGTAATTATAGGCAATGTAAATATATAATTATGGACTGTTGGGAAGTGTATATTATTTACTAGACAAGTGATTGTGGCTTTTCCAGATGCTTGACAGTGTTTTGGAATGAGGTTTGTTCAGAAGACCATCAGTGAAAGGGCCAAGGGTCATGTTCATTTTAACAGGGAAAATCAAGGATGTACAACAGCAGGAATGAGACAAACCCATTCTCTTGAGGCAGGAGAGGGTGGGGGATGAGTGTAATGCTGCAGAAAGGGAATGGTCATTCCCTGCCTTCCACACTCTGAGCATGGTTTGACTTGTTGAGTGGCTTCTACAACACAAACCCACACTTGCTCCCCAAGGGCACAGCTGAACTTTGGGATGTTCTGCAGCCCAAAAGCTCTCAGGAGTCTAAAAAGTGATTAGACAGCTCTCTAATTAGACATTAGATTAGCTAACAACCTCCCAAATGATAAGCAGGGTGGCTGCCTGGGTGAGGCAGTGCTGCCAGCCTGGCCTGTCCCTGCATCCCCTGGGAGTCCTTGGAGCTGTTGTCTGCCACAACACTCAGCTTGGTGGGGCTCTGCTTTGAGTTCAGCCTGGTTCTGCTCCAAGATGTTGTGCAGGTGTAAGGCAGAACCTCAAGTGCAGGTTTTCTGGAACCTGGAGGGGTAGATCATCTCCTTCCTTCCGTGTTCTCATTAGCAGGATCCAAATGTCAGCTGGGAGAGAGAAGCAATTCTTCATCTGAGCACAAGCCTCATGACATTTCTCCTTGAAATTTCTTCTAGCCAGAAATGCCTTTAAAAAAAAAAAAGGATATTTCAATTAAACCCAGATGAAAGGGAGATGTCTGTGGAAGGCTATTTGATGTGCTGCTTGAGACTGCAAGGACTGTTCTGGAGATAAGTGTTATGACTCAGAACTAGTACACTGATGAATAGTAACTAGACATACTTTAGCATTTGTGGTTTTCAGCTCTAAGGACTCATTCAATTTTCTGGCTCATATATTAACTAGACTTACTCAGATATGATTTTTTTTTTTTTAAACAGAAGTTTCCCTTTCATCACTTGAATATCTGTCACATAAGGCTTGGAAATCCTGTGACACAAAGCAACTGAGAGCAACAGATGCTCAGCACCCTTTGCAAATCTGAGCTGCAGTTTTTAGGGACACATTGTACAAAGGCTTGAGATGTGGCAGAAATCAATGTGCTGCTGCAAGACTGGAGGGCTCTGAAGGGGCCACTTGGGATAATCTGACATGGAATGCCAATTTTTAAAGCTGTGCAGCCAGGGCCAATGCATCAATATTATGTTCTTTAACTGAGAATAGCTGGGTTTTTGCCTCCTCATCGTTCATGGAAGTCACGGTGCAGAATTATGCACCAGGAGGGACGGAGCAGGTTTCGAGCACATAACTGTAGGTTGCAAAAGACAAGCAGGTTTCTTGGCAGCAAGAATCTGTAAAGCAGGCCTGGCTTAATGCTCCTACAAAGCTGGTTTTGTTGCTGGTGCTGTTCCTGCAGGTATCTGAGTGCAGCTGGCCAGTCCGGCAGGCGCCCAGCCTGCACAACCTCTACGCTGTCTGCAAGAACATGCACAACTGGCTGCAGCAGAACCCCAAAAATGTCTGTGTCATCCACTGCATGGTACGTACAGAGTGACCAGAAAGCCACCACCTGATGAGTCATAAGTCATAGTGGCATGTGTGGAGTCTGTGTGCAAAGAGGGGGACAGTTCCTAAAAGAATCCCATGGAGAGGGGAATCCTCTTCCATGCAAGGCTAAGCTGGAAGAGCTAAGGCTGAACAAGAAGCAGGAATGCAAAGCAAAAGAGGTCACAGTAGTTCTAGCAGTGAATTAGGAGGGGTGATGAGGAGCAAAAAAGCTTGAACTTCACCTGGGAACCAACTGTAAGAGTTGTTGTTCTGCTGTGACTTGCCCAGTTGAACAAGTTGTCAAGAGAAGCTGCCCCATCTCTGGAAGTGTCCAAGGCCAGGTTGGAGCAACCTGGGATAGTGGGAGGTGTTCCTGCCCAGGGCAGGGGTGGGATGGGGTTTAAGTTCCCTCCCATCCCAAACCATTCTGGGATTTTATGACTGTTCCAGGTCATAACAGTTACAGGAGAAAATGCAGCCTCTGGGCTGAAGGTTGATGGAAATTGGGCAGAGCACACATAGATGGGAATTCTGTCAAACTGTGAAACAAATTGTTGGAGTCTCTGGCCATCAGTATTTGAGGGAGCCCAGCTGCCTTCTGCTCCTCCTTGTGCAGCACAGCTGAACTGTGAAATCCCCCATGAGGGTTATTCAGCACAGGGCAAAGTGTGGCTGGGCTGCAGGGGAGTGCTGTGGTTCTGTAATGTACCCCATACAACCTTTCACATTGACAGCAATGCCCAAAAGGAGAGCTCTGTTTTGCTCCTGGAGCCTAAATTAAATCCAGGAGGCTGTCAGCCCTGATCAGCATAAACTGTGAGGAATGGAGGAAATGACTGATCCCAAATTGCATAGACCTCACATATGAGTCTGGCATTTCTGCCTTGCACAGCCAGTGGGATGTAAATTCCCTTCAAACAGAGGGGAAGATGCACTTGATGCCTCCAGTCCTGGAAATCTAGCTCAAAAATCAAATTCCATTCTGTCCTTTGGGCAATGAATATCAGGATAATGCTGTAAAGGACAGGGAGTCCTTTTCAACACTCTCTTGGTTCATATGAACCTGAGAGATATTGTCAGAAGCAATTGGCAGGGGCTAAACCTTAAAAAAGCAAACAGCCTGTTAATATCAAGCAGGTTCCTGGGGTCTGGGTAAGCTCCAGCATGGCAAATCCTACAGAAAATGGCTGGAATGCCTAAAAGGTGCCTGAAAGAAGCAATTGCAGGGAGCCAGGGTGGTGAGTTATTGGGACAGGGTGTCCAGAGAAGCTGTGGCTGCCCCATTCCTGGGAGTGTCCAAGGCCAAGTTGGAGCCACTTGGGACAGTGGGAGGTGTCCCTGCCCGTGGCTGGGGGAGGGAACAAGATGGGCCTTAAGGTTCCTCCCATCCCAAACCGTCCTGGGATTCTGTATGACTTTTTTGTGCCAGACTTTGAGGGTGTCTGCCTGCCATGAAACAACAACATTTGTAGACAAAATGTACTTCTGGGCTTTCAAAGCAAGTCTAAACCACCCTCAGCTTTGGCTGCTCACTGGATATTAGCTTTGATCCAGACTGGTGCTGCTCACTGAAGTCCTGGAAATGAAACAAATAGCACAGAACTGAAAATTCCTCATCGTGTTGTGGTCTCAGTTCTGGTCTTTCTTGGGAAATTATTCTTTGTGATTTAAGGAAGAGTGGAGGGCTGAGATTTAAAGGCTGTCTCTGATACTTACATATTTTTCTCCCCCTGCCCCTTTTCCTGACAGGACGGCCGTGCAGCCTCAGCAGTTCTGGTCAGTGCCATGTTCTGCTTCTGTCACCTCTTCTCTAATCCTGGCCCTGCCATGCAGCTGCTGAACACAAAGAGACCTGGAATTGTACTGTGGCCATCTCACAGGAGGTAGAGTGTCTTTAAACTCTATGAGCTCTATTCCTCATGCCAGAGAGTGCCTGAGTACCTGTCGTGTGCTCTGGCAGTGCCCAGCCCTCAGGCTGAGACGGATACTGAGAGTCCCCTTTGTTCCTCAGAAGGAAGGGCTGAAGTGGTGGTCAGGTGCTGGAATAGGCTGTCCAGAGCGGCTGTGGGATCTCTGTCCTTGTGTCACCCCAGCACATAATCCAGCTCTGAGATAAAGCTGTGAAGCTGGTCCTGCTTTGAGCAGAGAGCTGGACCATGGGATGAACTTCAGAGGTCTCTTCCAACCTGAATTACTCTATTCTCAACATCTATAAATGTCAACATTCTACTGTCAACGTTATCTTCAACATCAGTCGGGGATGTCCCTGTCTGTTGTAGAGGGTTGGCCTAGATGTCCTTTAAAGTGCTCTTCCAACCCAAAGCATCCCATGATGAACCTGTGGATAACAGGGTCTGGGTGAATCCCTCTCCCTTGTCAGCTGCATCCTTGCAGAAACAGAAGTGGGCCATGGAAACTCCAGTCCTGGAAGCTGTGAAAGAACAGCACTTTCACTGCATTTCAAGGTAAACTTTGAGTACAAAACGAAAATTGGTCACCTGGGACGGAGCTTTCAGCCCTGCCTTTCTCTGCCTGCAGGTACATAGGATACATTTGTGATCTAATAGCAGACAAGCCCATCGTTCCTCACTGCAAACCACTCACCATCAAGTCAGTCACCCTCAGCCCTGTCCCCTGTTTCAACAAGCAACGCAACGGCTGCCGGCCCTTCTGCGACATCCTCAGCGGGGAGACCAGGATCCTCACCACCTCCCAGGAATACGAGAGGATGAAGTGAGTGCTGTGACCTCCTCCCATCCTTGGGAGCTTCCTGCAGGGAGGTGTTCATTTGGCCTCTAATATCTGTGCTGCAGTCAGTGCCAGGCTGCTGAGAAATGAAGATATTAATGGGAAGTTAGAGCCCGAGGTTGTCGTGGAGTGAGATTCCTTCCCTCATGGAGTTGGTTTCCCCTGTGAAATATTTTTGTTTGAACTAGCCCTGACACCAAGCAGGGCACTGAACGCCCCTTGTCCTTGCTTGCCCTGAATGAGGTGATAGTTTTGTGTTGTCCCTGCTGATGGTGGTGGAAGGGAGCTCAAGTGTGGATTTCCTGCTCTTCCCCTCGAAGGGAATACCGTGTGCAAGAAGGGAAAGTCCTAATCCCACTGGGAGCCACTGTCCATGGAGATGTTGTTGTCTCTGTCTATCACATGAGATCCACCATCGGGGGACGCCTTCAAGCCAAAGTAGGAGCCTGTTTAACTTCTCTTGTGTGGTAGAGTGGGGAACTGAGGTGCCTTAAACTTGGGGTCTTGATAGTTTTCCTGGTGATGTGTTTGAAAGCTTATTATTCAAGTTGCAGAGTGACCAGTGAATGTTTTTCTCTTCCCCATCTGTTTTTGGTGCTCTTTGCTGTAGAGATGGTGATTTCCTGAAGCTTCTGCTGCCTGGGGTATAAAGCTGTTGCTTCCAAATTTATTGTAATTCAATTATTTATATTAAAAATTATAATAAATGAAGAAAATGGATTCTTATTTATTTTTATAAATATATAAATAAATAAAATAATAAAAATAAGCCATTGAATTAAATGAAACTGTGCACACAGTTTCATTTGATTGCAAAATTGAGGAGTAGATCCAAGAAATAAAAAGAAGCAGGGACCTGAAGGCTTTCTGCTGTGTGGAGGCTGCAGCAGCAGGGTTTAAGGCAGAAGGAATTATTTGGAATATTTGGGAATATTGAGAAGGAAAAGCTCTGCTGCCTGTAGAACAAGCAGAATGAATGAATTAGCTCATGCAGCAGTTAAGATTAGTCTATGTAGTAGCTGGTAATAGGGCAGACTTAACTAATTGTCTGCATACAAGCAACTAATTTAATTGCATAAATTTAAGCATTTGTTCAGTCTGGTGCTCTGCGTATTTAATTTTTTATTCTTTTTTTTCAGATGACCAACACACAAATATTCCAGATTCAATTTCATACTGGATTCATAGCCCTGGGAACAACCACTCTAAAATTCACCAAGTGAGTATTTGAAGCTGGAGGACATTAATCAAACCTGATGCATAAAAGCCTTATGAAGGCTGAGGGAGAACAGTCACAGATGAAATATGAGAAGTCTCTGCCTGCATATATTGAAAGACTTTTTATAGCTTCCCAGAAATATCCTTCCCTTTTGAACTGTACCTCTCTTGTCCCCTTTAGACCTGAACTGGATGCCTGTGACTCTCCAGACAAATACCCTCAGCTCTTTCATGTTATCCTGGACATAGAAATACAGTCTACAGACAGACAAACTGAATTAACTCCCCCGTGGGAGAACTTCACAACGAAAGACATCAACCCATCCATTCTCTTCTCCTCCCATCAGGAGCATCAGGACACTCTTGCTTTGGCAGGTAAGGGCTGCAGAGATGTATTCCCTTTACACTCTCACCTGCTGAGCTTGGTTTAGCCTGATTTTGTGTGTCTGCTGCTGCAGGTAGAGGTGCCACGGATTCACCCCAGGATAACATCAGGAACGTTGGGCAGAGTGCATTCTTCTCCTCTCTCAGCTGGCAAGGTACACAGGCTTGCTCTTCAAAGTCAAATCTGCTTTGAACAAGACAAACA
>VXBA01002785.1:368032-380238 GCA_013399895.1 Serilophus lunatus | reverse complement strand
CCCCCCCCCCCCCCCCCCGGAGCACAGAGTGAGGCTGAAGGATCCATTGTAGCATATCATTGCCATGAGATCACAGTGTTGCTGCTGGCCACACCCTTATGTTGCAATGGAGTGGGAATTCAGCTCCTCCAATGTCCTCTCCAAACTCTGCTGTGAATGACAATTATTGACAAAGTTCCAGTGTGAACCTTCACCCGAGGCCTCCTTGATGCTCAAACTTTAAGTTAGTAAACCTTGAGGATAAAATTTAGGTTCACCTTTGCAGAGGAATTGTGGAATCATTTGGGTTGGAAAATACCTTTAAGGTTATTGAGTCCAAGCGTCCCCAGCACTGCCAAGGCCACCACTGCCCCATGTCCCCAAGTGCCACATCCACAGGGCTTGGAAATCCCTCCAGGGGTGGGAACTCCAGCTGTGCCAGGGCTGGACAACCCTTTTTTTGGAAGAAATTTGTCAACTTTACAAGTTAAAACATAAAATGCTGCTGTGACAATCTCAGTAGCTTTCTGTTGTGCTTGTAAGCCGATTTTTTGTTGGTTTTTTTTGTGATGACACAACTAACAGCTACCTAATTTTATTTTCAATCATCATTTAGATCAGAAATCTGACAAAAGTAGCTCTCACCCCACCTCAGAGGATCGAGCAGCGTTGGTGCATGAGGAAAGCGAACAGTCAGATGACGAACTCTTGTCCCTTTCCAGTCAGCACAGTAATGCCAGCGGTGACAAGCCCCACGGGACACCAAAACACAGCAAAAAGCAGCAAGAACCTCCAGCACCACCTCCTCCTGAAGATGTGGACCTGCTGGGCCTGGATGGCAGCCCCATGAGCAAGAGTTTCCCCTCACAGCCCACGGCTGCCCCCTCTAACTCAGACTTGCTGAATGATTTGTTTGGGGTTGCTGGGCCCAGTTCCCAGAGCCAGAGTGGACAGCCTGCTGCTGAGGAGGTTTTCCATGTGGGGGGACCTGGATCTGTGCAGTCAACTCCTCGGCGTTCCGCAGCCTCGGCATCACCGGGCCCGTCACCGAGGGTAGGAGAAGGTAATGGTGGCTGTGCCGGGTGGGACCCGGGGCTTGGCCTTGGAGGATCCTGCTCTGGGTCTTGGATTCCTCTGGGGAGCCCCCATGTCGTGAAAATTAGGAGCTGGGGGGGATCTCAAAAGGACAACCAGCTCTTCGACTCCAGGACAAGAGTTGGTGCATCCTCATAGTCAAGAACACAAAATTAGGAGCTGGGGGGGATCCAAAGAGCTACTCTACCCAAGGCAAGAGTTGGTGCATCTTCATAGTCAAGAACACAAAATTAGGAGCTGGGGGGGATCCAAAGAGCTACTCTACCCAAGGCAAGAGTTGGTGCATCTTCATAGTCAAGAACACAAAATTAGGAGCTGTGAGGGATCCAAAGAGCTCCTGCACCCAGGACAGGAGTTGGTGCATCCTCATAGTCAAGAACACAAAATTAGGAGCTGTGAGGGATCCAAAGAGACCAATCAGCTCCACTGTCCAAGACTGGAGTTGGTGCATCCTCACAGTCAAGAACACAAGCCAGTTTGCTCCCTGAAGTCCCCACTGGAGCACATCCAGGTGTTTGGTGGCTCTCTACACCAACAGCCACTGGAGATCCTTCCTAAGTGCTCTTCCTAAGTGTCCAATAACGCACATGAAGAGATTATTAGTTTTAAAAAATATCCTCTCAAGTTTTGGTCCAACTCACGGCACTGTGAATTTAATTCTTTATTTAAATTAATGGGTTTGGAGCTGGGATATTGATCCTGGACTAGGAAATATAGAACTTTGGTTTCTTCCAAAACAGATGGAGACCAGGCTGGCAGAAGAAATGGTTGGATAGATGCACAGTTTCCAGGGATTGTATCTTTCTTATAGTAGCATAAATGGCATCTCTGTTCAGGATCCTTTTCACCTTAAATTTGTTGGCGAGTAAGAATTTGAGTGACTTCATAGGAGTTTCTTTTGGTTGGCCTTGTTGGGGTTTTTATGTGAAAGAGAGTAGACTATAAAAAAATTTGATCAAAAATGGAGTTTGAGAAGAACTGGATTTTCTAACCCTCTGGGAAAGATACCAGTTATTTTCTAAAGCATTTTTCAGCCTGAGATTGTCTTGGATTGCATTCAGCTTTTGAGGGGAAGCAGGAATTGCACCAGGGCACTAAATCCCATCTCCAGGCTGTCCCTTACCCTCAATTTATTCACTGGCAGCATGTGCAAGTTGAAACTCAACTGAAGTGTCTGAGTACTTAACACTCACTTTATTACCTGCTCCTGAACTCAGCCCCTCTCTTTGGAAATGAAAGATGGGATCAGACTTGGTCATGACCAAATCCTGGGGCTCTGTAGACCCCCCCAGAATTTGACTGGGGTACTGATTCTCTCCAGTTGCTCCCCCCAAGCCTTACTTGCTCTCTGCAGGTATTAGATTTTATTCTCCATGCTCCAGTGTCTCTTCCCTGAAGCACATTCATGGTACAAGTGAATAATTTAGTTTTCTCAAATGTGTTTTTACAGCCACTGCCTTTGATCCATTTGGGAGTAGCCCGAAGCAAACTGGTCCAGACCTCCTGGGTTCCTTCCTTGGTTCATCAGCTGTCCCTGGGGATCCTTTCCTTCAAGCCACAAGAAGCCCTTCACCAACTGTGCACAGTGATCCCTTTCACATGGGTAAGAGAGTGAGGCTCTCCTGGTGTGTTTAAATAAATGTGAAAAGCTGCTTTTAAACAGTGATGGGGCCATTAAGTACAAACTGATGCTCACCATAAAATGACTTGAAACTACAGAAACCCACTGAACAGGAAAGAGCTTTTTGTCTCCAGACTTAGAGCACATTCATCATTTCAAATGTGGTAGGATGAGCCTAGTTTTGCTTAAGTCTTAGACTTAATTAGTAAGCTATTTATGTCAATGAAATAGAAAGAGACCATGAAGAATGTCTGCTCAAATATTCCTGTGGTTACAAGGTCTCCTTTGAACCAAAATACCATTAATTGCAGTAAATACAGCATGGGCTGATAGAGAAAACACACATCCTTTGGTGATTTTAGTTACAGCCACCTACTTTCTTTAGCTCCCATAGTAACCCTGACCAAATCCACAGCTGAATTTGACTCTTATGTGAAGAGAAGGAATTTTTTTTCCCTTAACTGGATTTTCTTCTCTTTGTTTGAAACGTTTACCTTCTCCCCCCATCTCAAAATTTAATGTTTAACCTTCTCTGAAGCACATTAAAAAATGGATTTGTTTGTGTCTGCTCATCTAATACACGTCCCTTGGGTGTAACCATTTCCCTGGAAAGCTGGAATGTCCAAGGAGGGAGTAGTGCTGGGACTGCTCACATCCTTGCTTTGCCAAACTCGGGTCCTGGGTCCTCACTCTGTGAATAAGACATTGGGTCACACTGCTGCACTAAGGAAAGGAATTTCCATGGCATCCCAGCATGGGGAGGTATTAAATGACAGTGGATAAGGCAAGGCTGCCAGGGTGAGTGGCTTAGATGTCCAGGCTTTATGTGAGACAGGCTTCAAGGAAGGGCTCTGTGTGTTCCCTCTGGTTGGTATCTGTGTGGGCTGTGCTGTTTTGTTTGTTATCTCTTGCCCTTTTCACGTAGAGTATTTCCCTGGGTTGAGATGTATTCAGCAACACAACCCCCTACATGTTATTCTGGTGGGAAGGGTTTTATAAGTATATTAGTATATAAAGGCTCTGACCAAAGCTCATAAAATGAGCACTGTAAATATGTGTCCTTCCCTACTTAAATCAGAAAAGAAAGATTAAATTTGTGAGGGGGAGAAGTTCACATGGATGGACACAACACTGCCTCTCCTGCTCTCTGCCCCCTGCTCTTGGAACCAGGGAACTCTAGAAGGGTTTGGGATGGGAGGGACCTTAAAGATCATCCACTTCCAACCCCCTGCCATGGGCAAGGACGCCTTCCACTAGAGCTTTGCAGGCCTCATTTGTGGAGTTCAAGTATCTCTGGGTTATGCTGGTTTTGCTGTACAACTTTGAGAGATTTATATTAATTATTCTCCTCAGCTTCCAGCACTCCAACAGTCTCCATACAACCAGATGTCTCCAGTGGTTGGGACTGGCCCAACAAAGCAGGTGTGTATCTAAAAAATTCAAGATGTTTAATAAAAAAAAACCCTTAAGAATGAGCCCTGAGAGAGCAGAGGCAGAGAGAAAATGCTGCCAGTGGCTGCAAAGAACATTTTCCTTATTTTTGCTGCTTAAAACACCAAAACCTCAGTGAAGATGTGAGTTGTCTCAGCTGAACTGCAGCAGGTTTGCTGTACCTGTTGTTTCCCAGACATCCAGGTGAGGACCTGGCTAAAGATTTCCAAACTCTTTCTGTTCCAAAAAATCTGGGTTGGTTTCCTCAAAGCAGGACAAGTGTTCAGTGAGGGTGTACATAGGTGTGTTTCATTCCAGTATAGGAATGAAACATCTCCATTCCTTTCACCAGAAGGACCTGGGGAGTGCTTTGCATTCCTCATAATTGCCTGATTCTTCCTAACCTTGGGAGACTGTGTATGTCCTATCAAAGTTGCTTCCTGAAGGCTCCTAGTTCTTAAAATAGATCCTCTTGTCACAATTACTCTGTCACTGCAGACAGTTTAGGGAACATTCTTGTGCTGAGCCTAATTGTGAGTGGGTGTGAAACTAGTCTGGGGCAAAGCTGAGCTGAGACTACTTAGGAACCTGCCAATAGTGGACTCAGTTTTAATAGCAGTCTCCTAAATCACCTGACTGAGCACTGGGTAAGAGATGCTCGTGTCATACAGGGATAAAAAATGAGTATTTTTTTGGTTTATATATATATGTGTGTGTGTGTGTGTGTCTGTGTTTTTTCCCTTTAAGGTGGCCTAGGAATGGGAAGTAAGTCTGCTGCCACCAGTCCTACAGGATCCCTCCACAGCACTCCCACTCATCAGCCTAAACCCCAAACATTGGATCCATTTGCTGATCTGGGGACTCTTGGAGCGAGTTTGGCAGGTTTGCATCTCTTATTCAAAAATAAAATAATAAATGACCAGGATTCTTTTGGAGAAATAGGCTGAATAACCTGATTTTTGAGGGTCCTCTCAACCTACTTAGTGCCTTCCCTTCTGCATGGTCCTCTGTAAGCTCTCACAAATCTGTGCTTTTCCTGATCCTCTGTCAAAAAACCTGCTGGGACCTTGACAGGGATCTTCATGGATTGCAAAGCATAACCTCTCATATGTCTAAACACACTCTGGCTAAGTGTTCAGTTCTGTTCAACTCTGGCTGTGGAACTGCTGTTACAGACCTGGGAAAAATGTGTCTCTTTGAAGTTCTTGAGGAATTGTTTCTTTTCAGACTTGACTCGAGTTTATACTTTGTGAGGAAACCTGTGGAACCTCATTAATCTGCCTCTAATTTACAGGGTTTTTTAAAGGTGAATATTTGCACCTGGCTACAAAGGGCTGTTTCCCTGACTGCTCAGACAGGCCCTTCCCCCTTGTTCTATCTCATAAAACCATCAGCAAACCCTCAACTCCTCAACTGTTAAAAAGGCAGTTCTGAGAAATTGCTGAAGTTTTCCCTCAGCCCCAGCATGTCAGTCTCTCTGACTCTGGTAAATGGTTTTTTTTCCCCTTGTCACTGCCCTCAGCTCTTTGGAGCCGTTGTGGGTTTGGTGTGATGATTGTTTTTCCCTTTGCGTCAGTACCAGCATGGTTCTGGAATTAGGTTTCCCAGGTCCCTCTGCTGGATCACAAGCTGCTCTGCAGGAGCAAAATAAAAACTCTGCCAAGACCCACGCTGGAGCCATCGAGGTGCTTTTAAAACATCTACTCTGTAGGAAAGTTGTGGGGTTTAAAAACAAATGGCATGGCAACCCCAGGATACTTAACCACATTTTTGTTGTTCATGACTAAGTCTAAAGCACATCATCCAGTTTCCATGACACGTTTCAGAGCTCAGAGCCGAGTGTGGATGTCAGTCTCAACAAATAAAACATTAACACTGGGTACCTCCCACCACAAACAGAGCCAGACATGGGGAAGGAGTTCATATGGGTGAACTGTTCCTTGCTCCCTGTTCTTGGAATCCTAAAATCCTAGAAGGGTTCGTGTTGGGAGGGACCTTAAAGAGGCCCCTAAAGTAATAAGGTGCTGAAGCACACATTCCTGTGGGACAGTATTCCAGCAGCACAGCAGGAGGAGATATGCTTTCAACACATGTCAGCTGGATGTTGGCCAGAGGGGTTGTGGACTCTCCACCCCTGGAGGTGTCCAAGGCCAGTTTGGACAGGGTTTGGAGCAACCTGGGATAGTGGAAGGTGTCCCTGCCCATGGTAGGGGGTGGAACTAGAAGATCTTCAAGGTCTCTTCCAACCCAAACCATTCCGTGATTCCATCTCACACATGGAGCTGTGACTCCCAATTAGATCCAGGCAGCTTTCCCTGTGTCTCCCCAACCACCCACTCCTCCAGTCCTCATGCAACCCTCCAAGGCAGGTGCCCACAATGACAGGAACATTGAAGGGCTTCGCTTGACGTTGCAAAACCAAGTTTGTGGCGGAGCCGAAACAGGACACCAGGGGGATTTTTCTTAGGTTGCTTACGTGGAGGCAAATCCACACGGTGTTGGGAACACCCACCATGTCTCCTCTCCCTGTTTCCTGCAGGAGGCCCCTCGTTTGCCAGCAAACCCACCACTCCGACGGGCATGGGCGGGGGGTTCCCGCCGTCGCCGCAGAAGCCGTCGCCGCAGCCCATGGGTGGGAGCGGTTGGCAGCAGGGAGCTGGGTACAGCTGGCAGCAGGCTCAGCCCAAAGCCCAGCCTAGTGTGCCCCATGCCTCCCCCCAGAACAAGCCCAACTACAACGTGAGCTTCTCAGCCATGCCGGGAGCACCGAGCGAACGTGGGAAAGGACCGGCTAATGTTGGTAAGTTGAGCAGCCAACAGGAGGGCTCCTGGGGTTGGTTTAATGCTCAAACCCCTTTGTAGGTTACTGAGTGTTGGCCATTTGGTGATATATCCTGTCCTAGACTCTAAAGTGTGCTGTTATTTAGGAAATCCTGTATACCTTCAATAATAATCCTGGAAGTGTTCAAGGCCAGGTTGGACAGGCCCGGGATGACCTGGGATAGTGGAAGGTGTTCCTGTTGGAACAAGACAAGCTTTAAGGTCCCTTCCAGCCCAAACCAAGTCATGATTCTGTGATTCTTCAATAATAATTCAAAAGGAACATTAGCCTATGGATCCATCCTTTATGAGAACCTGAATGCTCATTGGCACTGGAAGATTAGTAATATGACTAAGTGTGAGAGGGTAGAAAACCAGTCTTAAATACACCCAATATTGGAATAACAACTTCAAATCGTCTTGTTTTTCAAGATTCAAAGCCCAAAGTGTCTGCAGATTTTGAAGATCTATTATCTGGTCAAGGCTTTAATGCTCACAAGGACAAGAAGGGCCCCAAAACAATAGCTGAGATGAGAAAAGAAGAAATGGCAAAGGAGATGGACCCTGAAAAACTAAAAGTAAGCAGAATTCTTGGTGATGCTCAATGTGTTTGTCCTCAATAGGTTCCAAAGTCCAAGGTTACATTTCTGTCCTCAACCAGACCATGTCAAAGAGAGCTCAGTGTCTGGGCTGCTGGTCTCCCACATCACTGCAGCCATGATTAGCAGGCACAGCTAATTGAACTAATCCTCTGCCTCATTAATTCTGCCTGCTTTGGAATTCTCTCATCTCTCCTCAATAAAGTGCCAAACTGCAGATCTATTATGAAGGGAAGGCAATTCAGTCTGTCCTGCTCTGTGTTTGAAACATGAAACCACGACTTCTGATGATTCCATCTGGTGACTGAAGTGTTTGTTACCAAGTCAGTTTTTTAGCAGGGATGTTGCTCAATGTGTGTCTTAACTTTCAAGCAACGATATAAAAATTAATGATCAATTAGAGACAGACAAATGTCTTGCAAATAAAGCAGGGAAAGAAACATAAGATGCTCCTTGGAGTCATTGCTATTCAAATGAAGAAACTTTATCCCAGTGGAATATTTAATGTAAGGCATAAATTGAGACTCACATTCCTCTCTCCAGGTTCTGGAATGGATTGAAGGGAAGGAGAGGAATATAAGAGCCCTGCTGTCCACAATGCACACGGTGCTGTGGGCAGGGGAGACCAAGTGGAAACCTGTGAGTATGGCAGACCTTGTGACACCAGAGCAGGTGAAGAAGGTGTATCGACGGGCTGTGCTCGTCGTGCATCCCGACAAGGTAAGGCTGTCCTGCTTCCACCTTCTTCAGACAGTAGGGATTATAAAGTCATGGGTGGGACAGCTTCATTGATGGGTGCAAACAGCTTTGTAGAAAGTAGGAGCTTGTGATTTTGGATGATTTCTGAAAGTTGAGGACTCTTGCCTCCACCTCTGGAAGTGTCCTGGTCTAGTGGAACCCGTGGCTCTAGATAAGCTTCAAGGTCCCTTCCAACCCAAGCCAGTCTGCAATTCTGTAACCACTCCCAGCCTCAAACCTCTGCCTGGAACCTGCTGTTCTGAGCAGCAGAGATTCAGATCTTGAGCTTTTGTCCCCCTCACTTTGCCTCTCAGCCATCCTGCTGGGGGACAGCAGCCCACAACACTGGGCCTGCTAAAGGAGACTCAACTCAAACCCCTCCAATGAACAATCAGGTGGTCTGACCACCCAGCCTGTGGTCTTGCTGCTTCCACTTGCTGCCCAGAGTGCAGTGACTCCATTTGGGACTCCCTGTGGTGAGGACTTTCAAGGAAATGGAGACCCTAAGAGTTTCAGGGCAGTGGGCAAGGCCTGGGAAGATGTGGGCTGCCCCAAGGCTTGCAGGAATACTGATTTTATGGGGCAACTGTGTAGGTGGCAGATCTTTCCTCTCAGTGCAGGTAGAATGCCTCTTGCCACATCTAAATTACATTTATTATGCTTTGTCACACTTGGGGGGCTGTGATTTCTGAGGAGCAGAACAGCCAAGATATTCTTAAAGAGTAAACAGGGTAAGCAGCTCTCCAGAGTAGCTGATATTTGTCAAGGAATAAGTGAGAAATTGTGGAAAGTGAACAGCAACTGCTTGGGAATCTCCCTGCTCACGGGTCAGCTGCGTGTGGCTGGATTTGGTAGCTGTGATAATCCCTCTCTCTGTTTCCATTCCAGGCTACGGGGCAGCCATATGAACAATATGCAAAGATGATATTTATGGAGCTAAACGATGCCTGGTCAGAATTTGAAAACCAAGGACAAAAACCCTTGTATTAGGTACCTTCTCAGTCTCCACTACAGACCCGTGCTAGTGCTTATATAGTCTCTTGTCACAAATGTCACAGATCAACCAAACTCCGGCTGGAAATTCAGAAGTTTCAGAAAACTAAGAGCCTAATACTTATCATGAAGAACAAGAGAAAGGTTTCCTAACACTTGTCTCGAGAATCCTGAGCTCAGAGGAACTCTGGCCACCTGGCTCGCCCTACCACAGCCAGGGGGCTACAGTTTCTTGTAACTTTTGTATTTTTCTTTGGATTCCAGTGGGATGAGAGAGAACACATACTGGGAAAAAGTGGAATTGTTCTGTCTCTGACACGTGTAGCTGGTGAATTTCCTATTTTTTAGGGGTTTTTTTGTTTTTTTTTTGTGATATGTGATATGGCAACACTTCCGTTGAGTTCAACAACTGGTGGTGAAGCCCAGACTTTGATGTAAATTTTTTTTCCTTGGGTTTGGATCAAACTTTATCACATTTAAGTGCTCGGATGTGGTTTAGACACACTTCTAACAGTCACCATTTGCTGCTTACTTGCTCATCTAGTGTAGTCTGCCTGAATAGAGCCAAAGCTGAATCCTGGGTCAGGTCTGCTTTGTGCATTAATACTGTGCTTCACCTCACAGTCCAGCAGGGAAGAAATTCCTCAGCAAGTGTCTTTTGGAGCAAGCAACAAGTCCCTGATGTTAAACAGCACCTGGTTGGTTGGTTAAACAGCAGTTTGGGGGGAAGGCTGAATCCATGTTTGTGAGGAATGAGCATGTACTGCATTTCCACTTAAATCCTCATCAGCAGCTTCAAGCCATCAAACAAAAGAAATATCAACAAATTAAAACTCTGCTGCAAAGTTTTAGATAGTCCCCAGTCTATAGGTAACACTTTCCCCCTCCTGAGCATTCAGAAGTCTTTTTCCAGCCCACTTTCATCACCTTTATGCCTTTATCAGCTCCAGAGCACTTTGGCCAAGGCTCCTGGCAGGCTGCAACCTGTGGCAATGTCACTTTTCAGATCCTGGTGACCAGGTCTGATTTTTTGAGGTAAATACAGTGCAAATTGATTCTCTTCAAAGTTTATATTGGACCAAAGCAATAAGATCCCGAGGAAATCTCTCCGATGCTAAAGCTGAAGCAGCTTTCCTTGTTAAAAAGCAAATTCCAATTCAAACTTCACCCCAAATTCTGGCATTCTTTTGTAGAGTAACTCAAGGTAGCAGTTTATTTACCAACACGTTGTACCTGTGGTTGAGGGATATTCAGAAGATGGGCAGGAAATTGTATTTACTGCTTCAGGAACAGGTTGCCATCTGATGTGAGTCTTTAAAGCTGGTGGTTTTTCAAGACAATCCACTACTTGTTACACTTACATTTCCAAGTGGCAAAGCTCTTACTGCAAAGACAGTGTGTCAAAGTACTTTGCTTTCTGTATAAAAAGTCATCCTTTTGTTGTATTGGTCCATTATTTACTACCTGAAAATGTGAAACCAACACATAAGTCTCCTTTTATATAAAAGACCTTAAGATAATAGTAACAAACTGGATGTTATTTATTAATGTTTTGATCCAGTATGTGCTTGTCTTATTTAAAGAGATAACTGGAATGTGAATCATGTTCCTGTGACTTGTTGGTTTATTGTTTCTCATTCACATTTGTAGATATTGTGACCTATGCCTATATAATAAAAAGGATCTCATTGCTATAATGTACTTTTTTTAATGATAACAACAACATTAGCTTTGTATTGAGTGGCACATAACTCTGGAGACTCATCCATTCACAAAATACAAACCTATCATTAAACTTTATCTACCAAAAACCCTCTATGCCACTTAAGCTTTGATTACTTCCATCCCTAATGTTTTTATGGATGCATGAAAGTATTAGGACGTATGTATATCAAAATAGATAACTGAAAAAAAAAAATAAAATTAAATTCTTGTCATATCTGGTAGTGACAGAGGTTATCAATGTTTGACTAAATTATTGTAATTTTTGTAAATACCGTATATACTCGATGAAATTGTGACTGGTCTAAAACATTTGTACATACATTAAAAAGCTCAAATGAACATATCCAGGTATGTTTTGTGCTTGTGACCCGGCCAGGAGGTTGAAATCCTGTGTGAGGGTCAGTATTGCTGCTTGAAATGGTTATCCAGATATTCCAGGTGCTTTTCCCAAATGAAGATGTTTTGCAAACAACTTGTCATTGCTCTTATTTTATGATCCTGTGCTTCAGAGATCCAAAGCCAAGCAAGTTAGAAATCCCCAAAATTTTTCCTCGAAGCATTTAGCTGCTTAAGCCTCTTTTCATAAGCCTTCTTGGCTTGGAATTATTTAAAATTAATAACGAAAAATGGCAAAAAACGCTAATGAGGGAAGATACGAAACAAGAAGAGCTGGGAGGCAGAGAGGGGATATCTGAAGAAAAGCTCTCTAGGGAGGGGAAGGCAAAAGGCTGGGCAGAATTTCCCTCAGAAAGGCTGTTCTTGGGACAAAAATGCTGTTTGTGGGTCAAAAAGGCTCTTTTTTTGTCAAAAACCTGTTCTGGGGTCAGAAAGGCCATTCTTGGGTCAAAAGGGCCATTCCTGGGGGCAAAAGGCTACTCTTGGGGCAAAAAGGCCATTCTTGGATTAAAAAGGTTGTTCTTCGGTCAAGAAGCCCCTTCTTGAGTTAAAAAAGGCTGGTTTTGGGACAAAAAAAGGCTGTTTTGGGGGCAAAAGGGCAGCTCTTGGCTAAAACGTGAGGGGTCAAAAACGGGAACTCAACAGCTCAAGGCTTTAAAAAGGCTGCTTTAAAAACACACGTGGTTTGGTGTGGATTAACAGACGGGTGAGTGATGAAAATCCCGAGATAAAGTGTCACGCACACTTTTCACTTTTGGGGTGAAAACAAGGATTTTCGGGATCATCCCTCAAAACGGCGGCGACGGAGG
>VXBA01002785.1:352650-363283 GCA_013399895.1 Serilophus lunatus | reverse complement strand
TGGAATGGGCTGCCCAGAGAGGGGGTGGAGTCACTGTCCCTGGAGGTGTTTAAGGAGAGGTTGGATGATGAACTCAGTGAGATTGTTTAGATGGTTTGGATGGTTGGGATGGTTGAGATGGTTTGGATGGCTGGGATGGTTGGGATGATGGCTTGGTGTTGGTTGGGTTGTTGAGTTGGGTGAAAGGTTGGACTTGATGATCCCTATGGTCTTTCCCAACCTTGTGAACTCTGTGTGTCCCTCTGTGTCACTCTGTCCCTCTGTGTGTGTCCCCCTGTGTGGTGTGTGTCCCCCTGTGTCACTCTGTCCCCCTGTGTGTGTGTCCCCCTGTGTGTGTCCCCCTGTGTCACGCTGTCCCTCTGTTTTTGCCTTTCAGATCAAGTGGGGAGCCTGTGGCCTGGTGCTGGCTGGCAATGCTGTTATTTTCCTGACCATCCTGGGCTTTTTCCTGGTGTTTGGCAGAGGAGATGACTTTAGCTGGGAGCAGTGGTAGGACTGGTGCTGGTGACATTGGCCATTTCACAGCCTGTCCTGTGGGGATGTGCAGGTATTACAGCATGTCTGGGGCACAAACCAGTGTTATTTCACACAATGTGCTTTTTCTTTTCAGCCAAAGGGACAGTTGGTTTAAAGGATTCAGTAAAATCTGCAATTCCAGTGCAATTTTGGCCTCCAGTTCCACAAACCAAGCAGGGTTTTTTCACTATAAATGCATTAATTTTTGGTTTAACTGATCATTGATCCATGGGATATTGGGCAACATTCCTGTGGGGGGGGGTTTAGCCTTGTAATAATACAAAGATTGTCCTAATTGGTGTTGATCAATCTTTCTGCTTTGATTAGGGATGAATTATATTTCTTTGTAACTTGAATGTTTTTCCTTCATAACAGAAGTTATGACAAGTTTCTTCCTACCTAATTAAGCAGAAAAAACCCCCAAACCTGGTCAAAAATCCTTCCACTTAAAATGGTTCTTGAAAAGATGATTTTCTTCCCACAAAGATACTCTGTGCCCCTTTTTATCTTAACAATTTTTTAAAACATACTTCTTCAATTAGTTTTTTTTTTATCTGTAAAAAGGGTTTGTTCCATTAAAACACTACATTTTTTTTAAATAGCATTCCCCTAATAAACATTCCCATAATCCCACTTGGAAAATTAAGTTTTATTAGTGTAGTTTTGTGAGAAAATCCCAAATTAATGGGTGTCTCATGAAGGCTTTGAAATGGGTGCAGGAATCACTGTCTGCTCCAGCTGAGTAGGGATAGAAAACCAGGTTTCAGGAAGGTTAATTCCACATTTTAAATTGGAATTCCAGCTCTGGGTGTGGGAGGGGAGCTGAGTTTTGTACTGAATTGTGTCCAGGAGAATTAAGAATTAACATTAAAGGCCAGGGGGGTTTCTTTTTGGATGTTCATGGGCCATCAAGGACAGAGCAGGATATATTTGTGAAGATGTACCTGGGTGTCTTCCTGGCTTGGGATGGAATCTCCTGGACCCTCCTCCTCTGGGAACTATTGATTTAATTCCAAGCCAAGGTGTTTTTTTGAAGGAATTGCCTTTTTTTTCCCCCTATAAAATGGAATTTTCACTCCAATCAAAGAAGCAAACCAGAACAATTGAAGTGCCTGATCCTACAAATGCCTGATGCCATTGCTGCCAATTCTGTTGAAGTCCTGTTGGATTAGGGATGGATTTTGGACAGCTTTTATTCCCAAATATGCAGTAAAACTCCTCCATTACTGGTGGACTTTTGCTTTCAAACCAGAGGGGGGGGGGGTATGTAAAAAACCAGCTGGGATTAATTTTTCTTCAAATTAGGGATGAATTCTCTGTGGAATGTGTTGGTTCCTGGTGGGACCAGCAAACAGAGACAATCTGTAGGGAACAGCAGCACTGGGAAGGGAAAAAGAAATCATTTTTGCCAAATGATTTTGCTGTGCTGTTCTTCCCTTGGCTCTGGTTGGGGCTGGTGGGACCAGCAGGTGGATTTGGGGTGGAGAAGAAGGTCAATGCTTTTAATTTTTATTCTTTTAAAACAGTTCCATGCACTAATCCTTAGTGTGAACTTGGACTTCCTACATTTAACTCTTAAAACTGTGACATCAGGCAGATCTTCCTTCTGTAAAAGTCAATTTGCTTGAAGCAAATAAGGTAGAAAAAGGAATATTTCAGTGCTTTTCTTTCCACCCAGATCCCCCCTCAGCCCCCCCCAAAGCTGGTGCTGTGCTGGGCATTGTGTCACCCTCCTCCAGCAGCAATTCCCTGTGGTTTCCCTGTCTGGAAGTGAATCCTGTGTATCCCAAGTGCCTTAATTCCCATCCTATGCTGGTTTTTTGGTGACTGCATAGACATGGCAATATCACTGTGTTCCAGAATCAGCTGAAAAGTTCTTTATGAAGCTTCCTGCTCCACTAATCCTCTGTTTCCTGCACTTGGGAATTGAGTGCAGCTTTTGTAACTCCTGCCAACACTGTTTTTATCTCCTGTGGCTGCCAGGTTCCTGAGCCTGAAGTATTAAAACATGGACTTTGGAATCCAGCCTACTTCTCTTTTTTTTTTTTTTTGTCTAAGAAAGCTGACTTTCTGAATTGTCTAATAAACAGATCTGATGTGCTTTAATTGTTTGTCTCTCTTCCATTTCAGGAGGTGAAATAAAACACATCCAGTGGGGGTTTCGGGTGGCTCAAAGACAAATTTCAGGAGCCACAAAAGTGGAATTACTGTGGGATGTAATTCCAGAGGGGGTGTTCAAATATACAGGTGGACAGTTAATTTGGGGAGCTGTGGACAGTTAATTTGGGGAGCTTGGGACAGTTAATTTGGGGAGTTTGGACAGTTAATTTGGGGAATTTGGTGTTAACATGGGGAGCTTGGGACAGTTAATTTGGGGAATTTGGTGTAGTTAATTTTGAGGGGTTTGTATAGTTAATTTTGAGGGGTTTGTATAGTTAATTTGATATTTTTCGGTGGACTCCAGGAGAGGTCCAGGAGGTTCTCAGGGCCAATGAATTTTGATTTTTATCCCCTGCTCTGAGCTTCATTTTCCAGCCTTTTGCCTGTGGTACTTTGATTTTATGGGCCCATAGGAAGCAGTGGCAGGTGCTGCCTGGACATTTGTGTTTGCTGGAGGATCTGGGGACAAGTTCAGCTGAGTTTCCTGTGCCTCACAGAGCCTGTGTTTGGAATCAGAGGATTGATGGTGACATTTGGATGGTTTTTCTTACCCTTTTGTTGGGATTGTTTGATCTGGGCTTGGGTTTTGCCTCATTTCCTTGTGCCCAGGACTGGGATTTCTTAATATAACAAGAGCCTTTTCCACTTTTCCATCTTAAAAGGGGAAAAAAAAGGCCTTTACACCACAAAAAAAAAAAAAAAGGATTTAGCAGCTTGGCCTTGTTTCTAGGAACACAACTCAGTGTCACCAGTTTTTTTATCCCTAAATAATGATTGCAGTGAGAGATTAAGTTGTTACCAGCCACCCCAGGATGATAAAACCATTTCCCATGGAATAAATCTCCAAAGAAAACTCTGCTCTCAGTTTCGAGTATTAAGAAATGCAGAATGTTTTTCATGCATACAGAATTTGCCTTTTAAATCAGATTAATCCAAACTAATAATTTAATCCAAACTAATAATAGCCAGGCCAGAACATGTTCCTTTCTCCCCATTCCTTGAGAGAAGATGGAATTCCTGACAAATGTCACTGATTAGTGAGAGGACTCCAGCATCAATAATTGATAATTGAACTCTCAGTCAGCCCTGTTAATAATGGAAAAAAACAGTTTTCAAAGTTAAGCTTTGATGTGACATATTTGGATGGTTTTTAAGGTTCTGGTGTAAATATAAACTCTTACTTGTGTCTTGATACAACAATTGTTTGTTCCAAAATTTGTTTCCAGACTTTGTGGGCTGTCAGGTGTTTTTTTTAAGACATGTGCCTCTGATTTGGTGTGAAAAACGGCCCCATGAATCTGAGTTTTATCTTCTATTTCTGGGGTCACTGTGGGGGAAGCCACAGTTCATGTCAGCCCTGATCCCTCTGCACCCTCCTTGTCCTTCAGTGCCAGCAATAATTACACCTCCAACAGAAAGAAAGTCACTTTGGGGGATCATTTAATAGACCCCAAACTTTCTGGTTCTTGGCAAAAGGAGTAAATCAAAGGGCAAACCCCTCGTTATTCCCTTTGTTTGTCTGATACTGCAGTGCCTGTTTTAATTGTCCCCATTAAATGTGTGAGGTGGCACAGGCTGCTGCAGATAATTGTATTTTCTGCTCTGCAGTGGGCAGGGAATGAGGAAGTTTGTGGGTAAACTCATTATGAGGGTCAGTCAGTGCCTGTTTTCCTGTGGCACTTCCAGTAATCCCATTAAGTTGAGCTCAGTTACCTTTTAAATGGCAGTAATAGGTCATTCCCTGTGGCTCCATTTGTATTTGGAGCAGCATTTAGGCTGGTTTATTCCCATTAAACATCAAAACTTTGGACCCAAGGTGGGACCTTTAGGGTTTACTGTTATTAATCATGTTCAATAATCAATTGAATCTCTTTTAAGCCACGTACAGAGAAACTGGTGGGAGTAGAAAGTAGGGAAGAGAAGGAGCTGGTGCTTAGCTGGGGTTACTTGTGGGTGTCACATTATTATCAGTATTCATTCTGATATCCTGTAGCCAGATCCAAAATGGGTTAACACTGCATTAAACTGGACTTTTCTGAAGGGAAAACCTGTCTGAGCAGAAGAATTAAATCAAATTTGTGTGTGTTTGACACCTTTTGGCTTCAATACCCCCTCAGTAAGGGAGAATTTGGATGTTTGGGGAGGGAGAGTGGCTGTAAATGTGCAAAAGTGGTGTTTTAAACAGAGTCCAAGGCAGGGGGTAGGAGTGAAGCACTGGAGTGGGCTGTAAATCTCCTCTTGTGGTGGAATGAAGAGCCCTGTCTGCATCCAGAAGAACATTGGGGGGTGTGTGGAGGGCCTGAAATTCAGGACTGCTCCCTTGGGACCCAGATTTCAAGGTTTTGGGGGGGGGTGTCTTTGCCAAGGAATCAGAGGGACAGAGCTCCTCCCTTCCCTGCCTGTCCTTCCCAGCTCCAGCAGCAGCACTGGCTTGGCTTTCACCTCCCTGTGCAGGAGCAAGAGCAGGTGGCAGAGGGAGGTGGTGCTGTCTGAGGGAATGTTCCCCATGTGGAATTCCTGTGGGAATTAAGGCACCTGCTACTCCCAGCCTGATCCACATGGCACCAAAACCTGGGGCTGCTACACCAGGGAACAACTGGCCAAGGCATCATCTGTGGGTGTGCTGCCCCTGCCTTTCTGCTCCCATTTTTGGCTCTCCCAAGAGGGGAAAAAAAGTTCCAAATCCCATGTCCAAGTGCTCTCACCAGCCCCTAAATACAAGGGTGTAACACTCATCCTGCTGGGAGCACAGGCTCCTCCACAGGGATTTCACCCCCTTTTATGGGAACTGGATCCCTGTTGATCCTTCTCCTGGCAGAATCCTTCCCCTCATGGTACAACCCTTTCCCTCATATCAGAGTCCTTTCCCTCACATCAGAATCCTCTCCCCCCTGTCAGAATCCCATGCTCATCCCTTTGGTCACACCTCCTCTGTGCCAGCACTATCTGGACACATCATTTCCATCCCTCTAATTCTTGTTCTTTCCTCTTCCCAGACCTGCCCCTTCCTGCCCCAATTTTCCAGCCTTCCCACCACACACTCCATACCATTCTATTTTTTTTTCCCCTCACTCACTCACTATTTGTCCATAAAATAAATCCTGCAGAATGTCAACATCTCAGCATATGGATCCAGCCATTCCTCACCTTTTTTTTCCCTCCTTCTTTATTTTTCTGTTTTCCTTCCAAAACAATTGGCTACTTATGTTGGAATATTCCCTGATGTTTGGGACGTGGGAGATCTGGCTCTGAAAAGTTCCTGAGACAGAAATGTCTTTGTTGCTGCCCAGGATGTCTCACCCTCCCAGTGGATCTGGGGTTGGGAGTCATGTGAGATGTGCTTTGTAATAGCTTTTGATCCTGGTGCATCTCTGCCAAGATTTTGGGGACTGAGACCCGGATTCTCCAGGGCTGAATGACCCTAAAATTAATGCCTACATTTGTGGTTGGTAGCAGTTGAAAACTGGACACAGTGTGGTAGGATTTTGCTGATATTTAGGTAGAATAATCTGATTTCCAGAATCATTATTCTTCTCTAAAAGAGCCATGACAGATGGGATGTTCTCTCTTATTTGGGATTTTTTTTCCCCCTTTTGGGATGGTGGGACAAGATGGATGAGGAGCCTTGTTGCCATTCTCTGCTCTAATAAAAACATGAGGGCTTTTTTCCCATCACCTCTATGATCTTTAAGGTCCCTTCCCACCACAACCATTCCATGATTTTAATTGATGAAGTAGATGGGGTTTCCAAAAACTCCAAAGTGGCCTGAGTTTGGATTAAACCACGATTTTATTGGGTATTTTTTGCTCTGTATAAATGTCACCACCAGGTTTAGAACCATCTGAGTTGCTAAAAGGCCTGGATTTTTTTTTTTTTTCATGAAGGCATTTATTCAAAACATCTCCTTTTCTCCCCCATTTCTCTCTCCTGCCTGTTCCAGTCTGTGAATTCATGTCCTCTGAGCTCGATGACACACTTGAGAAACTCCAGATTGGTGCCAGGTTCTAGGAAGTGCTTCTGGAAATAGATTTCCACCACCACCCCCTTGGGAAAAAAAAGAAATTAAAAAAAAGGAGTGATATTTACTTTCTTCTCTCTGAGATGTGGTGGAGTGGTGCTCTCATCCTGGCAGGATGGTGGGGATAACAGACTCAACAGGGCTTTTCCTGGGAATTCAGAGCAAATCCTGGTTTTCCACGGGTGTGAAAACAGCAAGGAGTAACTTTTCCTGAGCAGCAGCTTTTGGGCTGTGCCACTGCAATGTGATTGAAGTGGGGGTTCCTCAGGAGGGAAAATCCAAGGAAAAAGCAAGAGAGAGGTGTCAGAGCTCTGAGTTGTCTCTCTCTTATCCTCTGTCCTCTGTATTTTCCAGCTGCTAATTCCAGGCATGATCTCAGTTTAATGGAATTGAGAACCCTGGGTGCTTTCATTTCCTCAGCTGCCCAAGAGGGTCACGTTTTGCTGTGGAAATATGTTGCTTTTGTGGATCGAGGACAGAGTTTAACCATGAAAAAACCTCCTGGCGGGTTCTTCCAGCACTCAACCAGGGCTCTGCAAGCTTTGGGAGCTTTGGGAGCTGTGTCTTCATCAAGTGAACCAAGAAATACAGCACAGATACAGAAGCACTTGGTAACAAATCAACTGATAGTGCAGATATTCCTCATTTAAAAGCATAGCAGAGCAAATGTTTCTTAATTCCCAAGCTGAGAAGGGAAACAGAGAAAACAGGTTTGTCACTTCAGATATTGCAGGAGGGAAGTACAAAGGTGAGCAGAGCAGACTGGTTTTTGTAGCTCAGAGGCAGCAGAATTACAACCTCTGATGTAAATGTTACTATAGTAACTGGTGTTTTTATTTAAAAGCCCAGTAAATAGACATCTCAAACCCATAGAGCTTGTCAAAGTGTCAGTTAAACTGCAGAACCTGGGAGATGAAGGACCACTTTTTCTTTTTTTCTTCTTTTTTTTTGGGCCAAATCTCTTGGTTTTGCTGTAATTTCCCTCTTGAATGCACTCAGCATCTTCTTGGGAAATGGCCCTCACTAGTGAGCTGGGACCTGAGAAGCTCCAAAAGGGATGGAAATCCCTTCCAGTGACTTTTCTGTAGATCATTCCCTTCCACCTCCCTGCAGAGCTAATTCCCAACAGCTACAGCTCCCTAACCATGGAAAGAATTAAGAATAGGTTATGGAATATTAGATATTCCTCCTCCCTATTCCGCTGGTTCAGGTGTCCCTTGGGAATTGGAGGGTGTTTAGTGCTGCTTTTCCTCCCTTTTTTCCTTTCTCCCCCTCCATGTGGCTCTGGGCCCTCCTGGCCCAGTGCTGTTCACTGGGGTGGCACTTGTGCCCTCTCAAATGATGCTTTGATTATGAAATAATTCCAGATTCCCATAAATGAGGAGCCATATCTCAGGAATATCAAGGGGTTTCTGCTTTTTGTGCTCATCTTTTCCATTTGGAAAACATCCCTGGGCTTTGCTGTGGCATAAAATTGTGTTGGTTCCCTAAAAGGTGAGGAGTTTGGGCAAGGGCTTGGGGTGACAGGGTGTGGGGGAATGGAAGTAGGGTTGGATGGGATATTGGGAAGGAATTCCTGGCTGGGCTGGAATTCCCAGAGAAGCTGTGGCTGCCTCTGGATCCCTGGCAGTGTCCAAGGCCAGGTTGGAGCCCCCTGGGACAGTGGGAGGTGTCCCTGCCCAGGGCAGGGGGTGGGATGGGATGAGCTTTAAGGTTCTTCCCAACCCAGTGTGAAATTCCATGATCCATATTTTTCCCTGCCTGCTTTTTGGGGGAGGGAACATCCTCTCCTTGTGCCTTGGGGAAGTACCTAAACCAAGAAGTTCCTTGGAGAAATGGTTTAAGGTTAATACAGTTTGCAGTGTGAGGCAGAGTTTTAATCAAGATTAAATTGAACCCCAAGGGCAGAAAAAGGATATTTCCTCATCCTGCACCTTGTTCAGAGGTTTCTCTTGATGACCTCAAACGAGTCAGTGTTTTGATGTCCCTGTTTTCCTGCAGCCCCTCTGCTGTTGAATGATGGCATTCATTCCTTTGTGCCTCCAAGGCGAATCCCTGTTTGGACACTGAATGAGGAATAATTCTGGCCTGGAAGGTAAAGGTGAGAATTTCTGCATCCAAAGCACTTGAACTTTAGGTCCTTCAATGAAAAAAACCACCCCACAGAGAACTTTTGAATAATGGGGAGGAATTATCCTGCTGCATTATCTTTATTAAATGATTATAAAGAGAATTTGGAGAGGGAATCTGAGCATTCCCAGAAAAGGAAGAACCTACATGGAATTCCCTGCTTGTGTTTGATATTGGCATCTCCAATAAACTTTAATATCTTTTCAATCATTCTGGGTATAAAACAACTCGATTTTTTTGATTCTGCTGCTAAAATTTATTTGTATAACATACTAATACTTAAAGTACTATAAAATACTACTTGAAAGTTTACTTTAAAATACTATAAAATATTACTTAAAATACTATAACTTAAAATACTATAAAATATAACTTAAAATACTATAAAATATGTATTATACTATAAAATATTACTTTAAATACTATAAAATATTACTTAAAAATACTATAAAATATTACTTAAAATACTATAAAATACATAAAGTATTTTTTGCACGTGTTCAATCCTCACCTGCACCATTTTGAAGTTTCAGTGAGAATTGCAGAGAGTTCCTGTGGGTGCCCAAAACACACTGAAATCTTCTCAAAAACACTTGGGACTTGATATTTTATGATGTTTTGTTGTATTTCAATATATAATTCATGGAAAGGCTTCTGCACCTTTGTTATTTTTACAGTGATTCGAGGGACAAAGTCTGAGGTGAAATGAGGCTGAGAGAAAATAGGTTTTCTTGGTCTTTGCATTTATTAAAAAAAAAAAGATTCTCTAAAAATTGTTCTGGTTCCAAAAAGGGGGAGGAATTGCTGTGCCGAGGCTGGAAAACATCATGGATCAGTTTGTTTGACATCCTGGCTGACCACATCCCAGGGAATAAAGCACGGAGGGAATGGGAGCTCTGGGATGATCTTCGTGAGGTAATTCAGACATGACAGAGACAAGAGGATAGAGACAAAAAGTGTGTCAATAAAGTCAGTTATGAAATAATGGAATCCCTGAGGCTGGAAAAGCCCTCCAGGATCACGGAGCCCCCCCTGTGCCCCATCCCCACCTTGGCACTGATGCCACATCCATCGTTCCTGGGCCACCTCCAGGGCTGGGCGCTCCAAACTCCCTGGGCAGCCCCTTCCCACCCTGACCGCCTTTCCCGGCGGGAAATCCAGGGAATTCCAGGCTCCCATTCCCGCCGGGAGCCCGCGGGGTGCGGGAGGAGAGGCGGAGGGGGCCCGGCAGAGAGGGAGGAGGGGAAGCGGGACAGACCGGGGTTGGGGGGACTGGGACACACTGGGGGGAACAGGGACAGACCGGGATTGGGAGAACCGGGACACACTGGGGGGAACAGGGACAGACCGGGATTGGGGGAACCGGGACACACTGGGGGGAACAGGGACAGACCGGGATTGGGGGAACCGGGACACACTGGGGGGAACAGGGACAGACCGGGATTGGGGGAACCGGGACACACTGGGGGGAACAGGGACAGACCGGGATTGGGGGAACCGGGACACACTGGGGGGAACAGGGACAGACCGGGATTGGGGGAACCGGGACACACTGGGGGGAACAGGGACAGACCGGGATTGGGGGAACCGGGACACACTGGGGGGAACAGGGACAGACCGGGATTGGGGGAACCGGGACACACTGGGGGGAACAGGGACAGACCGGGATTGGGGGAACCGGGACACACTGGGGGGAACAGGGACAGACCGGGATTGGGGGAACCGGGACACACTGGGGGGAACAGGGACAGACCGGGATTGGGGGAACCGGGACACACTGGGGGGAACAGGGACAGACCGGGATTGGG
>VXBA01002785.1:314011-352422 GCA_013399895.1 Serilophus lunatus | reverse complement strand
ACTGAGGGGAACCGGGACACACTGAGGGGAACCGGGACACACTGAGGGGAACCGGGATTGAGGGGACCCGGGACAGACTGAGGGAACCCGGGATTGAGGGAAACCGGGGCAGACTGAGGGGACCCGGGACACACTGAGGGGACCCGGGACACACTGAGGGGACCCGGGACACAGCGAGGGGAGCGGAGCGGGGCCGGGCTCGGAGGGGTCGGGGCTCGGCAGCGGAGCAGGACGGCGGCGGCATCACTCCTGCCGGGACCCCGGGAGCCGAGAGAGGCAGGTCGAGGAATTTACTTTTCTTCCCGTTTTTATCTTTTTCCTTCGGGGCTCCGGGAGCCAAGAGAAGCAGGTCGGTGAATTTACTTTTCTTCCCTTTTTCGCCTCCCCCCATTTCCCGTGATGGCTCCCCCTGGCAGGGTGTACCCAAAGCAGCCCTTTCGCCTTTATATTCCCTGAGACTCAGCGGCTGAAGCAAAAGAAGAATAAATCTTAGTGAATATGAGCCGCTGACATTGCTGAGATAGCCCTTAATTAGCATTTCTAAACGAGCCCTTGACTACCAAGGCTAGGCAATGCTGCCAGGTGAGCACCGGAGCACTGCTTCCAGCAGGGGAAAGTTTTATTAAAAATGCCTTTTTTCCTTTTTTTTTCCTATTGCTGGCTTAATATCAGGAGTATTTCTGAAACTCAAGTGTCTCACACCGTGTGTTGCACAAACCTCAGCGCAGTGGAGAGATGATGCTGCTGGACCCTGGGCTGGGAACCTGCCTGTGAATATCTGTGGATAAACAGGTAATTTTAATCCAAATAAGAGAAATTGTACAGTCTGGGCAAACCTTTTTGAGAGTCTGGGATGTTTTGCTGTTGGAACTCAGGAGGGAGGTTTGGAGCTGTGCTTTTTGCCCAACCTGTGTTGCCTTGGTGAAATTTTTAGTATTAGGAAGCAAAATTATTCAGTGTAAGTCAGGCTCATTGTTATTTTGTATGTTCCACTTACTCCAAAATCTTCATTAATAATTTCTTGCTCAGGAGAGTCTTGCCCAAACCAACAGGAGTGGAAGCCTTCAGCAGCCTTGAACAGCAGGTCAGAAGTTGCTGTGTAGAGACATCATTGGTAAAATATTTTTGTGCTTTGCAGAGGTGTTTTAAATATTTAAAAACAGCTGTAGTGCAGTGCTTGGAAAAGTCAGGGGCCCTGATTCCTTCCTTTTGCATGGACACTTCCCCAGCTGTGCATAAACCCACTTGTCCTTGCTGTGTTAACTTTCTCTGGGATAAAGCCATAGTTAAAAGTTTTAATAATTCTCCTTATTTACCTTCCTGTTCCCTGTTAACTGTTCCTGTGAAACTTGTGTCCCTTCTTACAGTGAAGCTTGGAATTCTGACAAGTTTACTATTCTCACTGGAAAATACTTTGGGAAGCCCTGGGATTTCTCTCCAATATCTCTTCTTTACCCAATTCCCCTGTAAATTTGAAACAAGGAAGTCTGAATTTGGAACAGGGAAATGCTGGAGACACAGAGCTTTTTGATCTGTCACTTCCCCCTTCCAAGGCCTGACCACCCCTTCCAGGGAGAAATTCCTCCTGAATTCCTTTCACTTCCAGCAGGAATTGCAAAAGCCTTTCTCTTCAGTAGACTGCATATAAATGTAATTTTCCTCCTTTAAGGAGTGTGGGGATCTGTGGGATCTCATGACCTAGGGGTAACTTTACAGGTTTTTAAAATACATATCCAGTATTTTTGTCCAACATATGGGAGTGATCTCTGCCAGGTTCCTGCTGAGAAGTGACCAGGGAATTGTTGTTGCACCTGTAAAAGAGGTATGGATAATATTCACTTATAGCCAGTAAATGATTTTAAAGGATTCCTCTTTTCTTCTGTCAGCTCCAGTTAAATTGGCAGGATTTTCCTTGTGAGGGGACAATATTCCAGGATTCTTGTCCCTTCACTGGTCACTTGGCTGCTCCTTCAGGGAGATACTGAAGCACCTCTGCTTTGAGCCATGCTCAAGGTCCTCTGGATCCTACAAAACACACACATATTTGTATTTATATTTTTATATTATATATTTAGATTTCATGCAGCCCCAAACTGGAAGGCCAGTGAGTTACATAACCTTGGCACCAACTCTTTTGGCTACATTGATGTTCTCAAGGAAACTGTTCTCAGAAATATTTCAGGAATGGAATACCTTGGAGGGATTCCCTAGGTCTCATTTCTTGCCCTGGCATTTGCTGTCTGACTTGAGCTCTAAGTTTTACTCATTACTCAGTCCTCGTTGTCTGCAACAGCAGCCAAACTCTGCTGTTTATTTTATCCAAAGGAACAGTTTTATTCTGATATCTGTGGTGGCTTTCAGAGCAAACCCAGAAGGTGAACAATGGTCAGCCAAGGCCTGGAGGAGTGAGGGATCTGTGGCACTAATGATGAAAGAGCTGTATTGGTGTTTAATTGGTATTTAATTGGTATTTAAAGCAATCTTTTTCAGCTGACACTCTGATTTTATTCTTCCTTTTTGACCTGTTCTTCCTTTCTCTGGAAGGTGGAAGGTGCCCCATAGCAGGAGATGGAGTGAGATGATCCTTAAGGTCCCTTCCTGCCCAAACCATTTGGGGACTCTGTGAGTATCAAACTGACATCACCAAAATGAAACTCTAATGGAACAATAGACTGTTAATTATCACCTCTTAATTATTTTTCTCTATTTCAGATCAGCTCCACAAAACAAGATGTACTGGCAGATCACTCCAGCTGTGCTTGTGCTGTTGGGTGAGTAACTACCCAAATAAGTCTGTGGGAAGTTGTGCAGAATGAAGAGGAGCCATGTTCCTGTTTTACAGTCCTGCTCCTGGATTAGTGCCTTAGCACAAATACAACAAGAACCTGGTGCTCTCACTGTGTGGAGCTGAAATGTTGTCTCTCCCAGGGTTGTGCCTGTGTGTTTTACCCCAAAGAGCAGAGAATTGACTTTAAAGATCAGGAAACATCAGCAGAAAGTAGGTGCTGAGTCAAGACACATTCAAATAAATGCCCCAGTCAGAATATGATCTGAGAGAAATTTGTGGGTGACTTGTTTTGTTCCCCAAATAGGTCCAAAAGCATAAGGAAAATTCCCTTTTCCATCAGAACTGCCAAGTTTCTGTTCAGCTCAGTGTGGCCAAGGTGTCACTGAGTGTGAGCTCTGCTTTTTTGGGATGCTGGCATTCCTGCCTCCATGGGCACAGGGCTCCAAATGTTGGTTTCCCAGTTGGGAAATGTCTGCAACAATATTGGCATGTGCTGTTCAGGGACAGCTGGTATTTGCCTTTCACTCTTTTATTAAAATAAGAGCTATTTAAAGACTTTTGATGATGATGTTCAGGGAGAAAGCAGACTGCAATCCACTGGGGTTGCTTTCAAAATTTGTGTCATCTTGTACCTCTGCAAAAGAGGAATAAATAATTAGACTTCCACATATTTTCTATGTATTTGGGGGTTTTTTTCATCTTGCTCTGGATGTATTTTTATCCACTCAGTATCAAATATTGCATTGTTGGCATTCTTTAAAATACCTTCCATGATTGAAACTTGTTGTGTACTTTTAACTGGAAAACCTGGATGCCTCAGGAAGTTTCCAAGAGGCTTCAGAACAGTTTGTCACTCTCTGCTGGCCTGCAATGACTGAAAATCAGTGTATCCATGGATTGTCTATAAGAAAATAACCATGGCTGGCACCTACTACTCTTAAAAACTTCTGTATTTTTATATTATTTAGCTCATAAATCAGCCAGTGCAAAAAAAATAATCTTTTTTTTTTCTTATTTTAGCTGTTGCAAAGCACAGAGCATCAATTAATTTCCATCTAATGAACTGCTTAAAATATTTATGCCCTTACAGAGGGAACAGCTGGAAGTGCACAAATGACCCACATGCCTTTCTGTAACCAGAGCTTTATCTTTGAAATCCCAATATTTTATAGTAAACTGCTCCCCAAACCCACACTCTCATGGTTTGACCCTGGTGAGTGGAATTCAAGTCATGTCTTACCAACAGGAGCCACAGATGTGCTCAGAGCAGCTTTAGTTTGAAGGATCTAAACCTGCATCTCATTCCCCAGACAATGCCCCCAGTCCTCCCCCCAGTCCAGAGGGGATGTTTGTGGCCATTTGTAGGAATCAGGCCCCTGATTTTTACACAACAATTTGTTTCTGCTTTACATCAACCCCTCCCTTTTCATTGCCAGGTAAGATGAACTGTTTCTTTTATTTCCCACACCTTTACCTTTTTATTTCCAGACTGTCTTCAAGTGGCACTTGCCCACTGTGTGATCCACCCAATTCCTGCCAGGAATTTCACATTTCCCTGTGTGCTGCTGAACGAGACATTTCTGAGCCCTTTCTCTGCTGGAGCTGGGAGGAAATTCCACCCTGGAACCTCTGAAATCAAGGCCCTAAGAAATGAAGAAAGTTTTCTGTGTTGCCTTTGGAGTGACAACCACACTGATTGTGCTCTGTACAGAGCCAGCATGAAGGCAAGGAAGTTTATTCCTTCAGGAATAAATGTCTCTGCTTCCCAGGAAATAGGTGGGTTTGGCATTCAAGGGCACAAGAAGTTACTTCACAAAATGGTTGGGGTTTTTTTTGGTTGTTTGGGAGGAGAGGGGTGGGTTGTGTTAATGGGAATTCACTTTTGTCCTGGGAAGGCAACACAGTGTAAAATCCTTCCTCACAGAGGGCTGTAGTGAAAGATGAAGGGAATTGCATAGCAGAGTTTCAAAGGGGGGGGGGGAAAATATCTGGCTTTCTAGGGGAGTTCTGAATAAAATATGTACCACTGCATATGAGGACTTCAACTCAGATCTTCAAAGGAGTTCAGACACTGTGAGAAATATTTTAGATGGTTTTTGTGGAGATAGGCTTCAAACTCCTTTAGGAGGCAGGGGAGATGGAAAGCAAATTTCTACATGGATTATGATGCTTTAGTAAATATCTGTACATGGATTAGAAAGATTTTTTTTCCAAGGCTGTTTTTCTCCTCCTGTAAACCCCTGAGTCTCTGAGGAACACAGTGCCCTGCAAGGACCTCCTTGACCTCAGCAGGGTAAAATTCCATTTTCCAAGAAGTGCCCCATGGAACAAAAGGCTCTCTCATTGTTGCTGTAGGGTGTGTGCACAAACCCACACAGAGCCTGTACCCCTTCACAGCAGCACCTTCATTTTCCTCCCCCCTGCAGCCTTTTCCAGGTAAAAAAATATTCCTTCTTCAATAATGCCACAGATTCTAAGCCTTGCAGGGATTTCAGGGCATCTCCTGGTGCCCAACTCACCTCAGAGTATCCATAAATATTTCCTTCATGAATATCTGTTCCTTGGCCTCTCTGTGAGGGAATTTTATCCAGCTCTTCAGTTGTGGTTTTGTTTTGGTTGACTACAGGTCAGAAATGTGTAATCCCTTTCTTTTATTCAGATTCCAACTGGAGGATGAGATGTTGGATTAAAGGCAAGCTGGACCTGTTAGTTTGCAGCCTGTGGGGTTTGTACTTGAGAGAGGACTTGGAGGTCAATCTTTTCTATGCTAGGTAAGAACAGAACTCTTGAATTTGTCACTGGAAATAGGAAAGCATTTTCTAAAACATCAGTGGTGCCTTGAGCTTTGCAAGCAGATGTTATCTTATGTAAAATATATAAAGTTTGTATTTCTTTGAATGAGAAATGGTTGGAATGGGCAAACCCCCTCCTCTGTCTTTTCCATGTCTCTTAAAATGCTTTAATGAAATCAGTGTTGATTTGTTGAAGTTCCTTTGCTCTTAAAATTGCTTGGTTTTAAAGCTGCTGTTCTTGATTCTGCCTCTTCTTTGCTTTTGACCATAATATTGTCTCTCTTAAACTAATTATGGTGTTTTACATGGAATACAAAGGCAAATACTCCCCTGGTGTCATTGTCAGTGTGATAAATATTCCCTGGGATGGGAATAGATGGAATTATCCTGGTTGTGGGAGTGGGCAGATCTTATGCACATGACCTGCCTGATGTGGTTACAAAAAGATCTCTTTGGTTCCAGTTATGCAACCCCACTGTTCCTTCTGAATTCCTCATGGGTTGGAAGGAATGGCATCACCACAGAGGCTTCAGGATAAACTCAAAGAATTGATTTACTTTGACAGGGGGTGTCTTTTACTTAACAAATCAAGTATGTCTTGCCAAAAATCATCCCTGTACTCAGGGTAGGAGGCAAATACACTGACTAGGAATAAATGTGGTTGTTTAGATGACATAATACTTTAAAGCTGAAATCAGGTTTTGATTAAGTGGGTTCCTCCTTCCTTTGATTTCTGAAATACCATTACACAGGTATTTGTGGGAGAAGGAGATCTGACTCTGCCCATGCAGTCTCAACTGCTTAGGAGAGTCTTTGCCAGTGATCCCAGGGCAGTAATCTCTGTGCTGGATTTTTTTTTGGCATGCTTAATGTCCATGGAAGAACAGATTGGAGTCCCAGCTGGGATGAAGAGATCCTTTGTGTTAGGAAGGGAATTCAGTAAGTGCCATTGCAATTGAGGAGAGCAGCCCTAAGGACCCACCAGAGCCCTTGTGGAATTTTCTCTGCTTGATTCCTCTTTGCTGCAGAGGAGAGATTGGACATCTCCTGACATTGGAGAGCTCCTTTCACTCCCCAGGTTCCACATCAATGCTCATCTTTGTGCTGGGGGAGCAGCTACTAAAGCCCTTCACATTTTGGGGAGGTGACAGCTTTCCCTGCTGCCTTGCTGATACCTTAACATTTTATTCACGTGAGCCAAAATACCTTGAAAACATTCCCAGTTTTAAAAATAGCATTCCTGGCATGTGTTTCTCCCTGGGAGCTGGGAGACCAAGCCAGACTTCTCACATACAGGACAGGCAAAAATAATGACCCAGAAGAATCACATTACTCCTGGTTTGACTGATTTGAAGTCCCTGTGAGGCTCTCCTCTGGTTCTGGGACTGTTCTCCCATTTTTTTAAGGATAAACCATCCAATTTGCCTCAGGACTGGTTGCTCAGCTGAGGGCTCAGCCTTTTCCAGCCAGAGAACACCAACCTTTCATTGCAGCTTTATCTTGAGCTCAGCAGCCATCAGATGTTCTGCACTTTACCAGGGCAGCTTGTTCAAATAAGGATTTCTCTGGAGTTATTATAGATCAAAGACATTGGAATATAATTCTGGAAAATCCTGGAAGCTCAGACAGCTCCATTAATTCCTAATAAAGATGTTGCTTGCACAGACACACCACAAAGAAATACTGAAGTCCCAATGGTGACCCAATTTCAGAGCTACCTGGATGGGATGGACCTTTCCTGAAATTAGAGGAGTTGTAGAAGTTCGTGTCTTTCACAGATTTCCTCCTAAAATAATTCTGACCTTTTGCTTTAGTTGGATGTCACAATTTCAAGAATATGACTGAAATTCAGTGAAGACATTTAAAGCCTAAGAATTCACCACAGATCAATGTAGCAAAGGAAGGAGGGTTGAATAGTGCCCCAAAATATAAAATATTTAGGTGTTGAGGTGCTGACTAAATCTGTGTCAGGGTTTGGAGGGGAGGAGGAAAAGCAAGCCTTGGGCACCTGCCCTTGCTGCAATGTTAATTCTTCCTGTGGTTCAGGGCTTACAGTATTGAATTTTTCTTCTTCTTTTTATCCTTTAGTCCCAGCTGGAAGTCACACTGCCTTGGATTTGTTTGAAGTTTACCCCAAATTTCTCCTCCCTGACCCTTCCTGAACTTGTGAGGGCTCATAAATCAGTAGCACTGACACTAGCACAACAAGGAGAGAAGCTTTCTAACATTCTTCCCCCTGTACATTGGGGTTTTTTTTGTGCAAATAAGTTGATTTTGATGGTTAAAAATTTAAATAATGATTAGAAAATATTAGGGGGTGAGGTGGTAATAACCTCTTTCCAGATAGATCAGATCAAAGGCACAGCTTGATGAAAAGATTACATTTTTATGGGTTGATTGTGGCTATTTTTTGGACTCATAAAATCTGTGAGCAACAGTAGAAAGCAGAGAAACCTAAAGAAAAAATTCTGCCAAGTCTTTGAAAGAAAATTCAGGAGAAAGAAGTGGAGCCACAAATATAAAACCAAAATTATTCCATGTCATTTAAAAGCACTGCCAGGAACCATCAGCATCATTCTTGTGTCCTGAAGTCTGAGAGTCCTGGTCAAAATTATTCAAGGAATGTCAGGATTGGCTGACTGGGACATTAATAAAGGTTCTCTACATCTTCCTGGGAACCTGCAGAGCTTCTGGGCTGGCAGAGTGGGGCTGCAAATCCTGCTGCTCCCAGAATATCCCAAATCCCAGGGGGATGGATGCACATTGTGTGTGTTGATCCATAACTCTCATTGTTCCCAGGTTTTGTCCTTTGGGAACAGAGCCACAGATTCAGTGAATTGTGCCCAGTTCCCCTGTGCTCTGCACTCACATAAAGGTGCTGGATGGCAAAGTGACCAAAAAGAGAAAAAGCCCTGAAAATCTTGTCCTTTCTTCCCTGCAGTGCAGAGCTCTCTGCTCTCCCTGGATCCAGGTGTTCCAAGGAGTCAGGCAAGCTACAAAACTATCTGAAAAATGCACTGAAAGGCTCTTTTCTCTGAACTTCAATTTCTTTCTCTGAATCAGTAAAACAAACCCCTTACTGTACAGAAATGATTCCAAAATTACTTTGGAACAGTTCAAACCAGAGGCTTTTTTTTTTTTTTTTCTTAGGATGAAAAGTCAGTAGCAGGAAAGAACCCAAAGTGGTTCAACTGTCAGGATTTGGCTTGGCTTTACTGTTGTGAGATGTTTGGCTCCAAAGTATTCACACTATTAAATTCCATAGCTTAGGGAGAGGCCTGTTCCCTGTCAGTGGATACCTGCAGGACTCCATAAACAGGGATCTGGGTTTGGAAGAGCCTGTGGAATATCTATGGAGTAGAAAGGACAATAAAGAATATTTGGGAACTGCTGGTTCCAAAGAGAGTAGGGTTTGGTGGGATATTGGGGAGGAATTCCTGACTGGGAGGGTGGGGAGGGGCTGGAATGGAATTCCCAGGGAAGCTGTGGCTGCCCCTGGATCCCTGGGGGTGTCCAAGGCCATCCTGGGATGGTGGAAGTTGTCCCTGCCCATGGCAGGGGTGGGACGGGATGAGATTTGGGGTCCCTCCCAACCCAACCCATTCCATAATTATAATATTACTGGTAATGCTTAATTGTAGCAGAAGCTGGAAGGAATATGAAAGTGTTCCAATATTATTCCAGTGCTCCATGAATGGGATGAGATTTGGGGTCCCTCCCGGGTGGTGGTGGCAGGAGCTGCCTGTTAGTCCAGCAGAAGGGACACTGAAGGGTGTTGGAGTTGTTCCCTTCAGGAATCAGGAACTAGTCTGACTTAACTACAGGTATCATCTGGTGTTGGAACACACTTGTTTAAAAGTCAAACCTTAGGAATACTTTCCATGAGATCATCATTACTTGGAAACCATTTAAAAAGGGAGAAGCAGCCAAGTCAAAGCCATTAATTACAATCACTGCCTTTACCTTTTCCATTCATTAATTGATTGTTTTAGAAATCAACCTTCCCCATGCGAACAAACCTCTTGAAATACAGAAAAAAAATATCCCTGTTTTGTTATGGTTCATGGTTTTATTTTTCCCTTTTAGGTCAGAGCTGCCCCTTGGAGATGTGTCCACAAGTTCCCTGCAGGGGACAGTGAGGGTGGCCCAGTGTGACTGTGGGGGGATCACATGTGAGTGTCTCGTGCCCTCCCTGAGGCTCAACCAAACCTACATCCTGTGGCTGAAGGTGCTGCTGGCTGGGACCCCCCTGTGCTCCCCTCTGATGGCCCTCAAACCCCTGGACCTGGGTAAGCAGGAGCTGCATTTGAAGCCTCCTCTGATGGAGAACAGCAGCAGGATGTCCCCTGGGGAGGGAGAGCAAAAGGCTCCCTGGGGCTGGATGTGTTTCCTAGCTCCTGCACAGACCAGAGGGAGCAGAGGCCAGGCAGGCAATGGAATTGTTATTTCTGATTCTTCTCTTTCTAACCAGGACACCTCTGTGCCTGAGTCTGGAATTGAGGACTTAAATTAAAGCAAATAAACCCACCTCTTTCCCAAGCAGCTCTGCTGTCCTGCTGCTTTCTTTTTCTTTTTTTTTCTTCCTTCCAATGTCAGTGTTTTTTCCCAGTTGGAAAACATCCCTCTGTATTTGATCAAGCTAAAACTATACTGACATTATGAATTTGATATGTCCAGTTATTGCAGATTTGGGCAAATTTCATAAAAGCAAGGGCTCTGCCAGTGTGCAAATGAAAAAAATGGAAGTTTTATCTACTTCTTATTAACTTAAAAACTTTGGAAATTTATAGACTTCTTCCTAACTGATGTGCTTTGCAGACAGAATCTGTTAAAAGACTCTGGGTGGGTTTTGAAGAGCAGAAATTGCGTTTTTCATCATGCTGCTTTTAAATTCTGCTACAGGAAAAAAAAAAAAGAGAACTTCAAACTCGAGCCTGCCAGTATTTAAAATGACATAATTAGTTCTGCTTAGTGAAGCATGTTTTAAAAATGCACAATATTAGTATATGTTCTGCCAAGATTTAGCTCAATTAAAATTATTTAGAATGTAAAACTATGAATACTTGTGCAATGTGGATTTGATGTGCTTATGGTAGTGCAGGTGGCCTGAGCAGAACAGAAATCCTTTTCTGTGTGCAGAAGAGGTGATTGATTCATGAAAATGTGATGGGAAAGCCACTGACTTTTGTTTTCTAAGCTCTCCCTCCTCCCAAATCACTCCCTGCTGGGCTTCATCACTGGATTGCTTCGAGATGGTCCCTCAGGAATAACTGAATAAGATCTAACTTAGTGTAGTGAATTTATACTGGAAACAATAACAGGTTTTTGGGGATGACTGAGTGAGATTCCACTTAAATGAGACACCTTGGAGGGCTGGAACTTGGAGGGAACTGCCTGGGACCTTTGGGAATGTTTTCTCTTCAGTTCTGTTCATGGGACAGTGTTTTGGAAGAGGATTTTCCTCAGAGAAACTCTGTGAATGAGGACAAGGCCAACCCAAATTGATTTGTCAAGGTCTGAGGAACAGCCAGGAGCAGGGGCTGGGTTTCCTGTCTTTATCCCAGAAAGTGGGAATGTAAATCCCTAATGATCATCCTAATTGCCATCCATCCCCGTCTCCAGAGAATTCCCTTCATCCTTGTGGGAAATTTTCCAAAACTCCACTTTTACTTTGTCCTCCTGGAGACCTTTCAGAGCCACAATCACTGGGGAAGAATGGGAATATTTAGAAAATGAGGACCTAATGTGTCTCCTCAGGAGCAAATCCCATCCCTCTCTTCCCCATCCCCTCTTTTCAGCAAGGCAGTGCTTGGTTACTGGGAAAAGTCCTAGCCCAAGGCAAGGAATTCATGGAGGTTTAAGGCAAATGGCAGGTGAAACAACATTTCTTACTAACCAACCACATAACAGTGGCAGGGGGCACTTTTCCAGGGGTATTCCACAACATCCCTGAGTTTAAAGACAAGGTGTGAAAGGGAATCCTGGCTCAGCAAAGCCCAGCAGCCCCAGGCAATGAGCTCAGACTACACCTATTAATTAATTTATCTGCAGTAAAGCCTGACCCTCCCTCGAACCTGCACCTGGAGATGGCAGAGGGGGGGCAGGTGAAGATGTGCTGGTCCCACCCTGTGCTCCTGCCATTCCCTCTGCAGCACCAAGTGAGGATCTCAGCAAGTCCTGGGAACAGCAGCTGGCAGGTGAGGCAGCTCCCTGCTCTGGGAGGGCTCTCCCAGAGCCCAGGAGTTCTCTCAGCACCCTCCTTGTCCTTGGGGAGTGGCTCTGGTGGGGCTGGCCTTGGCACATTGGCTTTGTCTGGGCTTTACATCTGTACACAGTGAAGAGAGACCCATCTCCTGCTGGGTCTTACAACAAAATCCCATCTTTCTCTTTGGATGAAATCCTGGATTCTGTGAAGTCTAAAGGCAAAGCTCTCTCCTCTCAGGAACCCCCAAATTCTATGTGTGTAGAATATACATACACATAGAATACATATATTCTGTATGTTCTATGTGTGTATGTTTAATATTTATAGGTTTTATTAGTGAGCTACTTTTTCTACAACCCAACTGGCTCTGGAATAAAACCCAGCTGCTGATTATCAATCCTTGCTTTCCACAGAGTTATTCAACTCCTATCACAATCAAAACCCCAGTAAATTTAAAGAGGAATTTCTTTTTTACCCAACTTACTACCTAAAAACTACTTTTTTGACTATTTTGCTTCCCTCTTCCTCTTTCATTCTACAACATCAATGGCTTGTGATAATCCAACAGATGGTTCAACTGGCTCTGGAAAACTCAGTGGCCATTGACAGCACCCTACTGGATTCCTCACACCTGGTCCAGGTGAGGTGCAGGAATTCCCAAGGTCCAGGGTTCTGGAGTGACTGGAGCACACCCTATGACCTCAGTTTGGGAGGTGAGGAGTCCTTTGGAACACAGCAGACTTCCCAGTCTGGTTTGGTTTGTGGAATGAGTGTTTCAGAGCCTGTGGGAAAAAGTTCTTTCCCTTTTGCTGCTCCTTGGGCCTGGCTTTGCTTTAGGCTCAGCAATCCCTGAGCAAGGTTTGCACAGAGTGCAGGGGAGGCTGCACCAGCAGCTCCTGACACCTCACCCAGCACCTGCTCAGAGCCAGAAAAAGCTCTTTGTACAAGAATTTTCCCATTTCCAAAGGCAGTTGGCGCTGTGCCTCTGCTCAGCACAAAATTCTTCTCCTGCTTTCTCTTATTTTGGAGCTGAGCTGAACACCCAGAACCCATTTCAGTGTCCATTGAAGAGCCCATTCAGGTTGAGCCCTGTGCAGACACTGACTTTTGTTAGATTTTTCCCTGTTGTTCCTGGGATTAACTGGAGATCTTGTGGCCCCAGGAATGCTCTGAACCATTCCATGCCAATCCCAGTGCTTACCCTGGGCCCTGACATGGGCACCAGTTACTGTGGCTAAACTTCACCTTGTGTGTCCTTAAACCAAGTACCAGGGAAAGAGAGAAACTTGGGAAAAGGAGCTTTTTCCAAGAAAACTGAAAATGTACAGGTCCTTCTGGCACAATAACATGAAACACAGGATGCCTGATTATAGGTCTGGAGGCTTAATTGGCCCTTAATATGTACATATATATATATGTGTATATATATATTTATATATTTAAAAAATGCAACTGAGCCCTAAGGTTTTGGATTTATCTCTATATAGATACACAAATTAAAAAAAAAAAGGTGTATATATATATAGAAATAACTAGAATAAATAGAATTTTGGGGGGATGAGTACATATTTTCTCTTTCCCACCCATGAATATACTGATATTTTCAGAAAGGGTTTGTGAGTGAATTGAGAAATATGGATTTAAAAGAGGCCCTGCAGGTGCTGTTAGATTGTATTTTTACACTGCTGAGACTGTAAAGCAAGTTTTGGAGACTTTAATCTGCTGATTTTCTCCTGGAAAGATTGATTCATTTTATTCTATTCCCCTTGTGTTGCTTTCACTGCCCCCTCCAGTGATTTTCTGCTCATTTAATTTGTCTTTGTCTGGTGTTATTAGAGATTATTAGAAGCAGGATTTGGAAGCAGCAGTTCTGGGGGAGACAAGCCAAGGATCATTTCTGCTCCTCTGCCCTGTCCTGGAAGCAGGAAAATTGGAAATACAACTGGATATTAATCCAGTTATTAATAATTATGGTTATAGTCATTAGTGATGGTGATGATCATGATAATAATGAGAATCATTATTATAATAATGGCGATGGTAATGATAATAATAATTATTATAATGGTTATGCTATAATAATAATGATGATCATGATGATAATAATGGTTATAATAATGGTGATGATATAATAACAATTATGATAATGATTAAAATAATATTAATGATGATAGTAACGGTGATGATATAATAATGATGATCATTATTGTCATAATGATGATATAATAATGATTTCTAATGACAAGTACTTTAATGGGTTTTTTGCTCAGTTTCTAACCCCACCCCTCTCCCCTTTCTCCCCGTGCAGCTCAGGTGCTGTACTTCCCTCCCCGGGCCCTGCTCAGTGCTGGCTCCACCATCTCCTTCCAGTGCCTGTACAAGCACAGGGGCCGGGCTGCAGCGCCCCGGGAGGTGGTTTGGTGGCTGGATTTGGCAGAACAAATCCCAGCCACCCACTACTCCCCTGTGGCTGAACGTGTCAGCAAAGTGACTCTTTCCAACTTGAAAGCAACCCAGCCTCGAGGAAGGTTCTTCTCTAATGCACTGTACTGCTGTCACCAAAGCAGGGAATGTCACCCTGGATATGCTGAGTTGTATGTAGTAGGTAAGAGTCCAGCTGCATTTTCAGTTCTCCTTTGGGTGCCTTTTCAGAGCAAGGCTGGAATACTTCTGTTTTGCTCCACTCGGTTTTTGTTGAGCAGTTGTGACTTGGGGTTTTTTTGGGGTATAAACCATTGTGTTGTTGTAAATCAGATTATTAATAAGGTTTCACTGTGTTTTAATTAGACATGAATGTTACTATCACGTGTGAGACAGATGGATACTTGGCTAAAATGACTTGCAGATGGGCTGCAAACCCAAACATGTTCATCCCAGGGAGTTCCTTCCACTTAAGATATTCCAGGTATGTAAAGCTTTTAATTCCACTCTTTGTGATTAGAAAACCCAGCAAAGAATTCTGAATAATTGCAATTATAAAACAACATTATATAATTATGAAATTACTGTTTCTCTCACCTGGATTTAATCCCAGCTGGAACTCCAGAGGTACAACTGCATGTGTAGGAAGGGAACTGTGTAACATCCATCCTATTTATGGAGTTTGTCAGTTTTTAGATCTGCAGATGCACTTTGATGCAAGTACTTTGCTTGGATCAGTTTTAAAAATTACTCTAGGTGCTCATAACCAGGAATTGTGAAGAAATAAGGAAAAAGCCCATTGACAGTGAGGGTCTGGGCACTGGGGCAGTGGCCTGGGGGCTGTGGAACTTCTTTCTGGAGACTCTCAGATCCCAGCTGGATGGAGCCTGGGCAGCTCCATCTGTCTCTGAATGTAACTCTGCTCTGAGTTGGATGTAAGACTTGAGACCTATTGAGGCCTCCATTCAGTCTTTGATTTTTCTATAATTCTGTCTTTTTTTATTTTAAATACAGACAGATAAAAATGTAAGGATGAAATAAATTCATTCCAGATGGAAAAAAAAAATCTTGCTTAAAGAATCAAATCTTAGTTGATGAAGGGATTATTGCTTTATGCAGGCAGCATCCACAGAATCCCAGAGTTCTGGGTTGGAAGGGACCATAAAGCCCATCCAGTTCCACCCCTGCCATGGGCAGGGACACCTCCCACTATCCCAGGTGGCTCCAACCTGGCCTTGGACACTTCCAGGGATGGGTTATCCTCAATTTTCCTGATTCATTTTTTGTTTTCAGCTTGTTTAATTTTGTCTGTCTTTTGGACAGAGCAGGAGAACTGGGCTGTGGTGTGGAACACACCCGTGACTGTCCGCAAAGCACAAAGCTGAGCATTAAATCAGTGGGTACCATCACCCTTCTCTTCCTTCAGCTGCACAAATACTGCCGGGGTGGGTTGTTTTACCATCAAAGAACCCCTTTGACAAACTGATGTATTGAGGGTTTCCTAGAACCACTTTAGTCTTTATAGAAACGAGACAGACAGACAGACAACCCTTCCTGAGTTAAAACCATCTCTGTTCTTACTGCTCTGTTGGACTGGACATACAGAAATTCTGCCAAACAACTCAGGGCCTAATCCTTTGGAAAAGCACACTGTCTTCTCTGTTGGAGGTGGACTGAAGTTTTGAAGGATCCTGGTACCCAGGTGAATATTTCTCAGGGTTTTCTGCCCTAAAGGAATAACTGGAATGCTTGAAATTTTGAGTGGAGGCTTTGCAGGCAGGATTAGTGCCTGGCTGACTGCAAAGGTAGGTTTTGTTTAAACTGTCATCACAAATATGAATATAATGAGCGTACTGCTGGGCAAGAAGCTTGAAACAAAACCACTGCTGCTTTTGCCATGGTTTAACTTTCACTTCTTCATGGTTCAGGTTTAGCTGAAAATGTTATTTTCTAGTACATTTGTTGGTGTTTCTGCCAGATCAGTGATTTAGCACTGCCTGCAAATCCTTCCCAATGCTGCTGCCTATTGTGATCCTTCTTTTTGGTTCTTTTTTTTTTGGGGGTTGTTTGCTCATGGTAAGACCTGAAAGAAGAAAAATAAAACAAATGTGCAGCTGAACTGCAGCCCTGCAGGGCTGTGTGTGATAGTTTGGCTGCTGGGCTTTTGTTGGGCTTGGGTTGTTACTCCATCCTCCTCTACAGTCAGTGCTGCCAACAGAAACAGCTCCCAAAGGATCCTCCTGGGAGAGCAGGGAATGCCAAGATAACCCTCCAAAGTCACTGTTAGACTGGACAGGAAGGGGAGAAATTCAACCAAGTGTAACTCTTGTGGTTCAGTGGAGTAACTAAAACCCTCTGTGGCCCCTCTCACCACGAGGCTGAGCACAAGTTTGGGAGAAAGCTGAAAGTTTTCCACCTCCAATAAGTTATCCAGGGCCATTTCATACACAATCCAGGTGTCCTCTCTTCTCTTGCCAGATGTGATAACCAAAGGTGGGATTTTAAAAGCCCTTTCCAGGACTGATATTTTATGGGATTTTCCACCTCCTGGAGACCTCAGTGTACAGCTCTGGTTGGTCTGTGTGGCAGCTTTCCTCTGGAAAGTTGGTATTTTGGAAGTCTGGAGTAAATTCCTGGCAGGAGATCTGCCTTGCTGGGTTTCTTTTCTTGCTCACACCTCAACTCCCACTATTGATGAGTGTTTGGAGCTGCTCTTGCTGTACCTGTTTCTTCTTGTCATTAATTCTTACCAAAACATTTTGCACTGGGAAGAGCCTTCATGTCCTGCTTTTTCCAGGCAAGGAGCCAGAACTTTGAGGAGTTTATCCATTTAGTGAGATTCAAGCCCCAAACCCACCCAAATAATCAGCAAAACCCCCAGGATGGTTCCAGTGACACCATTTGCTTTAATTCCCTCCAGACCTGAATTTTCCTGTTGCCATGACCAGCTTGCAGTTGCAAATGTATCAACTGAATGTGGGTTTTTTTCCTCTTTAAGGAGCCAGATTTATTGTCCTGACTTTCCAAGCCCATCTCCAAGCTCAGAGGTGAAGGAATGCCATGGCCAGAAGAACCATTCCTTTGAGTGCACATTTCAGCCTATTTTCCTTTTATCTGGATATACCCTCTGGATAGAGTTCAAGCACATCCTGGGAACACTGGAGTCCAACCCAACCTGTGTCATTCCAGCAGAAGTGGGTAAGTTGGGATCCATTCATGTCACCTTGGATTTCAGTAGGTAATGCAGGTAAATGACTTTTCCACAGCATTTTAAATAAACAACATAAAAACTTTGTTATTATCTTCTAAGAGACATTGGATTAAATGTTATTTCCATACATTTTGCTTGGCACAGGAGCAGATTGGAACTGCAGATAATACCTGGAAAATTCAACATCCAGTTTTCCCTGTTTATTTTCCCTACACAAAATACAAGTGTTATATTGAAAGAGACAGCTCGTTTTTTAATGTCATCTAATTTTTGTTTAGCTCATTTTTCAGACCTAATTTGTCCTCAATGAGTTTATGTTTTGATGCAGTGGAGCACTCAATGTATTATTTACACAGTTACATATGAATTTAAAATCATGAGGACTGTTCATGCTCTCTCATGCTTGTGCAGAGTTTCTTTTGGGACACACACAGCACTTAAATTTGTATAAAAACAAGAGCCAGGAGCAAGGTTTGAGTGTTTTCAAAGACTGAAAAATGTGCAAATCACACCTGATTATCTGTTCTGTGGCTTGGAGTGTTCACTCAGTGTTTTTTGGACACAAATGTGAATAAGGCAGCTGGACCACAGATGTGCTACAGGAGAGAAACAGAATAATGAAATACATTTATTCTGTGTGTCAAGGGATAATTGACCTCCCCTGCTCGCCAGGAATCACAGCAAACCAAAATACTCTTTCTAGCAGCACCCAAAATGAAAAACCTATTTATTGTGTGTTGTTTTCTCCTCATTCACCCTCTGATTGACCAAAACAAGTTTATCCTCATTTTGTTTCCTTAATAAATAAAGGCTTTGTGACATTCCTGTTCATTTGGGTGGAATTTCCTATCAGTGAAATAAAAACTTCCCATTTCCTTTACTCACTGCATGAAGTGTCACCACCCCTTCCAGGAGGTGCCTTTTGGCCACATGTGCTGCTGTTCCCTTCAGGGCTGCACCCCACTGGAATCATGGAATCACCGAGGTTGGAAAAGCTTTTGGAGATCAAATCCAACCATCCCCAGCCTTGCCAAGGCCTCCAGTGCCCCATGTCCCCAAGTGCCACATCCACAGGCCTTTAAATCCCTCCAGGGATGGGGACTCCAGCCCTTTCCAGGCAGGAATTTTCCATAAGATCCAACCTAAACCTCCAAATCTCCTGCCAGGCTCTCCTGAGCTGTTTGTGCCAGCACCAAAATAACCTGTAGTGCCTTCAATTAAAATGAAATGTATTGAAACTCGGCCACGGATTATCTGATTGCAGCACTTTCCTTGGAACAGCAGAGGCCACAACGAGTTACCTGCCCCCTTCAGGACAAGCAAAAAGTCATCCCTGAGGATTGATATAATGAGGAATGTCAGTGCAGACATCACAGCCAGCTTTTTTCCCTTCCAATTTTCCAGTGAAGCCGCTTCCCCCCTCCAATGTTGGAGCAGAGCTCACCAGGAACGTGGGGCTGCTCAACGTGAGCTGGACAAACCCTGTCTTTACAAAGCCTGACCTGAGATTCCAGATCCGCTTCGCAGTGAACAGGGAAGAGATTCCATGGCAGGTACTGTCCTGTTTCATCTGCACTGGGTGCAGGAATCACTGCAGTGGTGGCACATCATCCATTAGCTGGTTTTTGTGGAATTTATGGCACGGAATAAATCACAGGCATAAAACCAAAGGAACATTACTGATTATCCTGCATTCTCACTGGATGGATTTTCAGGAATTTTGACTCTGAGAGCTGCCTGAACAGCCCTTTGTTCTCACTCTTCATTTTTTTGACTTGTGTCCCAGGTCTGTGAGGTGTCAGGTGCCCCAGGCAGCTCAGCTGTGATCGAGGTGGAGCAGCTTTGTGTGGAATACATTGTCCAGGTGAGGTGCAGGGACCGGGACGGGTCCGGCTACTGGAGCGACTGGAGCAGCTCAGCACAAACACTTGTCCAGGACATCCGAGGTCTGTGCCCTTCCAGGGGCACTCTGGGCTCTGCTTTCACCTTTTCCACACTGGGGCGTGACGCTGTTCTTCCAAAACTGTCATTTTGCAGCTCCTTTGCAAGGTCCTGAGTTTTGGAGGATCCTTACGGAAGATCCAGTCAGGAGACAGAGGAATGTGACCCTGGTGTGGAAGGTGAGAGCAACCACATTCCAGTCTTGCATTTTGGTCCAAAAAATAGGAAGAAAGGCCAAAAAGAAGGGCTGACAAGCTTCCCTGTGAGGCAAACTCAGGCATCTGAAATCCTGGGATCTGCCTTCTTTGGTGTTCCTGGCTAATCCCAGAGGCAGGTGAGAATACTGGGATGCAGTGGGAGATGGTTTTCCCTTCTTTGCATTCAGATGTTAATGCAGGACAGAGGGAAAAAATCCCTCAATGCAGCATCCAAACAGTCTTGGCTTTGGAACCCTGAAAAATATGTGAAACTAGGAATTACTGTAGGAATCTAAAAGTTTGTCTTTCCCTGTTCTTCACTGGGAAGAGGGGGAATAAGTGTCAGCTCCTGGAGGAGGACAGAAGGAATTGAGTCTTTAAATGGGCTCAGGTGCAAATCACACCTGGTTTTCTGATCTGTGACTCAGTTTGTTGGGTGTTTTTTGGACACAAATGTGAATAAGGCAGCTGGACCACAGATGTGCTACAGGAGAGAAACAGAATAATGAAATACATTTATTCTGTGTGTCAAGGGATAATTGACCTCCCCTGCTCGCCAGGAATCACAGCAAACCAAAATACTCCTTCTAGCAGCACCCAAAATTGAAATCTTATTTATGTTTTGTGTGTTGTTTTCTCCTCATTCACCCTCTGATTGGCCAAAACAAGTTTATCCTCATTTTGCTTGCTGAATAAATAAAGGCTTTGTGACATTCCTGTTTATTCTGCCAAGTCCTTGGCTAAAAGGACAGGAGCCAGGCTACAGAATAACTTTATTGAGTCACGATTTTTTAAAATCTGGGGCTGCCCAAATAACATTTGCTTTGGGAATGAATGCATGCCCATGTTTGCTGCAGCCTCTGAGGAAGAATCTCTCGTTGTGCAGCGTGAGCAGATACATCATAAGGCACCAGACACCAGGAAACATCTCCTGGGAGGAATATGTGGATCATGGGACAACCTGGGCATTTCCATGGACTGAGCACACACACACCATCACAGTGCTAGCCATGAATTCAGTTGGAGTGTCTTCAGTTAATTTTAATTTAACTCTCTCTCAGCAAATGAGCACAGGTAAGAAGAGCCAGGAGCAACCATTTGGGATGTGGGAAACACCAGGAATGCTGGTGCTGCTCTTTCTTTGTAATAAAAAAGTGTCTTGTGGGGATTCATTCAGCACCAACTGAGCTGTTTGAAAACTGAAATTTCCACCACATAAAAATCCTAATCATCTTTGGGTTGGGAAAGGAGTTGTCTGTCGCTGGGCTGACTTCCCTCCACTAACAGAACAGAAAGCAATTAACCAAAATCAAATAAAATCCTACTGTAGAACTGCTCTTCCATCTACTTTGCCTTGGGAACACCCAAAATTCCTTCTGGGGAATGTTTTGTTGCTTCCAAACTGAAATGTGGTGTTTCTGGCTGCCCCCCTGACAGGCTGCCAGAGTTCTCAGAGGTTTGCCTTGGCTTCCTGAGCAGCAATTCCTAGATTTGGCTGCTCTCTGCTCTATTTATTCTTGACAGCTCAGTATTTGCTGACCAGTTTTTGGTTCAGGATAATTAAGGAGCTGCCAATGAAGATATTTAATGTGTGTAGGAAATTTAATCTATTCAGTGTTTGGGGCTGGGTGGTGTAAACCAGAGAGAAACATCTGTGCTGGTGTGAACTAAAGATGCCAAGATAATCAAACAGGACCCAAGTGCTGCAGTGCAGCAGGGTGTGGATGATGAGATGTTCCCTGTTCCCTCAGTGGATGCTGTGAGGTCTCTGAGTGCTCAGCCCCTGAACAGCACCTGTGTCGTCTTGGGCTGGACCCTGGCCCCTCAAATCCGTGGGGTAACAGCCTTTGTCATCGAGTGGAAGAACCTTCACGGAGCAGAGGAGATGAAATGGGTGAGAGTTCCTCCAAATATCAGGAAATATTATATTTATGGTGAGTGTGCTCTTGACAATACCACACAATGTTAAAGACAGCACCATGTCACTGAACCTTTGGAGTCCTTTTCCTCCTCCCTTTCTAGTTCTGATCCCTTTCATGGTAATGACCAATAGAGCAATTCTGGAGGATCATTAGAGGACTGTTTTAATAACCATGTCACTAGAGTGGAGCTCAGGAGTGTGTTCATTTTGTGGCAATACAATAAAATTAGTTCTGGAATACTGAGTACAGCAACTCATTATCCAAATTAATGTGTGCTTTTCACTTCCATTTTTTCTTTACCCTTAGAAATTATTACAGTAGCTCCATAAAGTGTGAATTCCATGACAGATTAATGCTGGATTATCCAGGATGGATTAATAATTTTAATCTTTTGATATTAAAGTAGATATCTCTAAAAGATGGCTCCATTATTGCCCTCTCTGAGCTGATTTGAACTCTGACTGTGACCAGAACCTCTGAGGAGGAGCTTGTTTAAAGGTCAGGTAATAGTCTGGATTCCAAAGGCTGATTTCCTCTTTCCAGATTCCTTTATTCTGATTGAGAAGTACCAGTTCAGCCTGTTCCCTGTGTTTGCTGGAGGAGTTGGCAAAAGCAGAGCCACGGATCAGTTTAGCAAAGGTGACTGACAGGATCTTTGTCTTTTATGAAATAGGAGCTTGTAAAAGTGACCTTTAAATGCAGAAGTCTCTGTCTTACCAGAAAAAAAAATATCAGCAATAAAGTATTTGTAATGTAACTACAAACAGGGATCGAGACTTCAGCAGCTTTAATTTGAAAATTCTCTGTGGGATGAGTTGAGCAAAGGACTAAATTCTCATTTAAAATGATTCCTTCCTTTTTGTCTGTTCATTCTCAAGGGGGAGGTTTGTTGATGTGCAATAAAACTGCTTAGCAAGGTTTTTTCCCATTGAAGCTGTTGTTTCTACTGTGTGTTATTTCCCTCTTGCAAACTATTTGTTCACAATTAGTTTTCTGCCTGAATATCTGAACTCCTTTATTTCCAGGTGGATTTGCAAATGAGGACAGTAGCAGCCTCTCTGTGGTGGTGCCAGTGGTTATTTCCACCTCAGTGTTGCTGCTTGGAGTGTTTGTGGGGTCCCACCAAAGGTATGTTGGTGTTGGCACCTCAGAGTCCCAGTTTAGCTGGTCCCAGTCTGCTGAACTGGTTTCATAGAATCTCACACTGGTTTTGGGTTGGGAGGGACCTTAAAATGTGCTCCATCCCCTGCCCTGGGCAGGGACACCTCCCACTGTCCCAGGGGGTTCCAACCTGCCCTTGGACACTCCCAGGGATCCAGGGGCAGCCACAGCTCCTCTGGGAATTCCAGCCCAGCCCCTCCCCACCCTCCCAGCCAGGAATCCCTTCCCAAGATCCCATCTCTCCTGCCCTCTGGCACTGGGAAGCCATTCCCTGTGTCCTGTCCCTCCAGCCCTTGTCCCCAGTCCCTCTCCAGCTCCTGGAGCCCCTTGAGGCTCTGGTGGTTGGAGTCCTTCAGCACAGCCTGTCTGTCTCTCCGATATTTTGCAGAACTTCCACCTGGTATTTCACTTCTTTATTTCTTTACATCATTTTGATTAAATTTGGGCCATCTATAATATCTGAAATGATTGTTTCATTGTCAGAGTGCTCTGGAGAAATAAAATTGCAAAGATCCCTTTTCTGTACAGTACAGCCCCTGTGACAACAGTACCCACTTCAGCATTTACCTGACATTTCAGAATGAAGAAGCTGCTCTGGGAGGATGTTCCAAACCCCAAGAATTGCTCATGGGCTCAAGGAGTTGATTTTCAGCAGGTGTGTATTTTTCCCTGGAATTCTGCTTCCCCCACCCAAGCTGCTGTGAGCTCAGCACTGAGCTCTGCCTGTGGCTTAATCCAGACCCTGCCTGAATTACTGAAGGAAGAACTCTGGAGTCAGCAACACAGAGAGCTGGAAAAGTCCCAGGACCAGATACCAACAGCTCTTCTGCTTATTTAAATTTTAGGGTGATTAATTAAATCCCATGGGTGTGGGGTTGCTGCACCTTGGTTTGCACCAGCAAAGTTTCTCCAGGTCCCAAAATCTCATCACTGAGACAATAATCCAAATTTAGGTCTGGTGGTTCTAAAAGGGCAGAAGATTTTCCAGTGATTTGTGCTCTACTGAAGGTTTCTTTTCTCATCTTTTATTTTATTCCACTTCATTTAAACAGAGAATGAACATTCTTTGAAGTCTAACCATGGTCACTGCCTGCTGAAGCACTGATTCACCTCCCAGGCTTCCTGTACAGAATTATTACAAATTTCTCTACTAAAATTCAGAAGAGAGGAAGCCCAGACACAATCCAGTGTTGATGTGTTTAAATGTAACCAATCCTGGGAGGAGCTCTACCAAAAATCCAAACATTTTTGTGCCCTCACAAAAAACTGGGAGCAAGTGCCATGTTTAAATCCCTGACATTGGATCTGCCAGAAAAACAAGGCAGAAATCCTCAAGGAAAATCTGGTTTTGGTGGTGTTAGGGCAGTGTTGGAGTTTCCATGTTGGATTTAGCACGTTAGGAATGAGCCAAAATCAGGGATTGAAGTTTTAAGTAGGAAAGGAGAGTGAAGCTGCCACCCTGGGGACACTGGTCTGTGTTCCTGTGCTGTGTTCCACAGGGAATGGGGAAGAAATGGTGCATGGAAGTATGAAAGGAATTGAACAGGATTCCTGGCAGGAGAAAGCATGGCTTTTCCATACAATCCTACTGGAAAATGTTGGTGAACCTTAGTCACACTGAAGTGTCATTTTTCACTCTCTCAGGGAGTGTCCAAGGCCACAACATATTCTTTAAAACCATGTTTTTAGGGCTCAATCCTGCTTTTCTCTGAGTGCATGGAAGTTCCAGGAGAAAAAGCAGTATACAGGCTGTGGATGGTGTTTCCCTTAGCTGGAACAAGGAATAGCCCTTATCCCATCCCTGGGAAGAGCTGATGTTGTTCTGAAGTCATTTGATGTAGGACTGGCTTGTCCTGCTACCCACCACCATTAAATCCTTGAGCCATCACTTGAGGATCACTCTGTAATTCAATAGAATATTTGCTACTCCAAAAGAACATTTCTAGAGTATTAATTTATCCTGATTTTATTGCTCACAGCAGCAAGAGGTTAAATCATCACCTAAACCAGGGAGAGGCTGGACTCCGTTTGCAGAATGTCAAAACCATCAGAATTGCCTCAGTAAAATAGGAAACAAAAGAGTTTAAGGACCCAACTTTTGAGAAATTGCTTAAGCAAAGCTACAGAAATTTTACAGGGAAATTAATCTCAGTCTTACACAGACTCACACTTACCTAAATCACCCAGCTACAGCCACGGGCTGATTTGTAATGTGTCAAATGAAATAGATGTAAAAATCAAAATCTAGTCCTGGCACATTTTGGCCAGCAGCAGATTTTTGGGATATCTGTGTTCAGCCTCTGGAGTGCCAAGGAATTCTGGGCTCAGCCTGTGGCAGGAGTGGTGCCTGGCTCAGAGCTCAGCCTAGTGTCAGTCCTGGGTTTGTCCTGGGCAGGGCCAGGAGCTGGACTTGGATGATCCTTGTGGGTCTCTTCCAACTCAGGACATTCCATGTTGCTTATGGGACAAAGAAAACTGAGAACAGGGGAGCAAAATCCCTGAGATTCCATGTGGGTTTGGATCCTGTTCCCTCTGCTCAGCAAAGTCTGGGACTTGGTGACCTGAGACTGACTTTTCCCCTGTGTTTTATGGAGCCCCTTTGCCTGTTTAATGCAGTTTGTGCCCATCTGTGCTTCTCCCTGGAAATCCAGGATTCCATTTCCCAGGATGCTGGATTATGCATTGGATTTGATAAACACCTGCCAGGGTTTAATGAGGGATGTGTCAGAGCTGGCAGATGGTGGCCTTTGCCACCCAACACCCCTGTCCTTGGATGTGGTGCTTTAAACTCTGCCTGTGGTTCCCAGGGAGCAGATCCCAGGGCTGGGCTGAGGGAAGGGGTAGAAACCATCTCCCTTCAGGATACACCAGGAGGAAGGCAGGTGGATGAGGAGGAAACATGGGGTTTTTTTGGTTGTTCCAAAGCCTCCTGTTGATTTTGGGGTGAGAAGGTGAAGGCCTTGTGTGGGACCAGTATTGAGGCCATTAGAAACCAGTCCCAAGATACACCACTTGTCCCCTCTTTCCTATAATTCCACACTACTCTGAAGATTGTGACATGTTCCTCCTTGTTTTGGCAGCTCCCCTGCTGTAAAATATGGTTTGTTAATGTGCAAAAAATTGGCTTTTATCTGTTTTGTCCTGAATTCATTAGGAAATACATGTTTTATAAGTGCCAGTGTTGCTGTCAGTTCATCCTGGGGTATCATTTACACACCCTTGTATTGGGGAGGACTAAATCCTACATTTATCCCAAGAAAAGGTGTTTTTCTTCATCCAGAGCATCCAGCTGCTGCTTAGATGGGAATGCTCCAAAAATCCTATAGCCAGGCTGAATTTGACCCTGAAAAATACAATCTTAGCAGAGAAAGTTGCTCCACCTGACTTATCAATGATTAAATCTCTTGAGGAAATATATTATAAGGGGTTTTGAACTATATACTCTTAAAAAACAATCTGTGACCTTGATGTGGCAAAACTCCAAAGTCCTGGAGAATGGACTCAGGTGTCGGATTCTATGATCCATAAAATCAGTAGCTTGATACTGAAATAGCAACAGATGAGCATTAAAATATCTCTTTTCTTCCAGCCTGAAACTTTGGAGCATCTTTTCACCAGGACCCCTGAAGTGATGCCCTTTGAGCCTCCTCTGGACACAGGGATAGTGCTGGAAAACATCAGTGTCACTGAAGCCTCCCAAAAAGAAGGCACACGAGATTTTTTAGGAATTGATTCCACGTTTCCAAAGCCCCAGGACTCTGAACATGACTCTGCCTGCTCGAGCAGCCACTTCAACAGCAGCAGCTCCTCCGAGAGCTCCCAGGGCAGAGAGTTCAGATATGCCACTGTTGTCACTCATTCCCAACCCACTGGGCTTGGCCAATGGAAAATCAATCCAAGGAGCTGTTTGGACAGGTGCTTCTTAGCACAGGATCCTCCAGTTTCAGGTGCCTTCTCCAGGAGGGCCTGGGAGGTGGGAATTGGCCCCCCTGGCAGCAAGACCCTCTCCCTTATCTCCTCAGAGGGATTCTCAGAGCCTTTGGACCATGAGGATGCTTTCCCAGACAGCCCAGAGTCCTGTTACCTTGGGATAACACCACTGGAGAAAAGAGGAAGTGACATTTTTCTAACAGAAAGCTCTGAAGTGATGTGTCAGTTCCACACAAGGGATCAGCCTGTGGACGTGGGGGTTCTCCAGGAGTTTTTCCAAAGCAGCCTCCAGCCCAAAGCCACTGTGCCATATGTGCCACAGTTCCAGGGGGCTGCTGCCAAGGGAAAGGAGGCCACAGGGAAAAGCTCTGATGTCACCACACCATAATTTGAGTGGGTTTTTAGGTGGTGATGCATTGCAGTTTCTCCCTCTCCTGGCTTCCCCCAGGAGCTCTCTTTTGGAGCTGGGGAACTGTGTCTGTATCGAAGTGCCAGGATTTTAGTAGGAAAAAATTCCACTCCTTGACCTAATTTTCAAATGTGGGACCTTTGTTTAGAGACCTGATTGTGTCCAAGTGACCCTCTGGTGCCAGGTGACCTGTTGGTGGTGCAGGCAGAGGTGTTGTGTCCAAGAATTCCAGGGAAAAATTGGACCTGAAATTGTTCTTGTTGCAGCTGGTGTGGAGATTCCCAAACATTCCTCAATAGAAGGATTCAACAACATCCAAACAAATGGAGCACCCAGGGTGAGGGTAAGGAGTGACCTGAGGTGGAGACTGAAATACTTCTTTGTGGGTGGATTTTGGGGGGAAAAACTTGAATGGGTCATTTCACTGGGAATGACTTGGGACTCCCAGTGCTCCAGGCTGGGGTGACCTGGATGTGGTGGAAGGAAGGGATCAAATAGTGAAAGGCTCAAGGTACTGCAAGAAGAGGAAAAGAATCCAGACTCTTGTGTTTCCATGAATTGTGGGTGTTACCTGTATAAAATGATGTTCTTGGAGGTTAAACCTGCCTGTTTTAGTTATTGAACACAAGATTCCAGTACAAAGGTACTGCCATGATATCGACCTCTTCCCAAGCACTTTCCTAAGATTCTGCAGCAAAGAAGACAAGAATTTGATCCCTGTATTTTTGATCCTGGTGGGAGAAAAAGCAGGACTGACTTCCCAGCTGTATTTTCTGGGATAAGCAGGTAAAAAAAAAACAACCCTACACCTATTTGCACGACAAATCTATTTTGGTTTTATTTCAGAGTTCATAAATATTTTTGCACCTGTGCCTTTTCAGAGAACTCTTTTGAAGAAGCTAAGAAAGATGAATATATTGGGTATTCCAAAGCTAAATTTCTGTAAAACTTAGGAGAGGCAAAACCCAGTGACAAAAGTAAAAACCAAAGTGAGCGTGAATTTAAGCCCAGCTTAACACAACCCCCTCACTGCTGTTTTTTGGACAATCCAGACCTGGCTCTTGTTTGTGGTGTTGGATGTGACACAGAGGCCACAGATCTGATGGTCTGGTTTCAAAACTGTTGTGTGTGGTGGGGAGTGAAAACATGTTTTGTGTTGGGAACCCCAAAACTCCTTGTCAGTGGTTGGAGGCTGTGGGACAAACCTGCAGGTCCCTGAAGCATTCCAGGGATAAAGAACCCCAGGGAATGGTGGATTCAGGATTCATTTGGGAGCAGGAATTCACTGCTGCCAGCACAGGAACTTTGTGGCACAACTCCAGGGTCCTGAGAGTGTCCCAGGAATGGATTCAGGTGTTGGGTTCTGCATCTCCAGGGGGTTTGTTCAGGAGATCCAACATCCCCTGGAATGTGAAGATGTGGGAGGTGAGTGTGGGTTGGCTGCTCCACCAACCCCACTCCAGCTGATGCCACAGGGATCCCTCATGAGGCACAACTGGATTTGAGGTGGAAAACCTGCACATCAATCTTCTCCTGTTGGTAACCCGGGATGCAGGGGATGTGGGAGCTTTGGGATTGTGGCTTTGGGACACCGTGTCACCCTCTGCTCCGAGGAGAACCGCCAGAACTTCCTGCTCCTGGGAAGGGAAAGGATGGCACAGTCCTCTGGAATCATCAGCACGGGAAGTCTGGATTCCCTTAGTGAAAGTGTCCTGAAAAACGATTCAGTTGTGCTTGAGGATCATCTTAAGAAATGAAAAGCTCCTGTTGTTTTTTGCACACACAGTCACCCAGGGCAGGCGGGGGGGGCATTGACTGTGGGAAGGACCAGCTGGGGAAGCAGGGCAGGCTTTCCTGGGAACATGGGAAAATGCAGGAGTTGAGGGCTCTGCCTGCAGCTGTGCTCCAGGGTTGGGAGAAGGTACCACCCCCCTTGGGAGCCCAGCCTGTCCTCCCACTGCCATCCCATGCTTTTCCCAATGCCAGACCAAGTGGTGCTCCTTAGGAAAACAAATCCATCTGCTCTGCAAAAACCCCTGCTGTGGGTGTGGGAAGTACAGCAGATCTGAGCGGATCTCTTCTGCCTGAGCAAGAAGAGAAGATTGTCGGTGTAGCTGATGTAGAACCAAGGGGTTGAATGAATTCCTTGCCGTGGATGTGCCCGTTCTGGAGTGACTCCAACACCAGATCGCGGCGCTCCCGGCCCCGCAGGTGATCCCAGGTCCCGACCCAGGGCCGAGGGCAGTCACAGCTTTATCCAATAAATTATTCCTGAAGCCGCCTCTCAGGCTGCCGTTTTCATCCGGATCAGCCGGACATTCGATCCCGCTTTTCACCTCTCCCTGCTCTCACACAAAGCCAAAATCTGCATATCCTGAGCCACCATCTGCTGCCTCTGCCCGGCTCGGGTGGCAGCGCAGGGAAGTAGGAGAGGGAATCAGGAGCTGCGACAAGTTGCCTCATTCTTTCCCACCATTCTTTTTTTTCCCCTTGGATTTGAGGTCAGTGCTGGACGCAGCCGAGTCCCTCCCGTGCAGGGGTTTGTCCTGGTTTTCCAGCCATCTCCTGGCACAGGTGCTTGAGGCAGGAACAAAATATCCTTGGCTTATTCCCGGGAGACACAGAGATGGGAAGGGGATTTTTGTTGCAGCCAGAATAGAAGCTCCCACTCCTCCCAAAACAACTGTCCCTGGGCCCGAGGGACACGGATGTCACCCCGGGAGGGGCTGGAAGGGACTCTGTACCAGGAGCTGTCCTTGAAAGTGTCTGAGATGGAACAAAGCCGGGAGTCTGTGCTTGCTGCCTCTCCTGGGCTCCGGCTGCATCTTGGCAGGAGACCTGGAAAAATCCTGCCAAGAAACAGGGAGAAAGTAGGGAACAGGGTCACGCCGGGATCTGTGCCGGGGGAAGGGGGCTGGGGGCACTAAGAGGGTCTGAGCTGAGGAGCTGCATCCTCCCTCCTGCAAGGGGTCAGTGCCTGGCACAGCTGAAGGGCCTCGTCTGCTCCAGAAAACTGCAGAAATCCTTCTGGGAGCATCCCAGGCCTTGGCTTAGGAGTGACCCAGCACAGTTTTATGTCCTTCCCACAGGAAAGCTGTTGATGTCCTCACTGAAATGCCCCTGTGCCACAAATAATCCTGGGCTGATTCTCCTCCCAAGTTGGGCATTTTGCAGACAGATGTGGGTTTGTTTTTTTTTTTGCCTGGGGCTCCACAGCCACCAGGAAAGGCCTTTTCAATTTTAACCAATTAGGAATCATGTGCAACTTCTGAAGTACCAATTAAGCATTTCCCTCCTGGAATTTGAGTGGGCACCTTGAGCCTAACCCAAAAATTAATGTGCTAGGAGAGGAGTGCTAATTTTTGGAGCTTTCTAAAGTTGTCTGTAATAAATACTTCAGGATGATGCACTTTTGGAGTGAGTTTTTATAGTTATTTGATATACATTTGATATTTATAGTTTTTTGACATATATTTTATAGGTATTTGATATATATTATTCAAATCCTAGAATACTCAGAGTTGCTTTTATTCTCCTATTTTATTGTAGTTTTACTGCAGTGAACCCCCACTCTCCCAGGTTATCCCTGCTCCTCTCTGGGACACAGGGACTGACTTGCTGTTGCTGCTTAACCCCTCAGTCAGGGGTTTAGGACACAAAAATAACACTAAATTACTTTTAGGTCCTAAAATTCTCACCTCACAGGGACGGGCAGTGACCTACCGGCCCCCAAATCTAGGCTCATTTCTCTCTGCAAGAGCTCCTTGTGGAACCTGGAGTGCCCCAAATGTTCCCTCAGGGATGGAGGAGTGTGTGGCACACCTGGAATCACACCTGGAATCACACCTGGACAGGCTGGGGAAATGGCAGGAACCTCAGGAAGCTCAACAAAGCAAAATACACCAGGACAGGATTGGTTCCAACTGGAAAACTCCTGGGACAAGGACCAATGGATCCTGGAGGTCATGTTGGCCATGAGCTCCTGGGCCAAGGAAGTCCTCCAGCACCCTGGGCTGTGCTCAGGTCCCTTCCAAGCCAGGCCATTCCAGGATTCCACGATTTTAAAGCACAGAAGGATCAACACATCCTTCAAATGGTTCCCCAGAGGGTGGTTTTGCTGTGGATATTCTGGATTACGTGTTTCCCTGTAGCAGACAGAGTAATTAAACCGCAGGTTTCTGGAGGGAATTTCTCCAATCCTCCTCCTGCTGGGGAAGGAACAGGAGGTTTGAATTAAGTCCATAGGCTGTGGTGTGCATCCAGATTTTTCCAACAGAAACCCCTGGGATTTCAGTGTCCTGGACAAGGACGTGGTGGCAGCACCGTGGCTCTCCCAGCACAGCTCTGCAGTGTTGGCTCCCAGCCCCAGGAACACCAAAAGGACCCAAAAAATAACTGCCTTTCAAGGAGAGCCAAACCGGGAAGGCACAGAATCCTCGTGGATGGGTTTGGCAGGTGCGTCCTGTTCACCCACGATCCCGAACAAAAAGGAAGGGAATGGTCTGTGTGAGACTCCAATTAATTACTCCCCATCAGGAGCTGCTTATGCAAGAACTGTCATCAGCAAAGCAGGGCCAGGCACTGAGAGACTCTCCCTGGGAGAGCTGAAAATCAGCCTTGATGGCTTTGGAAATAATGCAGCTCCTGCTGGGAGGGAACGAATGGAAAAGCCAATGATGGAGAAGGAGAAAAGGAGCCCTGGGAGGGCTTTGAACGGTGATGAAGAACCGTGGCCGGAGGGGCCTGGGGGCTGTGTGGGGCCTGGGTGGGATAAAGGGCAGGGCAGGGCCCACCTCTGCAGTTCCCAGCTAATTAGATGGGATAATTAGTCTTGTCTGGCCTTTCTTCCCCTCCAGCTCCCTTTTTCCAAGGACCTCGATGGGCCCTTTCTGGATGCAAATGAGGCTCATTTGCTATCCCTAAAAAACGACTTCAAAAGCCTCCATTTACGGCTTCAAACCCGCGAGGTGCATTAAAGGACAGGTAGCACCAAACTGCCTCGTGCTGCTCCCCCAAAGCTGTTCCTCAGTCCCAGAGAGATGCAGTGTCACTTGGCCAAGGAGAAGGAGCAGCCTGGGATAGTGGGAGATGTCCCTGCCCAGAGTAGGGTTGGTGGAGCTGAGGAACTTTGAGGTCCCTTCCAACCCAAACCAGTCTGGGATTCAGTAATTCAAGGAATGGATGGGATGGGAAAGCCAAGGCCCAGACTCCCTGTTAGTTCTCCCAAATCCAAGCTGGCAAAGCAGTGGGACACCCATCCCCAGGTGGGCAGCAGAGCCCGGTGCAGGCAGGAAAGGAACACTCAGAGATTTATTTCAAGCTTCAGCTGCTGATTAAAGAGCTGGGCTGGAAGAGCCTGGCACTGAAAGCATTATTTAGTCTTGTGGCTGCCTAATGTCAAAAGAGACCTGCTGCTGTTTGCAGGAACAGCTTGGCATCCCTCTGCTCCAGCTGGGAGGGCATGGAAACACCAGCTGAGGGGCTGCTGCCTCCCTGGGGAACAACCTGCTCCTCAGCCCTGTTTTTCCACCAGGCACCAGCCCCGGGAATTCCTTCTGCCTGGCTCAGGTGAGAGATGGCTGCAGAGAGGTTTCTTCCAGCAGCTCTTCCCAATGTTTGTTGGGTTTGGTTTTGTTGTCAATGCACTGGGAAAGTAGAGACAGTGCTTGTCTTGGAGCTGGGAAGGGGATGGAGGGTGTGCAGGGCAGGGAAGGGAGCTGGGGGGGGCTCGGGGAGCTGGGGAGGCTCATCCTGGAGCAAAGGAGGCTCAGGGGGCCCCTGGAATTCACTGCAATCCCTGCCAGGAGGGNGCTGGGGATGGTTGGATTCAGTGGTCTCAGAGAACTTTTCCAACCTGAACAATTCCATGATTCTGTAATGTGAGTCCCTTTTTTCCCCATCAGTTGGATACAAAAATAAATTCTGAATTAAGAGGGAGTGGAACAAGATGAGCTTTAAGGTCCCTTCCAACCCAAAACATTCCAGGATTCTCTTCCACAAAGAATTCAAGCCTTAATGTCAGGATTTCCTTGTTCCATGTTTTCCTTGTGTTCAGATCATTTTATTTGACAAAACTTCAGCTGATTCCTTCATAAGATACCACGACCTTCCAGCCTTGATTGTTATGCAAGAAAAGAGCTGGAAAATAATTGGCAGTAGCTGTTTTTTCACAGAATTCAACATCCAGACACAGACCCTCCCACACTTTCTGGACTGGGCTGCATCCAACAATTGAGCTCCAGGCTGGCAGCCAGAGGAGAATATTCCCCTGCAAGTGGGACCCTGAGCAGCACCTCGACTCTCTCAGGGATTGGGATCATCCCAAAGTGCTCTGGGGGATGAATCAGCTCCGTGTCTGCCGGTCTTGTGGCTGAGGGGGAGGAGGAGGGACGGGCTTGTGCTGATCCAAGGCTCTGGAGAAGCTGCAAAGTGACATCAGCTGCTGCTTCTCTCAGTTCTTTACCTGAAAACCCCCACTTGCCCTGTTCTTCCTGAGAAAAGCAGCACCTGATCCCTTGGGAGCACCTTTTGGGCCTGCCATGGAAGCTGTGGATCTCTGGAATCAGTGGAACATCCAGCATTTCCAGAGCAGGGAACAAAACAATCCACCTTCCTGCTGGTATTTTTTTCCTGCTCTATTACATGTGTTTTCCAGGGCATCCAGCACTTCCCAGCTATGTCTGTGATGATGCCCATGGCTAAGATTCCATGAGGATTCCTTCTCCTTTCAGCCCAGGTTAAGAGAAAAATGGGAATCTAGGATGTCAGGAACTGCTGGAATTCTGCATGCTTGTCTCTAACCAAAATTCTGGCTTCCAGACTTATTTCAGAAGGATAAACCCTCCCTGGAATTGCCCTCATTGGCTTAGGACTGTGACAGAACCTTTCATTCCAACTCTGCTTCCCACCTCCTGCCATCCTGACACAGGGAAGGGGCTGCATCCCAAAGCTGCCCAGCATTTTAGAATGTTTGAAAATGAATAAACTGAGCTTCAGTGGTTTCATAAGCTGTCCCTTTTCCTAGGGAAAGCTGGATGGTCTCTTTTTTTGGGAAGGCTGCCTGGAGTGCTGTATTTATCCATTTTCATGCAGGATTTGGGAATCCAAAGCATGAAAAGCCTTATTAGCAGCCTCCCAAATGGACTTGGGAAGGGGTAGGAAGTGGATCCTTCCCAGCACAGCTGGAGGGTCCATGTATTTCTCCCAAATAAATGCTCCAGGAAGCAAAGGAGGGAGGGATGAACTGCCTGCCCTGCACCTCATCCCTCTTGCTCAGCTCTTCTCTCCTTCTTGAAAGCAAAAGCAACAATTCTTCTACTTCTGGGCAGGGTAAATCTCATTGCCTGATCACAGCATCTGTTATTAATTGAATCAATTAATTAAATTCATTGAATTCCCCTCTATTTGATCGATATGAGCTTCCTCAGCTGCAGTGGGAGGACAGAGAGGGGAGCACAAATTCCTTAATTCTGCCTGATCAATGAAACCATTGATTTCTTACAGCGTCCAGGCTATTTGTGTCCTTTCCCTGTTTCCACACTGCCCTGTTCACCTCCCAACAGTCTGCAGCCCCTCATCCTTTTTTTTCTGGGACCAAATCTTTAATGGAAGAGGAGAAAAGATGACAAACCCAGGAGCCCAAACCCAGCCATTCTCAATCCAAACACACTTCCTTTTGCTCCCTTTTTGTTTTAGGGGGAAATGTATCATTTAAGTGTTTGGGCAGGACCTCACTGGAGCCCTTTGTTGTGCTCTGAACAGGCTCTCCTGCCATATTTCTCTCCAAAACATCGGAGTGCATTAAGCAAAACTACAGACATCTGCCAGGTTATTTTTTTGCTCTCAATCTCCTCAGGAAAAAAAAATAAAATTAATGCAACAGTGTCCTATTTTAGTAAGTTGGACTTTTCCCTCATCCTCTTTTATTTATACATTGCTTTATTTTTTTTTTATAGCAGAGAAAGCAAAGCCCAAGGAATGTAAATTTCCCTCAGAGCAATAATTGGTGAGACAGTTGTTGATTATCTTTACTTTTGGCTCATTGCACACCCCCAGGTTTGATCCAGAGACAGTTCTATTTTCAGATTTTGGGTTGCAGCCCAGAGGATTGGGAAGGTGAGATTCCTGCACCATAAAATGGGACAGAAATGGTCACAAGTCACCTGGACATGATGAAAAGCATCACTTGGTGAATGAGGGCTCTGTGCAAACAATGCATCCCAAAGGAATCCTGAGCTGCTGCCTGAGTGTTGATCCCTTGGGCATCACCTTAAAGAATCATGGAATGGTTTGGTTGGGACTTTAAAGCTCATCCCATTCTACTCCTGCCATGGCAGGGACACCTCCCACTGTCCCAGGGATCCCAACCTGCCCTTGGACACTCCCAGGGATCCAGGGGCAGCCACAGCTCCTCTGGGAATTCCAGCCCAGCCCCTCCCCACCCTCCCAGCCAGGAATCCCTTCCCACTATCCCATCTTTCCCCAAATCTGGCAGTGGGAAGCCATTCCCTGTGTCCTCTCCCTCCAGCCCTTGTAACATGAGCATTTATCTTTGCCTGATTTTGGGACCTTGTCAGTGGAAGCTCCAGCAGGAATCATCCACAGCCCCCTGGTGTATCATCCTGCCAATTCCTTAGGGAAGCAGTGGGATTCCAGAAGTGAGAGCAGATGCCTCCTTCCCACTGAGGGGAGGGGCCTAAATCCAAGCCCTTCATCCCTGTGCCTGGGCCGAGATTTGTGCTGAGCTTGGAGTAGCAGCATCACAGAGCTGCTCCTGGAGCTGGCTTTGGGCTGATTCCTTGAGGACTCTCCCAGGAATGGGAAGGGTTGACCAGGAAGAACAGCTGGATAAACTGATGTGCCATGAGCAAGGACCTTCAGGATTTCACAGGATGGTTTGGGTTGAGAGGGGACTTAAAGATCATCTAAACCACAATCTCAGATGCCTGACTTGTGTGTTGGAGAGCTCAAGGGATGTCTGTGGGGAATTCCAAAGGCAAGGCACTGGGAATGACCTTTTCCCAAGGCTGGCAGGATCTCAGGCAGATTTAGGAGTATTAAATCCTTCAGGATGTTTAGAGCTCCTTGGTAATGACAAATGTGTCCCCCTGAATGGCATTTGGGAACTGTTAGTACAGTGTCAGCTCTGGGAGTGGGGCAGTTTCAATATTCCCTTCCAGTGTGGATTATGAGTGCTCAGGGCCTCTGGAATGTCTTAATGATTCTTGGAGTTGACTTGGCAGAGTCAGTGGAGGGAGATAAGAATAACAGGAGCCTGTGACACAATCACAGCAGGAGCTCCAAGGAGCTGCTTAATTCCATCCTCCTGCCATCAGCCTTCCCTGGCAGTCCTGGAGTTCCCAGAGGGCTGGGAAGAGAGGAGGAACACTTGGGAATGCTGCCCAAGCAGGTCCTCCCCACCAGGGTGAAGCTCTGCTGAAGTTTTCAGGCTTTGGGATTTCATCCCATTGCCTGAATCAGGATTCCTGATATTTCTTGTTCCCAGAGAGTTAAAATCTAGGATGAGCTTCCTCAAGGCTGGGCAGGACCAAGAGGAATTTCATTTTCCTGGCCTTGTAGTCTAGAACAGAAGAGTTTCTTTTAGCCTTTTGGGAATTCTGTGTCCTGCCATAACTTAAATACATTCAGTGCTTACACTTAGACAACTCTCCTAAATATTCCATAGCCAGCAACCAAGGACTTGCCTGAACCACAGAGATTAAACCCAGATTCTGAAGAGTTTCACAGAGTTTAACACCTTTGCACAGCAGGCTCTCGAGCAGATTCCTCACACCTGACTCTGTGTCCAAGGCAGGAAAGAAGGGGAGGAAAAATATCCCCTCTGCTCCTGCAAGTCATGGAAATGCTACAAAAGGCTCTGCACCCAAATTGTGCAAAAGGTTTAAGAAGCTGTGGGGAAAAAAAGGTTGTAAAAATGTTTGGAGAGTGAGGAAAATGAATTTGAAGAGCTTGGTCTACTCGGCTTCTCAAAAAAAGTGCATGAAGCAGCAACCTGATGAGCAGGTAAAATACTGTAAGTTTGGGGTTTAGCAGGAGAGGGCAGAAGAACCACTGCTGGAAAGCTGAAGTCAGGCCAGTTCAAATCAGAGCATTAAGTACATAAAATCGCAGAATAAATCAGAAATTCATGGGGGTTGCCCTTCTCCTGTAGCTCGTTTGCAGTGTGACATAATAAAGGAAACACAGTATATACCTGAAATCAGCCTTTGAATTAGAATTATTGGCAGTCTTCCAGAAACAAATTTGCCTTTGGGAGGGGGAATTGAAACTTGGTTGATAATTACTTTTCTATTTTGTGTATGCAAAAAGAAACTCCTGTGTGTTATGGGGACCTATCAAGCAGTTATTAACTCTTAGTTTTACTGAGCTGGACAGACAATCTTTTGAGTCTTGATGATGATGTGGTACAAAACTTTCATTCAATATTGTTCTTTCCCTGCATAAAGCCTGGTTTCTCAGGATCTGATCTGTGGGATATTGGGCCATGGGATGGGACTTGAGCAGGAATTCCCACACAGCAGCTCTTCTGTTCAGCTTTCAGAGCCTGCAGTCATTAATCCCAGGAGAAAATCAAGGGGCTGTGTGTCATCCACCAATAACCAGTTTAACTCTTCATTTAAATGAATGCATTTTATTTTTCTCTTCTGGACTCTGAGGTTTTGGGGAGTTGTGTGCCTTTTAAATGCTGTTTTTCAGCCACAAAGACTTTGAACGTGTGAACCAAGTTCTTCACATCATTACTCCAGAAACTTGGCCTTTGATGGAAGATACCAAACGCCCAGATGTTGAACCATGGTCAGGATCCAACAGGAGTTCCAAGGAAACCATGGAAAATGGGAGCTCCTTCCCTGGTGTGTGGGGTGTCCTCTGCTCCCTCCCTGCCTTCGGGCAACATTCCCCGAGGAGAATCCTGAGGGCACCACGAGCCGCTCCCCCCTTCAGCTCTGCCCCTGCGGGTGCAACAATATCGTCAAATTTGTGCTTTTTTTTCCCACGGAATTCCAGCCCGGCTGGGGTTGGAAGGAGCTCAGCGCTCATCCCGTCCCACCCCCTGCCACGGGCAGCGATGCCGCCCACCAGCCCAGGCTGCCGGAGCCCCATCCCGGCTGGAATTGCGCTGGATTTGCTGCAGCCCGGCCGGCAGAGCGCACCTTGGCACGGGGGGGACACGGCACGGGGGCTGCGCTCGGGGCTCAGCGGAGCGAAGGGAAGGGGAACAGCGGAGCCGGGAGGGACGGGGGGAGAAGGGGAGACAAGGAGCGAGGAGGGGACGAGCGGAGCCTGAGGGACGAGCGGAGCTTGAGGGAAGCAGCGGCTCGGGAACAGAAGGAGCGGCTCGGGGAGGGAAGGGAAGCAGCGGCTCGGGAAGCGAAAGGAAGGGGAGCAGCGGCTCGGGAAGGGAAGCAGCGGCTCG